>CP142456.1:64470921-65058421 GCA_038049695.1 Cinnamomum chago
TTCATCTTTGATGAACAAGAGAAAATATAGGAGTGCATTTAGGCATTTTTATTTTATGCCCTTTTGCCCCTCAACTTTCTTTACTCTTTGAGAACTTTAGAGAGTAACAAGGGTATTCTTGTCATTATTGACCTTCTCTTTTTTTCCTAAAAGATAGAATCTTATGGCTATCTCTCTCTCTACAATGTCATCATTCTCATCTCATCCATTGCCAATGTCCCATCCTGCATCCAACCATGTTTACAGAGTATTTAATGAAGCTCTTGAGTGGAGGCCACTTAATAAAATTAAACAGGCTTGGAATGTGGGTCCTTTTGGGCCAATGCTCTTAAGTGGGGCATACTTTAGAAAAACATAAACCCCATAAAATAAATGCTCTAATTCTCTATTAAATATATAACTCAATATGATCTGGGCCCAAGTCAAATTGATCTATATGAAAATTTTGAATTTGTTTATTAGAATTTTGTGGAATATATATATTTTTTAAAAATTTAACAAATCTTAACCTGGGTCATTTGAGTGAAATTTGATAAGGTCTATACACTATATGAGGAGGTTGTTTTTCAACGATTTAGATTTTTATAAGTGGACTTATTGTCGTGGAACTCTTCTGTCATGTTTTTTTTCTTCTCTTTTTGCCATCTCTACTGTGTAGGTGGCATCCAAGGACTTTGAAATCATTCTAGCTCTTGATTTAACAATCTTAAAGTCTAATACTATTTTAATAATAGTTTATCTCATTTTTTTATGAGATCCAATCAAATAGTGGGCAAAGGATCGATGAGCATCAAAACCTGGCATGGTGCCAAATCAAGGTGGGGATATAGGTATGAAAGGAGCTAAATTAATCAAAGGTTGGCTCAAGTAGGCCCCATAGAGTTGGACTTTACATGTGATCTACTTGTAATAGAAATTTTTTTCTTTAAGTGAATTTTATGTAGATAATAAGGGAAGGGATCATTTCTTGACTGGTTTAGATTTTTCATAAGTGGACCTACTAATATTATTGGTCAATCAACTATGCCCCCACTAGAAGAAAGCCCTAGCTCCGTCCCTTGTGCTAATGAATATGTTTCAAGATTTTAATATCTTTGTGGAATTGAAACATGTTTTCTTAAAGGTAAGCTGACTCGAAGTCTCGAACCACAACCTTCTTGTTGCAGGTTGCGATAATGAGCACCATCCAACTGTGTGACAGTCAACTCGTGTTGATGATGATGCTGAAGTATCAGCTAACAAAAATTTGTGTACATAATGTATGTTTGGTTGCTGCAAATTTTAATGTAGGTTTGATTTATTACTGAACAAAACCTAATGCTTGTAAAGTTTGGCATTATATACAGTTTCCCATTTAGTAAATTGTTCATTCATTGCCACTTGCCACAATGGTTCAAAATAGCAGCTGTTACATGGTTCAAAATTGCCACTTGCCACCATGGTTCAAAATTACATGGCATAGCGAATGCATTATCGATCGTAGCAGCTGAGGCTGCTACGCTATTTTTAAAATACTGGCGCTGCAGTCTAAACCTATTAGGGTTAGACCTATTAGGGCCAATCAGTTTTAATTAAAAAAAAATTTCTACTACACAAAATTTGAATATTTTTAACCACTTAAAAAAATTCACACAGCTACCCCGCTACGCTATGTATCACCCACAACTGCTATGTATTACCCGCTACTTAGTGTTTGGGCCACTGGCTACTACGCTTGCCGCAACTACTATTTTGAACCTTGCTTGCCACCTTTCTACCTTCTTGACATCAGACATTTTGGACTCTACATAATTTGTGCCCTTCAACACACTATGGCTTCGTAGTGTTGGCTGTTAGGGATGTACTTAGTGATTCCCACCTTCACAATTAATATGTTGGCTCGAGTTGTTTTGGAACCTAGAGATTGCCTTCTGATCTTTTGAAGTACCCTCATCCATGTTCCAGAAAGTATTATTTAAATGAGGATATTGGACTTCTAATGCGGATCGGACTGCATCTATTGATGAAGTTTATGAAGAATTAGAAGATCATGTTATAATCCATCATTGGCCTACATGGAGGAATTGGATTGACCACATGGGGGTGTGCATTCATATGTGCAGGAGCCAAGACATGGGGGTGCCCTTGCCTTTAAAGAAATCTCAATATTCGGATTGAGTGGAATCATAATACTCAAGTTGGAAATCACAGGTTATTCAGTTATTGTGATTCTTGGGATGAAGTGAAAGGGTTCAAGCATGGCTTTATATAATTTTTTAGCAGGATTTTATTTGAACTACTATTTAAAATATACCGTAATTTTATTGGAATTACAGTATGCTTTAGTGTGCTAACCTTAATATTTCTTTTCTCCTTTTTTTCAAGTAAAATCATAACACTCAAGTTGGAAATCACAAGTTATTGTGATTCTTAGGATAAATAAAAATGGTAGAGCATACACTTTGAATAATTTTTAACAGGATTGTATTTGAATTATGAGTCATAATATGCCGTAATTTTATTAGAATTAGAGTATGTTTTAGTGCACTAGCCTGTCTATCTATATCAAAACAAAGAAGACAATACAGCCAAACAAAAAGGAGGACTGCAAAGGCTTAAAAGAATCATACAAAAACAGCCAGAAAGGAAGTACATGAAGAGGAAAAGGCAACCAGCAGAGAAGATTTATCCATTCCTAGTTTAGCCGTAGGATCCACAGGAGCATATGCTGACTGCTCCAAATGCTTGAACTTAACTTGACTCTGAGAGGCCTAAGATTTGATCTCATTAAAATAAAAGTGAACTCTCCAAGGAGAGGCCACAAAAGAAGACACCCAATGAACCGTTCTTCGAGTTACTCTCCACAATAAACTTGGAAAGAGAATGGGCAGCAGAAGTACAGAAAACTTCAAGAAATACCAACACTTCCTAGACATTAGATTCCATCATACCAACGTGCTTACAAAACATAACAAGAACAACTCCATTGCTATCACAAAGCACACCTCCAATACCCGCCGGCCCTGATTTTCCCCTTGATGCTTTGTCAATGTTGAATTTTAACATACCATCCAGAGATTTTACCACCAAAAAAAAAACAAAAAAAACACATCCATAGGAGGGGAACCCTTGGGACTCCTTTCTCTAGAAAGACCACAAAGACACTTCCTGACTCTGCAATTTACCATGACTTTTCGACAACCAAACTCTTTCAGCAATGAAGAAGCCCATACTGCTTAACCTCAAAATCACCGAGTGAAGAAGGTTCTCCACCAATGATGACATCCCTCTAAAAATTCTGATGTCTCTCTTTTCAGGCCAACCAAAGAATAGAAAAAAGCACTAGCTTCCAAAGAACTGCTCCGCACCCGAAAAAATGAATGACTCCCAACCCTCCAGCTAAGCCATCAAAGAACCGGGAAAGCACCACAAATATCATCAAATAGCATAAGCATTTAAAATCCTACTCCTCTATATGATGCACTAATGGCTAGTTAGTGGTCAGGGTGCTAGAAAGGCTCAAATTGCAGCTATTCTGTATGTTGAAACATTTTTACACACTTTCACCAGCATGTAGATAATGAGAGCACAGTGAATTCTTCTTTTTTATTAAAATTTCACCGGATTGGTTTATTTTGAAGGCGCATTTGTTGGTTGCTCACTTGAAGGAAGCATGGTTGCCACGCGCACATCAGAGAACTCCCGATTCTATGGGAGTTCATCTATCAATGCATCAGATATCCTGCTTGGTTCATTGCCCAGGCCACCTGCCTCAGCCGCTCTCTACCATGCTTTGTCAGAGTTATTCCAGAAGTTTGAAAAATGATCCATCCATCAGGTATTGGGTTCGATTGTCTTTCATACTCTTTAAGAACTGAAGTAAAAAGAACCTTCAAGCCTTTGGATTGCTTTGCTCTCTTAGTTGCTACATCACACTGTCTGCACAATTGCAGACTCCCATTATTTCGTTTCGATTAAAGTGATGGCATTTGTACATAGCAGGAAATTCCATGAAAATTTATTTTATGTATATATATATATATATACTGTATTTAGTATTTATTCAACAATTTATATAGGGTCCAATTGATCTGCCCATCTCATGGCTGTAAACAGACTTTGTGTATAGCTACAAAATGTTACTAGTTGCTGAAAAAGAGACGTTGACGCTTGCTATATTTGTGTGCACATTGCCGTAGGGTTAAAATGGAAATATCTTAAATGCAAAAAGGTTGTGAAGAAAATCTATGCTAAGCTTTGCTTATTTTCATAGGGAAGGGAATTACACGATTTGGTGTCTAATTAGTTGCAATAAGGAGTTGGGTTAGAAGAAGCAGATTTCAGAAAATCTGGGAATTAATGTTCGTCCTCTCTAGTGTTTTTCTGATGATTTTGCCGTCGTTTCTTCTTTCTTCGAAAGTTTATCTTTTGGTTCAGAAATTATGTATGGGTAAAGCTCACTGGCTAAGAATCTTGCCCAGACTAAAATTGCAATTGGGTTCTTCTCAATCCTAGGTCAAGGTCTTAATATGAAACTGTGATAGCCTAGGTCCAATATTGAGCTCCTTATCCTTGGCTTTTAGCTATGAATTTAGGTCAAGAGCAATCTCATCGGGTCGGATATGCAACCCCGGACGGGTATGTGTGGTAAGTGTCTTCAATAGGGTCAAAAGCAGGTGCAGGTTTGTAGGTGCTTCTCCGGTTTGGCCGCTCCACCCCTCAATTCAGTTTACCTGTTTTTATCATTGGATCATCAGCCATCATCATCACCAATACTTTAGTTTTATTCCATTGTTCTAGGGTTTGCTTACCTGATAACTTGTTTATGGTTGTGCTTAAATGGATCCGACATATATCGATCCACCACCCTTCTTTTTTACCCTTTAAAAAAAAAAAAGGATATGGAGTTCAACCAAATTTAGCTCACTCCACTAGGACTCATGAGTGGATTAAGAAACCCATTTTTTTCATTTGTTACAATATCCCGTAAGATCGCAGCAGCCAATAAATATTTTCAGTTGTAAATGGTCTAGAAACAGAAATTGAAAACAGAAAAACGTCTAGAGACAGAAATTTAATGCAGACAATTTCAGTTCCATCAGCCCAGAAGCTGATAAAATCTGGTCTGAAAAAAATAAAACCCTCACCCACCACGTTTTCTTTCGATCTGGTCAACATGGAACTCAAGCTAAACAGAGACGGTGCGCTATCAATAAATGCATGTAGATGGCACATTACAGTGCCCGAGGTCCTAATCATGTCCAGCCCTTAATATGCATACTTGCATCCCTTTTCATAATACTGGATCATGGAAATGCCCACATAATTTTACTTGAAAATAATCAAATCATGGCTCTCTGATTAGTTAATTAATTAGTTAAATATCATGTGGTTTTTCCCACGTCAACTTCTTATGGAAAAACTACTTGCAAGAGTCTCAAACTAGAGATGGGTTGCCTTAAAAAAAACTTCAAACAAAAAAAAAAAAAAAAAAGTAAAGATGGGTTGAAATGGGCTTTCTAGTTTCTCAATCAGACATCTGAGAAGTGAAAAATGAAAGTAATAAAATATGGCAAGATAGAAAAAGACGAGACTAACCTGGCCAAGAGCTTTCTTTCATGGAATCTAAACATGAGGTATTAGCTCATCCATTATTTCTTTTTCTTTTTTGTTTTAGACCCTATTTGTTTGCATTAAAATGCATAGAAATTGAATACATAGGGTGGTTAAAAATGAAGATCAAATGTGAATTTACAAGGAAGAAACATTAAATAGCATCTCTTTTTTTTATTCTAGATCCCTAAAATAATAGGTTATTTGATGTTCATTTCTGAAAATACACCTTTAATCTTTATTTTCAACCACCCTATACATTCAATTCCTATGTATTCTAATGCAAACAAAAGGGTGACAATTTGGCCCTGCCTTCTTGGCTGGGACCACTTACTAGAGAGCCTATTTTGGGATCTCTCTCTCTCTCTCTCTCTCTCTCTCTCTCTCTCTCTACAGAGGATTTTGATATATATATATATATATATAAATTTTGAGGCAGATTTTGCAACTTCAACAGTGCATCATAACCGTACCAATTTATTTATGCAAAAAAAAAAAAAAAAAAAAGAAAAAGAAAAAATGGGTTCTTGCTGGTTATATAAATGATGACTACTGTCGTAGGGTTGTAAACGGGACGGTTCCGGTTCGGGTCCAGGGTGGAACCGGAACCGGAACCGTTTTCTAAGAGGAGGACCCAGAACCGGAACCGGACCCGGTTCGGAACCAGAAAACTGGTTCCGGAACCGGAACCGATAAATATTAATGGGAACCGGAACCGGAACCGGAACCATTTGTGAGGCGGGTCTGGTTCCGGTTCCGGATATGGTTTCGATTCTGGACTAATACATGTGTTTTTCTTTTTAAAAAAATTATGCTTTTTCCATATTTCAATTGGATTTGGATAACCTGCAAACACTAATGTGATTTTTGTCTATTAATAACATGCACTTTTAACGAAAAAACTCAGAAAGTAGAAAAGTAAAAAGGGTTCTGCTTTCATATACGAAAGTTATCTTATGTTAGTGTATATTAGGTCGGGTCTCGGGTCCACGGGTCTGAGCCACTGTGGATCCGGAACCGGACCCGTTTAGGTATCGGTTCCAAAAAAAGGATCCGGAACCGGAACCATTTGCTTATCGGGACCAAAATAAGGACCCAGACCCGGAACCTAACGGGTCGGAACCTTCGGGTAATCGGATAATCGGGGACCCATTTATAACCCTATACTGTCGTCATGTGGTCCACCCATATAGAGGTTAGTAGAGAAGCTAGAAGAGGATTTACATTTCAATTTGAATTTAAACTAGCTTAGCAGAGTTTTAGTGAATGAGTCTTCTTGTGTAGCAACTGTGTTCTACATATGAAACTAAGTGGGATAACTGGAGAAAGAGAAATAGAGGGCTTCATTCATTATGGACTTATACCATGTTGATATGATCCAAAAAGAGAAATACATATAATCAGTTCTGAATAGAAAAACCAGGAACAGCAGTTGCAAGCATGCCACGCTAACCACATATAATAAATCTTCTTCACAAGTACTATTTAATCCATAAAGAGAAGACAGAGAGAAACACAGCGAGCGAATCAATATTTACTAGACTGGAGCACTATTGAGGAACACAGTGAATCAATCTTTACATGACTGGAGCACTGTCTATCTATACTGATCATGAATCAACAGCAACCAAAAGACAATGAAGAATTCAATCTTGAGACCAAAAATGATCACTGAATTTAAAATAAAGCTAGTTTTTTTTTTCTTTTTTTTATGGCTAGGAAAAATAAAGCTGGTCATTAATCACATAAAAGATGGGCAAATCCCACATGGTATTATATAAAACTTCAAGCTAACCATGATGAAGAAAGTGGTACTTTTAAAATCATCATCGCTCCCCTTCCCCCACCACTTAAAATCCCAATCACCCTTTGGGCCAAAATACCCTAATTGAACACCTTCAAACACAATAAGCTCCTGTAGTATTTTTTTGGGAACAGTAAGATAAACCAACAATTCAATTACTCTGTCTATGTGACACTGCAATTACTAAATAAAAACAAACAAGAAGAGAAAAACAGTTAGACATTTTCTGCACCATTGCACCTAGTGTGGGAGCTCCCAAGCGTGAGCTCTAGTTCGTCTGAGCCACATTCCTCATGGATCCTCTCTCCCTCCCATGGTTTCACCAAACCAATTGTGTTGCTGCCAAATGCAAACTCATTTGAAGCCACATCCGACATGTGTACATCAGCAGGGATAGGTGCTCCTGTCATGGCTGGGGAGCATGTTCCACTTTGCCCTGGTGTCCACATGCGGGATCCACTGCCTGCCAATGCCTCCTCTTTGTATCCAAAAGGGTTGCTGGAGACAAGGCTAAATGTAGGAGAAGATGGCCCAACAATTGGAAGTCGGATCCCTTCAAGCCATCCAGCGTCAGGTAGGACCTGACGACCGGGGCTAGGAGGAGTGGAAGATGGCAGGAAGGAGTAGTGATTTCCCCAAGGGGAGGGTGCCGCAGAAGAGTCGTCCCAATCAGTTTTAATTCGAGGGGTTCGAGCTGTAGGGGAGCTCAATGGAGGTGTAACGGGGGCACTAATAGAACCTGCATGAATGTAGAGATGGTGGGGGAGCTTAGAGGAGGATGCTGATGATGATGATGAGGAAAGGTTCTTGAGCCATGGAATAAGGGAATTGGGATCGGCATTTGTGTTGCCATTGGCAGCATAAGATGAGCCAGGGCTTGGGAAGGAGGATGAGGCTGGGCTTGGGTTATAGGAGGCACACGGGCTTGGGTTATAGGAGGCACATGGGCTTGGGTGAAATGATGAGCAAGGGCTTGGAGATGCTGAGCCGCCCACAACATCCATGCGCTCCAATGGTTTGCATCCCTGAAAGACACCAAAAGAAATCAACGAAAATCATCATTCAGCATGATTAGGCAAATGGAACTTGAGCTATTCCAATTGGTCGTGCACAAGTACTAACCCAGTTAAAACTGTTAGTGTGGAAAAGATGTCTGAAGTTATAGGGTATGCTCAGATGAGATGAGACTCAGAATACCTGAACACCCAAGAGACTCACCCATAAATAGGGGTAAGGGTCTAGAGTTGGACTCGTTTAATTCATGATCAAATCCAGGTCTATTGGGTAGCAGGACCCGCACATTCACATGACACGTGTAATTATATTAGTATATTTATTGCAGTAGTCTTTGGTACACAAGATCTTCAACATATTAAATGAAAAGTTCACATAAAAGGATACCTGCACCGTGACTCCAGGTTTATATCATAAATATACAAAATATTCAATATCTGTTTAAAGGAAATCTAAGTACATAACACAATTACCACAACCACCATAATAATTTCCATCATCGTCGAAGCCAAGTGCATGTTCTCATTAGAATCACAGTCCGTCATATCTTTCTCGCAAGTCATTTAAGGTCTTCCTCTTTTCCTAGTGCCTAACAGTTGCTTAAGCATGCAGACTATCAAAAATATCTTACAGGGGGTGTTTCAAAGTCTTTTAAGAATCTTAGTCATATGTCATATCTTTGTGATGTACATGCCCTAAAGCTCAGATAGAGTAAAAGGGTCAGCATCAAATAGACAATTGACTAAAAAATGCCTAGCTTGAATAAAAAAATATACCACAATCTTAGGTTGCAATCAAGTATGGGCATGGATAAGGGTTTACAAGCTAAAATTGAGCATGGGTGCAAGATCTACATACTAAATACCTATTTGGGGCCGAGACAATCTGAATACACCATAAACCCAACCTGTTCACATCACTAGGGTATGATGATCACAAACCATGATGAGCAACAGAAATGGGTCCATAAATACCGAATACCCAAATATAGGGTGAAGAAAGACCAATATGGGTCCAAGATTTAAACTCATTTTCTTATTTGGGTCAGAATCAGGGTCCACCGCACAAAACCAAATAAAATCAAGCTGCAGTCGTAGTTTTTGAGTTCCGGTTCTTACTACCCAAACATATTTATCGCCAAGGCTAAGGCATTGTGATATCATACGCACAATGCCAATTTAAAGAAAACAAGCCTTATGTACAATTGATGGCATCTCCATGAAAACAAAAATTTCAACTGACTCTGAAAAACTCCAAAAGTAACACACAATCTCAACACTCACATAGGAATGGAGATCAACATCTGGGTCACACAAATTACTCTAAAAAAAGAGCCACTTAATTCATAAACAAGTTCACATGGGTAAGCATATAGTTCATTGATTATCTAGGATAAGGATAATGGGCCCATCCATACTGTGCGCCTCAGTTGGACAAATTAAAGTAAGCAATGTGAAATCTTCAGAACCAGCCACCACAGAGAGAGCTGGGAATGAGATTCACATTAACACGCCCACTCACCTATTTAATAGTCACATCATTTACATTAAATCCTCTATATTATGTCACATAGCAGATTTCTAGGAAACGCCCTACCTATAGGATTCTAAAACTTGTGGTAAAACTTATGGCTGGCCAAGGATGGAACCTCACCTAGTGTAAACCCAGTATTAGTAGGCTGTTGTACATGGGCAACAAATCAACAATTTTTTAACAAATTTCAACAATAAGACTTTCCTTGAAAAAAAGTTCATTTGCATATACATTTGGGTCAATTATATAAAACGGTGATATTCATGTGAGAACTAGTTCTCACATATTATATAAGAACTTTTTTGTATAGCTCAATTGTGGGCTTCATTTGGGGATATGATCAGGGGAGATGGAAAGATTTATGTGAAATCACACCAAGTATCAAGTTTGACCCCAAACCCATTCCCCTAACCCCTTCATCCGTGGCCCACAAGTTTAATAACTTCATATTAAAAAAAAATATTTAACCCTCAATTCAATGGTTCAATCCATTCAGATGTGTGTCAATCCTTGGGATTAGTAATTATCAAGGGTTCCCTATTGGTTGCTAGGCTTGGATGGATTGTTAGTTGGGTCCTACAAAAAAGTTCTCATATAATGAATGAGAACTAGTTCTCATTTGAATAGTTTCTTTATACAACGGTTATACAAAACGGGCCCTCTAAAGTAATAAAAAAAAATCCCTATTCCATTTCTACAGTGATGATAGAACCCAACTAGCTTGGTCTGGGATCGGACTGAATGAACTGGTGGTCTGGGTAAAATTCATCCAAGATTTTACCTAGTCCAGGCTTCTGTTGGGGGTGCAATGGAACAAAAATCTATGGCCTAGGATTCCTCTCACTGGTCCATGGAAAAAGCAATCCGCCAATCCTGCGGTCCAGATCTCAACAACTTTTTTGTAATTGTAATAATTAAAGCGAACGGCTTTCACTGCTTTTGAGCGAAAATTACTCTTAGAATCAGAGTCCGAGAATCTCGCAAATCAATCATTCTACCTCGGTGAGTCATCTAAACCTCAGTGGCCCCCTTTGAACGTTGAAAAGATATATGTACCCGGGGCCAGCGAAATACCGAAAACACCCTCATTCTTCCCCCACCTCCAAAGGGGTATTTTCGACAATTAGACGCAAACACTTCAAATGCCCTTGGAAAAAACAGTGAAAGTTCATAGGAACCAGAACGTACACGGACCGGAATCGAATACATTTGCAAATGAAGCTGCATGGAATCCTGGATTTGACAGATTTGCCCCTCGGTAATGGATAGATTTCCAGATTCGGCTAAAGTTTAAAAAAGGCCATTTCGCTACAGAGGGTGGAGGGCACTTTCGTCCATCTAAGATTCGGCAAGTAGCCGAACCTCTTGTGCAGTCTTTGTCTAAAAAGAAGGGACAGATCGCACGCGCTGGGGGACTCAGCCCGGCGAGTCGCGCCCCAGATCGTTGGCGCCACGTCGACCAATCCCGTGAGTGGATCGAGCGGCCAGGGATCCCGATTTGGCGCGGCGCGCACGTTAGCATACCCCCACTGATCCCACTGGCTGCTAAAATGCGCAAGCGGGCCCAAATCTCCGCTGGTCAGGCCAAACGATCGGACCTAATCGCTACAGGATCCACCATTCGATTCCGGCCCACGCTAGCACGCTCGTTATCTCAATGATTGCTAAATTGATCCGGAACAGGCCCGGATGCGCCGATCTTATCCGGGATCCGCTTGCCGCGCACGTTAGCACCGCTCCCGATCAAACAGTGGATGCTAAAATGCACGCCGGCGCAAGTCGGTGGCCGCGCACTTTAGCGCCTCGGTCCGATCCGGGGATGGATGCTAAGATGCGCCGGGAGGGTTCCGGGATCCGGAATCGATTCCCGACTAGACGGATCTAACGGAATCAATATCCTATCCGCCATCCTCTACCCGCGTCGACGGGCGCGCACGGTAGCTCTCTGCTCGCTGGAGAAGCTCTATCGGGCGCTCGATTAGAACGGAAGACTGGAATCGCAACCAAAAAATCGAAAAGAAGCAGGTTTTGAGATGAGATTTGTTACCTTTCTGTAGGTGGTTCCGTCTTCTTCGACGGTCCAACCGGCCTCCTTGCAGAGCGCCTTCAGGACCTCGTTGTTGTCGCAGTGCTTCGGCAGCTTGTAGTTTCCATACATCCTCAACCCCGCGAAGATCTTCGCGGCGATCGCTCTCCTCCTCCTCTCCCTTTTCTTGTTGTTCTCTCTCTCCTTCCATGTCGGAAGCCTAGTTCCCGACGTCATACCTCTCAAATCAATCCTCCCAAACACAACTCGATCTCACAAAAAAAAATACCACGAAAATCTCTCTTCCACTAGCTCAGATCAGATCAAACCACCTGAAGATCCATCTCATGGTATTCCGGAGAGCTCGCTGCTCGGAAAAACCAAATCAAAACCAGACACAACACTTGGAAAAACCAAATTGATACAGGGAACAGCTCGGAGAAGTAGAGATCTGAAACCTACAGGAGTTGTTTTAATTTTCAGGAGGAACGAATCGGAATGCGGAAACTGATAGCGTTGGAAGATGAATTGGATCGGGAGATGGGAAGAAGATTCAGACCGGAAACCGTTTTGGATTGCATTCTTTGGCTTTGAGTTGATTGAATAACCGCTCGGAAAACCAGGAAAGTTGCACGGCGGAAATAGATCAGCGGGTTAGAGAGGAGGAGAGTAAATAAGTACTGGGTTGTTTCTTAAAATGGTCATCTTAGAGGCTGAATTTACAGGTATGCCACTGAGCTTTCCGAAAGTAACCTGGGTCAGGTTTGGCCTTTTGGGCCAGGGCTGTCTGACCTGGGTGTGGTGTGTTTATTTGAAGGAAATTTTAACTGAAATTTGGTTGGTCCAATACGGTCCAATACTTTCGAAAGCATTATCTTGGGATAAGTAGACCTTTTAGAGATTCAGCGTTGTAAATTGTTAGTTTTACCCTTTTAGTATCATCTAAAATCTAGATTTCTAAATAATTTTTTATACTTGAGCATTTGAAAATCTAGTTGAAAGATAATAATAAAATAATTTATATACTTCGAATAAGAATTTTAAAATCTCTTGCATGCAAGTAAACAGTGGGGAGATCAATCTCTGGTGTAGAGCAGAAATTGATGGGCTTGTGAAGCGTAATTTTAGAATGAAAAAATATCAGCGAAGTAGTTATTGATTTCAATGCATAGGAGTGATTGTAGGGGTTTTTTTTTGTCAATAAGGTGGCCCCATAAACCAAATGCAAGACAAAAATACTTTCCATTATTTCTTTTCTTTTGAAAATAAACCAAATGAAGAAATCTCTATGGGTGCACTAACCCCGGTTGACCCAAGTCAACCTGACCCAATTCCAGTTGCAAATAAGGGAGAGAAATCAATTCACACAACTTGGAGGACCCTTCCTTCTTATAATATGAAAAGAAGCAAGGGCAAAATGGATACTCTCCACAAGATTATTATACTATCATCACTTTAGCTAAAAGTAGAAAAGATAAAGCACACCGTTGCTTTTGGACTTTACGACCGGAATTGCAAGAGAGAGAGAGATATAGTGAGTAAAAACGAAAAGCCAAAAGAGCTACTGGTCTTTCTTGAGAGGAATAAAATAATAGAAAGAGGCTCCAAGAAGGACACCTCTGCTCACTGGAAGCTCAAAATGACAAAAACACCCTTAACTATTACACTCCTCTTTTATAAAAACTTCCCAACCAGTCTATACATGTTTACATGTTCCAATCCCCGGTCAGAAATAGCGGTTTGGACTTTGGAAGAGAGGAGGGCATTTTCGTCTTTTAAAGGGTAAACGTGAAAAAGTCATGGTTTCCTGCTGCAACAGCTTCTCGCCACGTTGCACGCGTCCTCGACGCAATCCCAAAAACGTGACGGGGCCCACCATCCTTCGCATGTGTCTCTGTCGCCACTCGTGTAGGGATGGAGTGGGTTTGATCTTGCTTGCTTGCGGGGAGGGTTTCGGCGCACAACGACGTGGATGGATAGAGATGCTTCAATCGTGTGGGCCTCGTGATCAGTCCACACGTGCACGAAAATTGACCAGTCAACATTAAACGCGATTAGGATTTTGGGTGGCTAGCTTCGTGTAAGCGGCCGCGTTCCCGCGTTGATTAGAGTTCGGATCCTACGCATCTATCTCTCTCTTGTTGAAAGTTTTTATTTTATTTTATTTTTTTGGACCAGAGAGTTCCAATCCTTTAAACTGAATTAATCTCTCCGAGACCAGAGAGAAGCTGAATAAACTCTTCTTTAATCCCAGTGTGATAGTACAAATCTATAATTTTTTGGTGCAAACCGTGGACTTAGGCCAACTGAGTTACCCATTTGGATTTGTCCGGATAATATTGTAATGTTGAAAATAAGCTTCCTAGGATATTTGCATGGTCAATTCAATTTAACTCTTTTTTTTTTATTACAATATGATTACAAATATATTATGATGTGTTGAAGAATTATGGGGACTGGTTTTGTTGTGAGTTTGTATAGAATTGAATTTCTGAAATTCATGGTAAATGCATTCCAATAAAGGATTATTAAAGAGGTAAGTAAGGCCGTCGAAGGGTCAGACCTCGCCGGCCGTTGTCCAAACTCTGCTCTCAATACATTGTAGGAAATCGTGTGGCCCGCATGCCATAAGTCCCACGTCAGATCAAGCAGTGCAAATGCCAACAGAGAATACAATCTCACTTAATATAAGACTTGATCTGATCCCACTAATAAAACTCCCAATAAAATTAGTGGATGTGGGTTTCTTGGCGAAGAAGTCTCTAATAAATGTGACTCTTTAGGACTTGTCTACAGAAGATAAGAGAGCCCTAGGGTTGGCATTTATTCATTCCATCCCATAGAAGAAGACAAGAGGCGAAGATGTATTGCACTAAATTCTCATGAATTAAATACCGAGTAAATAAATAAATCCTAAGATAGAAAAATGAAAAACGTTGCCTTATAATTTCCTCTACAACATGCTATTTTGATCTTGTAACATTTTGTTTTTTAAGACTACGTCCATCAAAGAGGGATGCAATTGGAGTTGAATATGAATATGATGCTAAACATTAAACCAAAAATTAAAGAGAAGTGATCCCATGCTATTGAGAACCCATATAATGATCATGCTCAAGTTAGCCCATATGAATGCTCAATTAAAACTGCATATATGGGCTGTTGAAAAAAAAATCGCATAAGAATCAAGCATGGCTTATTTACATAAAAATCGCACAATCATGCTCAAATAAGTGCATATATATGTTCAAAATTATCCACACAAACACACATACAAGGAAAGTTAAAAGGGTTGAGTTGAGTCAAGCCTAATATTTTCCAAGCACGACTCTCAAATTGTTGGGTCTACAAATTTCTTGTCTATACCTAGTCCCCATGCTTAAAAAAAAAAAAAAAAGAAGAAGAAGAAGAAAAAAGCTCTCATTTTGTGGGGTTTTTAAGGACTGGGCCTCGTATCCTCATAGAAGGGCCCAATTAACAACATTAAAGGTAAGGCGCAAACGACAAAAGATGGAGATTAAGACAAACCTTGACTTTTCTAGAATTTAATTTACTAAGGTGATGGTTAACTAATCTCAGCTTAATTTTTTCCAATTTAGCCACTTTTATGAATGCATTTCTTTGAGTCTGTAAGAGTTTGACTCCCTAAAACAAATGGCCATTAAAATATTTTTGAGAACCATTATTATATCTTACTTCTTTTCTCAAAGTCAAACTATTTCTATGGAATTTTTTATATATTTTCTTTTCAAATTTATTTTTTTATTAACTTTAGTTTTCAATTGACATCTCAATTAACACAAATTTAAACCATCCACTATTATCTTCAATTAATATTGTTCCAATAAACATATTTTTAAACATTGCTTTTTTCTAATCAAGGGCACATTGAGCATTTTGTAGGACCCAAATCACTTTCACAGATATTGGCAATATGTAGTTGAAGCTACCGTGGTATTTGTCTTAAATGTTATTATTCTATAACACTATATACGAAAATTTTAAAATATCAAAAAATTTAAAGATATCACTAGTAAACCTCAATAATACTTGAATAATATACGAAAAGTTATGAACAAGAAGTATGATTTTTGAAAAGATTTTATATGGGATATATATATATATATATGAGGGAGGTGCTCCTATGAGAGCATCTCTCACAGGAGCATCTCCCCCAAAAAACCCCACTAATTTACCAAAGCTTAGCTAGCATACATTTGTATAAAGAGAAAACTCTTCATATAAAACTCCAAACTCCTCGACAGAGAGAAAAACTGTTTTGACTTTTCATGTAGCCACTCTTCTAGTGTCTGGTGCTAAATTATATTCTATGAAATGGACAAGAATAAGTTGGTTTTCCTTAAAAAGTAAGTTTCCATTTTCTATGGAGGGGAATGGATGTTGAGTTCCTCTATTAAAAAAAAAAAAAAAAAAAGAGGAGTCGTGAATAATGGAATCCTCGCACAAGCACACCGTTATAACACGTTTGAACAACAATGAGGACTCCTCAGTAATAAGGAAATGCCCTCAATTTACTGTACTTGTCATTTTTTGTTGTTGTTTGGTATAATGTATATACCCACCAAAAAGAGGGGAGAATTATCTTTTTCCTCTTCTCCACGGAAAATCATTTTCTATGGGAGAGGGTATAAATTGTTTTTCCCTCAACGTCACGGATTCCTTCAGCATCACGCCAACTTATCCTTAATGTGAGTGGATTTTCAAATTGGTTTGATCATAAATCATTAAATTGATGGATGGTAGGAAAGACAAGATCATTTCCATTAATGTCATGGTTTTAGGATTTATAGGATTCATGTTTCAAGGTATAAAGCTTACACTTGTTTGTTCAATGACAAGATTCCACACCTTGTGGACTTTTGTTTCCATAGAAAAGAGAAATCATTTATTCCTACCCTTCCCTTCCATAGGAAGTCAAAATCCTCTTTAGTAAGGAAAACTAGTTCTTTCTTTTCTTTTATGCAAGAAAAATGTGTTACATAAAAAAAGGAACAATAGGTTGTATGAATAATCAAAAAATTCCCCCCTCTACATGAAATTCTCTCATTGTACAAAAGCACCCCAATAGAACAAATTTTTGGTTTATATTTACTCAACATATCATAAGGTGGAGTCCACAAACACACTAAGGTCATGTTTGCTTGCATAGAATACATTCGAGTTCATGGGTAGATAAGTTCCAACCAAGGATTTTTAAAGAGGTGGCAGGTGAAGGATACAAGGTGAGGATCAAAGACATAGGGTAGAGAGCTAGATGGGATTACTAGGGGGATGGCTAGGGGCGTACCTACATATAAACTTACAAGAAAGTATTTGGTCCGCCTCCAAAACCCACATGAAAATTTCGAGTCCGCCCCCAAAACCCACATTGAAACCCTAGGTTTGCTGCAAAATCCAACTACCTTTTTGGGTCCATTGCTCTCAAAGGAAAATCCTAGGTCTACTAGTGGTGAAGGCTTTCCATCTTCCTTGATCACTTTCCATTTAAGAAGAGGTTATTTGATGGTCATGTTTGGATATTCATTATTGTTTGCATAGAATACGTATGAATTCATAGTGAAATTAGCTCCATTAAAAGATTGTTGAAGAGGTGAGGGGTTAAAGATATGGCATAAGAAGTGAAGGATATAAGGTAGTGAGATAGATATGATGTTCACTTTTCTATGATTTAAATTACTAGAGTGATGGCTGGGTATTCACTTCTCATCTTTCCTTGAGTCAATCTCAGTTAAAGGAGAAGTTATTTGATGGTTATATTTGGATATTCGGCTTTGACTTTTAAATTTTTTTTATAGAAATAAATTAATCTTTGGAATCCAATTACATGAAACCAAAAGGGCATAGAATATGAGGCAGTTGGTAGTTAGGTTGCGGTCATTCACGCAAGGGCGGAACTAGAAAATTTCCCGGGGGTGGGGGCGGCGGCGGACACACTATGTAAGAATATTTTTTTTCTTTTGGAAAGGCCACTGTTGAAAAAATACTTAAAATTCCTTTAACATTTTCAATTTTTTTGGAGGGCTATCGTAAATCAGTAAAAATTCTCAATTCCTCGGGGGGTTTTTCATTTATTTTTTTTTGGGGGGGGGGGAGGTGGGGGGCGGGGGCGGGGGTAACCCAGCCCCTATGTGGTTCCGCCCTTGCATTCATGTAAGTAACGTATTCACATATATAATTATATGATGCATCATCACATTTGTTTGCCCTCATATGATGCTTAAATTAGGTGAGAAAATGGTGAGTAAACGAGACCATTTTTCACACCAAAATGCTTAGATATAGATAGGTGTGAAACTCTTTCACATCTCCCAACTGCAAAAAGGTGCCCCACGGTGGTTGTATTTGGTTGTTGGTGGCAGAATCAAATCACATCAACCACTTTTACATTTTATTCATATAGGCCCTACATTTTTAATTCAAACTATTCAATTTGATTATTGAGCTAATAAATTATGAAATCTGTGAATTAATCATCTTTAATTAATCTCTAGACCTTTAAGGTAACTATATTAAATCTAGATAGATTTTGAACTTCTTATATAGCTAAGTAGAATATGAACTTTTTATATAGGTAGTTAAACAGGCTGTATTCTCAGGACTTCATTGATCAAGGAGTGGTAGGGCCCATGCCATCCCAAAGCGTTGAACTGGGTTTGTGGATGGGTCACATGAAACCTGATTTGCCTGCCACCCACGAGGCAGGATCACCGCAAATGTCGGAATAAAAGGGAACGGAATTACGAGAATGCCCTTGTGTTGCTCAGAAAGTTGAGACAGAGATCCTGTGACAATTGCTCTTTTATGAAATTAATGATTGTGCTCATTAAAGTGGACAACTTGTGATTATGGATATCTTAAGTTTGATCTTTGAATTCACAATCCTGTCCGTTGGATTGGTGGTCCAATTCATCGCCGATACCAATGGATGGCTTGGATGAGTTTGACATGGGTACAAACAGGAAAAGGAATGCATGCAATCCAGAATGTGATGATCAAGGAAATCTCTCCAAAACCATGCTTAATAATTAACATAGGGTTTAGACCTCATTATTTAATTTAATCCCACCAACGTACGTATTATACAGTTCCATTGTATTATGATTGAAATCGCCAAATGAGTTGTACCAAAAACAAATGAGTTGGATCTCATCCAAAATTCTGATGGGAACTTAAGTGGGCCAAATGTGGCATGATGAGAGACATACCCAACACCTAATTCATGAATTGATGAGGCATTTGTATGGCTCTTCCCTTTGATTATTATTGGCAATCATGCTACCACCCCGCGAAAGAGAACACATGAGGTTTTTTCAAAAAAAAATTTTAAAAATTTTTTAATCCAAGAGTTGGGCGTGCGAGCCCTCGGTTGAGGGGAGTAAACCTCGGGTGACGTGGGGGAACTCTCTGGTGAAATATCGCAGCCTCGAATGAGGAAAAGTTTGATCTTGCAAAAGAGATAACCATTTGATCTTGAAATTGTTTTTTTATTTGTGTTGCTATGTTATCATGATTCAGTCAAATGGTGGATTATTAGGAAGGCAATGGGTCAAGTTAAACTATCCCAATAACCTGTGCTCAACATAGTATCTCCAATGTAAAATAAATACACATATATTAAAAATAGTTACCTCTTTTCATAAGGCAAGTTGCATACAACAGAAATAGGAAAATTGGAGCAAAAAAGGAACAGTTACATAAAAGAACAATTGAAATATGAGTGTTTTGATGAAAAAAATGAATGGGTAGTTGTATCAGTAGTGGAGAGAGAATGCGGAAGCATAACTGTCGGTCAAAACTAAAACTGTCAATCAAAATTAAATCCATAAACCTTGAGCTTAATATAGTATAAACATGTAACCCAACTCGACCTACCTATATTAGAGGTAGGTTTAGGGATGGGTTCAAGTTTTGGCCCGCCGTCTGGACCTGCTCGGTCACAGTTATGACCTATTAACAGTTTATTAATTGTATTTTATTGCATAAAAAATCTTTATCTTTTAAGATGAAGGAAGTAAAGGACTCATGTCAAACACAACCCCATCTTTTATTGTGGGGTGGGTTGGCATTTCATGTTCTCAAGTTGGATTGAGTATAAGCTGGGCAGATGGAGATTCATCGGTGGTTCTGTTTTTATATGGGAGAGATGGGTTTTTGGTTTTCTTCTTGAATCCATATAGGAGCATTATAATTTCATTCAAAATCATTAATCTTGCATGAATTTTATGAAGTCAACAGTCGCATCATGCTAATGTCACACCAATTGGCTCTTTAATTTTAAACATGCATCAATTTTGGCACCATTGCATGGCTCATGGGCATCGTAATGCATTGAGTTGGGTCCCATGCATGACATGTAAGAATTTCATACCATGAATTATCATTGAAGTAGTCTTGTTGTCTTTGTAGGAAGCTATCATGGAGATGGGGCCCACATTAGAGATAAGCTTGGAAAGAAAAAGAAAATGAAAGGAGAAAAGGACCCACCTTGGGCATGATACCCAAGGCACGCAACCGGGGAGGGAGTGGGGGACACTTAGTTGCACATTAAAAATTGAAAGATGTCTATCCTTTGGTGTTTCCAAATTTCAGAAATCTCTTTCCTGATCTCCAAGACTTGAAATTGGAATTCAAGCAAGAGATTTAATTCAGACGAAAGTGGATCAAAGGAGAATTGAAATTGTGGGGATAGAGTTCTAAACCAAGAGATTTAATTGAGATGGAAGTGGATCAAAGGAAGATAGAGTTCAACATAGAAAACACTCCAAAGATTTCAAGGCAAAGAGGAAAGAAGATAAAGAAGCAAGATTAATCCCCTTTTTTTCTCAAGGACAACGACTTATAACGGCTATAACTTTCAAACCGAGTGTCGGATCGGTACAATCTACTTACCGTTGAAAATCTTTTTTTGAGTAGATATCTATAGGGCTCAAGACTACATCAATCAGAGTTGAAATGAGGGAGGTATGACCTCTGAAATTTAGTGCCGAAATTTCTACTTGAGATGACAATTGGGCAGATGGAGAGGGACCCACACATATAAAGATTTACACAACAAGAAGCTGAGATTGGCAACAGATCAACTCAAATTAAAATCATTGATAAGATAGGAGGATTGCTTTGAATGTACGTAGGCCAAGTCAAGTGGAGTCTAAGAACGAAACAACTCAAGCCAAGAGAGCCACAAAAAACTATTTAAGGAGGCTCCATGGGAGGGACGTCCCAAGCCCCTTCTCTACTTAAGTTTGCAACTTTCTTCGTGCGATAAGGAAGAATTGTTGTCTTTAAACTGTTGAAAAATTACTTACGAAGAATGTGTAATCGAAAAATCAAATAAACATTTAGAATAAATAATTAGTGAATGACTGTGAATGTTATAAATTGAATAAGAAAGCAAAAGAAAATTGGGCAAGGCACACCAATTAAGATGTTTTTTTAAAGACAACAATTTCCCCCATGCAGGTGGTTTGGATGAAGTTCTATCCTAGGATACAATGCGCAACTCTGACTCGACGTTTACACACGAGAGTTATAAATATGGAATTGCCCTTAAAATCAAAGTAAAAGTAAAAGAGAAGAAAAATCTCTTAGATAATGTGCTTCTAAAAATACTACATGCTGCATGTGCTCATTTTGAATGCTATATAAAAACTCGAGACTCGCCTTAATTTACGGAGTTGGAAGGCATCCTTTAGAATTGTGTCCCATCTACTCAAATTGACCCAAGAGACACATCTCATCCAAAGGCACAAAACACTTAATTTTGAAAAGACACATTCAATTTGAAAAGACACATCCATGTCTCAAGTGCCTCTTGAGATATTTTTTTTAATAGTGGGTTCTTAGAAAATATCCAACACAATTAACATCTTGTATATCAGCTAGTATGTTAAGGGCCTATTTATTTGCATTAGAACACAAAGGAATAGAAGTGAATTTCCAAAAATGAATATTAAATAACATTTTCTTTCAGGGAAATAGAATAAAAGGAAGAAGCTATTTGATGCTCATATTTGGAAATTCACCCTTGATCTTCATTTATAACCACCTTATGTATTGAATTCCTATGTATTTTAAAGCAAATAAATAGGTCCTAAGAAATGACTCTATATACATAACTACTCCATGCTGTAAATAATAGTGCTAGTGAGGAGACCTAAAACTTTAGAGAGGAGAGCACTTCTCATCAAGTTATCATCAGATAAAAAGAGAGTAGAGCACTTCTCATCAAGTTATTATTAGATAAACAGATCGATCCTTTAATTGCTTGCCCATACGTCAATCAAATATTAATTTGGTACACACCTTGAGATTGAAGTGATCATCTAAATCTCAACAATATAAGTGACGACTTTAATCCAATAGTGAATATCACTTTGAAGTCTAATATGAGTGATATGCAAATTGTATTATTTTATTTCAATGGCCTTCCTTGGTCATAAAATGTGCTCATAAGTCTCATGACTTGCAGTACTAGAACCAATATATAATCAGTTCTCCATTTGAATTTAAGCATGTGTATGAATGCATAAGCACATATGTATTATTTGGTTATGTATAGAGGCCATATAAGTATGTATTTAAAGCTTCTCAGGAAAAGTGCATTAACATGATAAAGAGTGCATATTCCCGTTCAGGCAGCTCAAATTCCCATAAGAGATGATCTAGCCAATGAGGCAGCACTAGAGCTGGTGTGGAAGGACACACTGCGAGAGGTACGAGTGGGCCACGTGGCACTTGGGCAGCCCACCCAGGTCTGATCCTGACCATCATGGAAGTGTTCATGGACAACACTGGCAATGCTCCCAACCAAATCCATACCATGAAGCGAGACGATGCAGCAAACTTGACTGAAGAAGACCTGCTACAGAGGCCTAGAGGAGTACGTACAATGGAAGGTCTTAGGCTCAACACCAGGGATGGAATTCAGTACTTGGCAGTAATTGCGGACCAAGGATTTTCATTTGGGTGGTGTGGGCAATGGTCAAGTTAAGAAGTCAAATAAGAAAATATAATTGTTTAAATATATTATTAAGGAATTTCTCAAATCTCACGGATGTGGGTGTACCTGCGTAGCAACACTTAGGTCCGCCCCTGCTAGTGGGATGGCTAACCATGACCGGGTCAATGCCTCTTTACAATTTCATGGAGGATGCAGTTACTTCTGAGATCAGCAGTGTCTAGAATTGGCAACGGTTTTGGATGGTGATGGTGTTGGTGTTGGTGTGAAGGTGGTAATATTGGATCTCTTTGGAAGGGTGGTGGAAGAAGAGATGGCTAGAATTGAAACAAAGGCCGGTGCAGAAAAGTTAAGACGTGGGATGTATAGGGAGGCATGCAAGATTTTCACAAGGCAATGCACTACTACTACACTGGAGCGCATGATCTTCATATATCACCCTGAAGACGATATGGCAGGGTTATTTCTTCAGGATTGTCTATGAGCGCATGATCTTCATGGAGGTTGTTTAATCTAGTAACTTTGTTTTGCTAATAATAATGACATATCGTCTAGTTACTGGTAAAATCCATATATGCATCAATATTGAACTACCAATTTTTCAGTGATGAAAAGTAACTATATTGGCCATTTCAATTGGTGCATTTCCCCATTGATTGGTTCCATAATTAATGACACCATTAGATACAATTTATATTGCCTATATGAGGACTGATCCCCCGACATGTCTAGTGAACCATTCAGTTGGCCCCAAGTAATTGGCATAGACTTACTTTAACATCAGTTTCTTTGGGCATGTTGGCTAACAGTCTAAGGTTTGGAGACTAGGAGTTAAAATACATGATGAGAGGTTGAACTACAGGTTTTGAAATAAGTGCTTCTTGTTAAGAATGTCAAAGGACATGGAAGTAGAAACTCTTTTTTATGCCTAAACTTCATACATTTAGGGTTTAATTTTGTTTCACCACTCTTTCTTTGGTGTTCAAATTACTCATCTCTAAGTGAGCAACTGATTATGCAGGGAAGAATTATTAACATAGCCTCTGTTGTTGGTCTTGTCGGCAACATTGGACAAGCCAACTTCAGTGCTGCAAAAGCAGGGGTAATCAATTGGCTTAACCAAGTCTGTTGCAAAGGAATATACAAGTAGAAATATCAATGTGATTTTCTTCATGTGGTACTAATTCTAAGATCTATTACATTGGCAGATAGTAATTGATTTTTTGTTGGCAATGTTTGTACCTCAGGTGAATGCTTTTGCCCCTGGGTTTATTACATCTGATATGACTGCTAAGCTTGGCGAATAGACATTGAGAAGAACATCATAGAGACCATCCCTTTCAGTGAGTGTACATTTAGAAGTGGCATGGGTTTTTATTTTATTTTATTTTTGTTTTCTATTTTTTTTAAATAAACTGCGTTACTGACAATATTATTGACTAAGCACGGAAACAATAATCACAATCACTTCAATCTCTGTTTACTGTTTTGTCATTTTGGCTAAATATATAGTCAAGACCATCGCAATGGCCTAAGCACAGTTCTGTAGATCATATGCAAGAAGACATCATATGATAGCTCAAGAGTGTCTAATGATGATTTCGTGTAGCTTCTTACTGCTATTCCCCATAAAACTGTTGTGGGTGAGCAAGGAGAGTCAATTTAGAACAATCTAATCATAATGTTTTCTTTTTCTGGCTCATAGAAAAGTCTGCAAGCTGATGTTGAGCTTAAATGTGAATACAGAAGTATGGCCTCCAGTAAAGTGTTTCTGTAAGGAGTCTGCAAGCTAAATAAGCAATGCAGAGAAATGCAACGCAGCCTCCAATGAAATGTTTTGGGATGAAACTTTAATGCATCTAATAAGCTGTTGAAGCTAGGATTGGAAGTGATTTTAATAGCACTAGTGATGTGATGATGGAATTATGATGCCGTCAGGACAGCTTCCTAACGGACTTAACTTTATAATTCTTTATTAATTTGATTTTGCTTTGGCTTTTCAGCTTATTTACTTGACATCATACTTCCAGACGTTAGTTTTTAAGCATTACTTGTCAAAAGTGTTAAAGAGGAATGACCAGAGAAAATGAAATGTTGACTCTTATTTTAGTTATGATTGTCCAGGGAGGTATGGCCAGCCAGAAGAAGTTGCTGGTTGAATGGAATTCTTAGCCCTTAGTCCTGCTGCAAGTTACATTACAGGACAGGTACAATTAGTTTTCATCTCATGCTTTCTTTGATATCAATTTTTTTTTGCTTAAAGGCAAAATGTATATAAAGAAAAGGGGAGAAGATTACCTAGGCATAGAGCCTCCAAAAAGTACCCAAAGTGTCACGCCCCCAATCATTAAACCGAGGATTATGCATTTGGGGCCAATTAAAATTTTTCCAACATTAATCCACCACACAAGGCCCCAATGATGTCCTATATGGGTCGAAGACGGCTGTGAGGTGTATACATTTCTTCAAGTACATAAAACGTGTAGCAGAACCTTCATAATTAACAAGTGGTATCTCAAGATGCATAGTTAAGAGCAAATATTGAAGTATTAACTAAAGTTCAAGTTTGAAAAAGTTTAACAAAATTATTAATTACACAAAAAGGCCACATAAAAAACTGGGCCTAATCAAAAGAACAAAAGAACCAAAAGATAAATCTAAACCAAGGTATATCGTGAAGGCTCTCGGTATGGGGTTGGTACGGACAGACAACGTCGTTCGTACAATAATATAGGAGGTCATCAGACTGATCCATTTGAACTTCCTCCGTCGCCTCCTCCTCGGAATAGAAGGGTTCGATACCTATGCACCAAGAATAGCGTCATCAGACGCGACGATCGGCAAGTAAATATATATATAACATCAATAGATATGCAGTACTAAATAGAGTAAACGAATAGACAAGATCATATGAAATGTATAGCATTTGAATCATAATCAATCTAACATGAACATCTAACAAGATAGGTGGTCCACATAAGCTAATCACCACGGGATAGTGTCATTGCCATCCTTACTCTCATTAAGTTGTGGTAGAAATATACAATAGTGCTCGAGATAAAACCCGGCCAATCAATATTGGATACGGGGTACAAACATCCATTATGAGAGACCCCTAATCAATCAATGGTATCCGGTGGTGTACTACCATCACAAAAATCATGATCTGCAGTCGCTCAATCAAAGCTCTAACATAGTGGTGCCCCAGCTGCGTCGAACATTAACAGGTGAGTGGTGCCTGACACAAAGAGTCCTAAACAAACATCAGTGAGAGCTAGGCTTTCCTTGTGTGAACAAGATTCATCAAACGAAAGAGAGACTACTTTACATCATCAAATCAAACCAATCTTGCAAGCTAACTTCAAAACCTCAATTCCCATAAGTAGTCCTCATCAAAGCTTTTACAATCAAAGCCACCTAGCCTAAACACCTCGGTCAAGCATCGGAACAAGCAGAACATCAAAAGGATCATAAGTCCATCATCTAAGTTCTTCATGTGATCCCAAACAAAAGAAAGTAAACAGAGCTAAGGAACATGTTCATTACATGTAGACAAGTACTAGACGGTATGATTCAGATGCAGAAGCGATGAACAATCCAAATCCTAAGTATAATTCTATTCCCAAAGTCTTGTACATCCCTACTCAGTCAATGAAAGGAATTAGGGTTCGCGATATCCAAACAAATAATATTCGTGCATAGATATAAGGAGGGTATCTCGTTACCCCATACCGTCCCTGATTAAGATAGGTTGAATCCCGAGAAATTCGGAATAACCGTGAGCAATGTTGGCTCAAAACATTCTCACATATAGTCAATGAGTCATAAAGAGGTAGTCAAGGTCCCACCTAAGTCCACAAGTCCTAACGTATCCGAGATATAAAAATGCAACCGTTGTTATGTCTGAAATGGTCTGAACACCGGGTCACATTGAGGTTTCAGTAATCATGAGTATGAATAGACAATTGACACACTAACGAATAGACAAATATTTATATATTAATAAAGAAATGCAAAGTTTTCAAACGGGTGCATAAAGAATTAATAAAAGCATGCTTTTGATTTCTTTACTAATTTTTCCAACCAAAAGCCCTCTCCTATTCAAACTCATGATTAGCATGAGGCCTCACAAAACGTGAACTGGGTTTTGTGACCTTGGTTTTGTTCAATTATGTAATAGGGGAAAAATCCTCCCCCACCCAAGCACTTGATAAACAACATATCAAATGGGCCACACCCTCCATTCATACATTAGACAGGCTCTAATCCAACCAAGGTAATCCCATTCAAAATATAAGCTAACCTGGCAAATTAATTTTCAATTTAACATACAATGAGCAAAAGGTTGTCTAGAATTGAAATTAGATGCTAGAATCATAAAGAGGAGCAACATATCATAGCATAATATAGATATCCACTTGCCTTTAGTGAGTGCACTCCAAAATAGGGGAAAATAGTAGAAACCCACTGTTAGAACTCAAATTGGGGAAGAACCTCTCAAGCCCAAAACAACCTAAAAAAATGCACGCAAAGGTAATAAACAGCTTTCCTAAACCATTTCTAAGTAAAGAGGGAAAAAGCCCTAATTTCTACAAGCTTAGGACCTTACCTAAAGATTGAGAGTTAATGGATGGCTTAGAGGAAAAGATGCTCGAGGTAGGTGGAGCATGGGGAGGACGATGGGAGTGGTCTCCTTAGCTTGGTAGGGCTCCAGTTGAGCAGGCAGCAAGGGGAGGCAGTGAGGCAGAAAGAAACATGGGAGAGAAAGAGAGTAGCAGAGAAAGAAAAAGAAATAAAAGAGAAATAGAAATGGGTAATGGGGAATGGGGATAAGGGAGAGGAAATGGGGAGGCTCTACACGTGGATATGAGGTAGGGTGGGGTTTGACTCACGTGAGTTATAAAAAGGGGGGAGAGGGGATATGATGGGAATTGATAAAATAGTCCAAAGTGAGTTATGGTCAGGCATGGATTTTGATTGGCTTTGAGGATCTGGGTCCGGATGGTGTAGAAGGACAAAGTTCGAGAAATTAGGTAATCTACTTGATGGTACCAAAATCTCGAAAAGAAGAAATTACAAAAAGGCCCTCAGAACTTTCCGAAAATTGTGACACAAACCCCTACTGTAACCAAACGAGCTCAGAATCACGCGAGACTTCGTACGCGTGACTCACACATCAAACTCGACTCACTAGGACTCTAAACACGCTTAATTAACTATCATACAATTAATTATAAATAATCAAGGATTAGGGGTCGGGGTGTTACACAATGATTAACTCTACACAAGATCCCAAAGATTAACTCTACACATGCTCATAAACTAGCCAAAAAGATAGAAGATAAACAGGAAAACAAATATTGAAAGAATATGAAAACACTAAAGAGGCCAAAGGCAAGGCTTTCCAAAATGGAATACCTAAGTGGCATTCAAGAGGAAAGGTTGCAAAAAAGACACCATGTAGTTGAAGGTACTGCATGATAGAAGTCCATTAGATGGTGCAGAAAGAGACACTTCAACCTGATAGGGGAGATAAGATTGTTACTGAATATAGCTTCGTTCTTGTCAAAACAAATTGTAGAGAGGAATTGGAAGAAAGTTGAAGCCATGCACTTTCTTATGGTCTCATCTAATCCAAGGGATAGAGTTATCCAAAGACCTGCAGGAAAAGAAACCGAAGGCTAAAGTTTACTATAGACTGATAGAGTCCAATTCCAAAGAGGAGTTGAGTGGTTGCAAGCAAAGAAGATGTGAAAGTCTGACTCTATTTGGGATTTGCATAGAAGGCATCTAGAGGCCAAATTTATTCCAACTAATTAGGCCCAAGATTTCGTTGGAGTTTTGCGATGAAGGAGAAACCAAATGAAGCAAGCAGTTCTAGGGTGCACAAGCTTTCTCCAAACCATCTTCGCCTAGGGGACTGAGTTTGATCTTGAAAGAACCTACTACGATGCCTCTTTTGAAGAAAAAGAGCCACTTGAATTACCTGCCCAGTGCAATTTGTCTTGAGACAGATCCTTAGATAGCTGAATTGATTGAGCTTGCTACATAAAAGTGATAAGGAACGGAGGGAGAAAATCTGGAATAACCCATCTTCTACCTGAGATGATCACCAAGAGAGAATCTGTCTTGGAAAAACTGAATTTAGGGAATTTAGGGGCTATTGGAGAAAGGTCCATCCACCACTCATGCCATATGCTAATCTTTGTTCCATCTCCAACTGACCACGAGCAACTTAATTAAAAAATATAGGCAAGAGATTGAATTTTCCTCCAAATACAAGATCTTGATGTAGGGTTGCCTAGATACCAAATAAAAAAATCCTTAAAGTATATGTTTCTAAATCAATCAACCCAAATTAATTCAGTGGTCATAGCATTCCAACCAAGCCTAAGCATACAACCATCATTGACTTCAGAAATATGCTGAATACCTAACCCACCTTCATTTTTTGGAAGGCAAATAGTTTTCTAGCTAATTAAGTTCCTTTTCGTTTGGATTAAATTGAAAGACCATAGGAAGTTTCTCATCAGGGATTCTATTTGATGACAAGTTTTCTTAGGGAGGGGGATAGTTAGAGTAGTGTGAAGAGGCATGCTTACTAAGGTGTAGTTAACCAAGATGAGTCTACCCGCAAAAGAAAGAGACTTCATTTTCCAACCCTCAAGTCGAGAGAGCAATGCATCAACAAGCTTGGAAAAATACATATGCTTAGGGCTACCAAGGAAAAAGGGAACTTCCAAATAGTAAGATGGAGATGATGCTTGAGGAATGTCAACCATAGAATGAATAACACTTCTCCGGCTAGAGGTACCCTGAGGTTTGGTGAGAAGGGTAAGCTAGCGCGGAGATATGTTGGACCCTTTGAGATCAGATCGAGAGTTGGAGATGTTGCTTACAAGCTTCAGCTACCACCAGAGCTTTCAGGAGTGCATGACGTGTTCCACGTCTCCATGCTGAAGAAGTACGTGGAGGACCCGACTCACATTCTTTATCACGAGCCCCTCAACATCCAGTCAGATGCTTCGTACGTCGCCAGGCCAGTTGCGATTATCGACACCAAGGAGCAGGTGCTCCGGACCCGAACCATTCATTGGGTGAAGGTTCAGTGGGAGCATCACACTCCTGAGGAGGCTACGTGGGAGCTACGCGACCAGGTGGAGAAGGACTATCCACATCTTCTATCTCAGGTATGTTCTAATCTTGTTTTTACATTTGGGGACAAATGTTTTAAAAGGAGGAATTGATGTGAGGTCCCACCCTTAGTGGGCCCTCTAAATGCTAATTTATAGACTAATTAATCCTAATTTATGCTAATCTATGTTAATTATTGGTTAATTATTTCTAATTACTACTAATCTTTGCTAATCTTGGCTAATTACTATTTATTTGTGCTAATTAGGGGTTGATAGCGAGATTAGTTAGATTTTCCTAAATTAGTTAGATTAGCTTAGTGGGTTAGTATTTTTAATTAGTTGGGTGTTGTGTTAATCCTAGACTATTAGTGTGGGGTAGGCTTAGTTAGTGAGTCTAATTAATTAATTAAGTGGGTTTAGTGCAAAAGGTGCCCTCTCTAGAAGCTTCCAGCCTAATGACCCAACTACCCCCAGCCCTAACCCTAACTACATGAAAACCCTAGGGCTAAGATGGTCATTAATCACCCCCCCCCCCCTTAAACCTATAAAATGTCTCTAATCCCCATTTCAAAAACCCTAAACCTAAGAGCCAGCCCCCATCCCAAGGCAAATTCACTATTCCATTGCAAACCCTCTCCTCTCCTCCCTCTCAATCCTTCCCGACGGTTGTGCCATTGCTACTAACTGTTGCTGGAATCCCATCTCTGCTGTATCACCTTCCTCTCCTCCTTCTCTGTTTGTGCTGGGATTAATATTCCTGGGAGCAGCAGCCACTGTTGCATCTTCTCCCCCTCTTATTCTTCACCTGGGAGGTTTTATTTCTGCTGAGGAATTCTCCAAGCTGCTGTTGCTACTGCTGGAACCCATTTTCAGAGCTGCTGCAATGTCACCAACTTCTTCTTCATCTTCTCTGTTCTGCTGGAGTTCTGATTCTCCCTCTCTCTTCAAGTTATTTCTCTTTGCAAACCTTTCTTCATCTACAAAAAGGCAAGTGCATCTACTATTAACTTAGGATGTGTATGCTTCTCCTTGGATTGCTGTATTTTTCATTTCCTATTTGTGATTAAGTAAGTCTTAAGAATTCCACCCGAGCTCTGTTTGTGTTTTGGATATATTGGGCATTGATGAGATCTTTGTAATTTCAATTGTGGTTTAATAAATGGAATTGGTTGGAATTTTAGATTGAATTGAATGGAGAGGTGATGAGGGCGACTGTAGCAGTGGCTCTGCAATAGCCACTGTTACAGTTGCATTTCCTGCAACAGAGACGACATTGGGCTTGTTTTTATTAGTTTGTGTTGAGATCAGTGGGCCCAGGTGGGCCATCCTGGGGGATCCAGACCCCACATCGTGTAGAGCCATCTTGGGCGACCCAGGTGATGAGGGCTGATCGTGGGCCCTTGATCAGTGGGGCCCACGATTATTGCTTCTCTTTGTATCAGGCGACAGTTCTTAGAGTGGGCTTTTATCCTATTTAATCAGGTTGTGGGGCCCCCAGACTGATCTGGTCACAGATCTAGTCCGTCCATCAGGACCAAGTTGGTGGGGCGACCTAGGGGTAGGGCTCGGATCTGGATTTGATCAGAGGTGGGCCTTAGTTATGCGTCGGATGCTAACCTGTTAACCAAGGAAACAGTGGATCACCCCCCTCGTTTTTGGAATTTGTGGGGCCCAGGTGGGCCATTGATGGCAGATCAAGCCCGATTATCTTGTAGATGGCCCTTGGGCGACGCTTGTGGTGTTGCTTGATCAGAGTCTCATCCAGTGGGGCCCACCATCCAAGCTTCCTGTAGTTGCTGTCGCCCAGCCATTCCAGACGATGGTTCTGCGCCTGACGAGCTTCCCTTGAAAGAGAGGGAGATGAGTGGATAAGGAATAGAATAGATAAGTAAGAAAGGGAGGGTGATGACGTGGAGTGAAATGAATGTGAGGGTAGGTGAGGGAGATGATATCCACGTGGGTGGAATTAGAGAGTGTAGTATGGGTTTGGAGAGGTATATATTATATATTTATATATATACTTATTGGACTTAGGTTGTGATGGAGGGCTTTGGGCCTAATGGGGCCCACTATTCTATAGCCCATTAGTTCTTTAATTTAAAATAAAACCTTAGTTTAATGTATTCTATTAGCTCCATTAATTTTCATAAATTAGAAATTTAGACCCCTTAATTTTATTGGACCAAATCGGAGCTGGGCCCAGTGGGACCCACTACTTTCCATAACCCATTAGCATTATTAATTAAACAAAACATTTGGTTTCTAATGTGTAATATGGGACCCATTGGTTTTAGAAAATTTGGAGAATAGGACCCTTAGCCTTCGTGGAACCCCATTAGAATAAATTAACTTATTACCCTTAAATTAATATTTCCAGACCCTTTAGTCTTTAAATTAATTTAAATTAATCTGGACCCTTAGTTTTACACTTTTATAAATATCATTAGTTTTTATAATTTGATTAAGCCCTGGGTATTTTACGAACCGAATTCGAATAGTTTGTGCATGACTTGGATATTTCCATCAGACCCAGACCTTAGTGTAAAAGTTGAGATTTGGCCTGGAGTCTGTTGACTCAGGTACACCTGTGTACCAGATCGACCGGCTGGCCACCTGGTCAATCGGGTACACTGGAAATTCCAGAATCCAAACCAAGTCCCAATTTTGATTCCAGTGGAGCAGATTGACCCGACCCTTGCCAGGTCGACCTGCCACTCTGTGAACTCTAGGGTGTGAGTTTAGCATTGTTTTATAATTAATCGATTGTGGGACCCATTAACCATCCAAATGAACTTCCATCAATGTGCCAAGCACGAGTCAATGGTGTGGCTCAACCTTGACTCGTGGGGACCACCGATTAGGGTTTTGGTTAATAATCTAAGATGATTCGACCTCTAAAAGTTATCAACAATGCCCTTAACCAACTAAGCACCAAATACAGTATTTTACGGCATTAATGACATCGTCTAGAGATCGAATTACCGGAGATGGACCCGAACCTTAAGTGGCCCATTACCTAGGATTGGACCGTTGGATTTCCCGTTGATTCTCTGATTGAAGTTTATACTTCACTGTTATTATTACTCTGTCATTCTTAGATCTTTTAGAATAGTTGTTTACTATTAATTAAACATAATTGGAAGACTTGAACCTAGGGTATCTAGAGGTGACCCGATAGTGTGATTTCAGAGATCATTGACCCGTGTCTGTGTCTAGGCGGGCCCTTATTGGGCCTAAGTGTGGAGATGTGAACCCTTTAGCTTGAAGAAGTAGTTTTATCGGACTGTTAAGCTGTTATGGATTGAAATGGAATTGTTTATCAGTATAAGTGGATTAGTTGCCTCGTGTGGACAGTGTTAGACCAGGCCATGTACTGATGGGCCTTGGTATGGATCCAACGAGTGGGCCTGGACCTTGAATGAGATCCAGAGACTGTATTGAGATGTGTAGACCTCTTAGAGATACTGTTAGGACTTTGTTCACGCAAGGCAAAGCCTAGACAGACACAGACCCTTAGAGTTATTCGTGAGTCGGCATAAACATTCACTCAGTTGATTTAAGCTCAGCCTGTGGACTGATCATTCCCGGTAGGAGCTAGTTGAGTATTGAGGAGCTATCATGATGAGTTGTATGGTTAAGACGGACGGTGTGATACCGTGCCGGTCTGGAGTGTTGAGATGATGAGTTGATGAGATGATTTGCGGGATTAGTAATTCCCAGCACGGTGAGATTTCCCCGCCGCAACTGTGTTCAGTATGGGAGGGCCGCGGCATAATATCCCGCGGTATTCCAGCTCGTGTGAATGTGCCCCTTTGTTTATAGTAGTTTAGATGTTTCTATTTATCTTGGTTCCTTATGATTTAAATGCACAACTGCCTAGTTCATTTCCCTTGCTATTCATTTAATTTATGTACTTGTCTCTATTCCCTTTGTTATATATGTTCTATGTTAGTAGTATGCTGTAACTTGCCAGATCGTTTAGATCTGACCCACTCATTGGTGCTTAGGCCTTGACCCAGAGATCCCTGACGATGCACTAGCTGTAGTGGAGGCACCCGTTGCTGGAGAGTACGCATGGGGCCCGGCCGACACGGATGTCGAGCCGGAGGGCGAGGAGTATCTACATGGGTTTTGAGGGACTCTTTTATTTGGGTTTTGAGAGACAATTTTGTAGCAAGTTGGGTAGATTCAAATGTATAAGTTTTGATTAACAACTGATACTGTAACTAGACCTTTGTTCTGCTCACACTTTATATATCGATACCTATTGCTTCCGCATTGTTTAATTGTTATGCTTCCGCAATTTAAATGTTATTATTATATGGTTCAAAAAAATTTAAATTGGACCTCACTGCGGCCTACGATCTTGGAAGTTCTCGGATTTTCCGGGAAGTAGCGCGCCAATTTCGGGTATTCGAACGAGTATATCGGTATCCGGAATTGGGGCGTTACACTTAGAACCCCCTCGGCCAAAATTAAGAGGTAGGGAGAGAGTGGATCACCTGGCAGAGCCCGAAGGATGAGCCAAAAAAGTAACAGGGGCTCTTGTTGATAAGCACCAAACCTTTAGAAGTACATATTAATTCTTGAATGACGCCAATCCATTTTTCAGAAAATTAAAAAAATTTAAGAGCTTTAAAAAGAAAAGACCATTGCAACTTAAGCCTTTGAAATGTCTAGTTTCATACAAATGGCTCCTCCTTTGATTTTTTATTTTAGCTTTTGGAAATAGCTCATGGGAAAGTGTCTCATGCTGGTGAATAGAACGCCCTTTTACAAAAACAGGTAAAGGATATTAGATTGGGGAGGATATAAGACAGTCTAGATACTAAGATTTTGGAAATTATTTTATATGAGAAGTTCAACAAACTTAAAGGGTGAAAATAAAAAAAAATGATTTGGGTGAAGAAGACTTTGGGATCAAGGCAGGTGTTGGATGCCCTTAGAAGACGGCCTGTGGTAAAGAAATGTTTGACTGATTCACAAACATCAAAAGCAATGATGCTCTAAGAGGAAGTGAAAAACGAACTTGAGAACCCATCCGGATCTGGAGAGCTTTCTTTCTTTAGAGAAAACACAGCCTTACGAATCTCCAAATCAGAAGGAACATTGATGAGATGACCATTAGCATCATAGAGCGATGGGCCATGTGACTTGAAATAGGGAGTTAGATGGCACTTCTGGATAAGCCTTACGAAGGTTGGAAAACAATTTCATAGCCTTCTGCTTGATAAAAGAATAATCTTCTAGAAGAGCCCTGTCCATTGAAATTTTATCGATCCTATTGAAATGACTTCATGCCTTAGCTGAGAGGTGGAAAAAATCAGTGTTTCTGTCCCACTCTTGGAGCCATTTTGTTTTAGCCTTTTTCCTCCAATGAGTTCCTTCTGCTTTGAGCCACCTATGAAGGGAACATTTTGCATTGTTAAGAACCAAAAGAAGCTTGGGAGATGGGGAAGAAATATGAGCTAGCTAACAATTGTTAACCAGTTCTTCGGCAACTAGGATGTTAGTACGCAGTTGACCAAAAGTCTCCTTATTCTAAACTTTGAGCACCTCCTTGAGTCTCTTCAACTTTTGGACCAAAATGTATTAAGGATTTCCAAGACAAGGAGACCTCCAACTTTGCTCAACAGTAGACAAAAGCTCAAGATGGTGAGTGCATATTACTTCGAACTTGAAAGGGATATTGGAAGCTAGTTGAGGAGGTTTATAGCTTAAGAGTAATGGGCTATGATAGGAAGAGATTCTTTGCAGATGAGTGCTATTGGGGTCTTCAAAAGTTTCTGCCCATTTAATGTTTGAAAGTGCCCGATCCAAACGAGCTGCCACATAAGCCTGACCTTGCCTATTATTTGCCCATGTAAATTTGTTACACTTAAAACCAATATTAGGTAGCTTTGCAGCCATTACCATATTACTAACATCACAGAGAGAGAGAGAGAGAGAGAGAGAGAGGGTTGAGGCTGAGTTTCTCATTTGTAAATAAAATGGAGTTGAAGTCGCCTATAACACACCAAGGGAGAATAGTAGAGGAACCACTGATGAGATATTACCCATAAGTCTTTTCGAATTTTGAAGTCAGTGGAGCAATAGATACCAGTCATAATGCTAGACTGGTTGGGGGAAGAATCCATAACGGATATGGATAAGTGTTGGTTGGAAGAGTCCAAAAGTGAGCAAATTACTGAGTTGGGGGGCGTGTTATGTACTCAAGAATAAGTCATAGCCAAGGGAGCTTAATCTAATGCCTTGGAAAGAGGGGAACTGGTTCAGCTAAGAAGATAAGATTAGGGTTATGGGATGCAACCAAGTGAGAGAGTGCAATGATAGTAGGGTTATTTCGTATACCTCTGCAATTCCAAAAAAGGGTTCTAATCATTAAGAAGAAGGGTTGGCGGGAAGGCCAATGGAATGCCTGTTTTTGGTGCCTGCGGAAGGGGACTTGTTTTTGGGACTCGACTTCTTCTCCTTCTTCTTGAGTTTCTTTGAATATGCTTGCAATGAGATTTCCTCTTGTTTGTTTTCCAATGGTTGTTTGTCCTAAGACAGAGGGGATACTGAGATAGCAAAAGGTGAGAGTTTTTTTGCTGCAGACTTTGGAGGTTGAAGCTATCTACTTGGCTTTCCTTCTACCAATGATGATGAGGGTCTATGTGTCTAAGGCTTCTGAAGGAGGTTGTTCTAGGGTAGCTGAGATAGATGAGAACTGGCCGGTTGCCACAGGGGCTAAACTAGGGAGGGGCTGGCAGGGGCCATGTACCCTCCTTAGTTTTGAAAATCCCCATACATGCATCCTTTGGTCCCCCATCTTCTAGCCATTTTGTAATGGATGGCCCTCCCTTCTTTAGCAACGCACTTGTTGTAGATCTAAAATATGGGTTCTCAAAATATGTTCCATAACTTTAGTTGATTTTTTTCAAAAAAATAAATATAGATAGAATGAAAGGAAAGAGAAGGGAAGGAAAGGATGTAATTAAGGAGGAAAAAAAGGAGAAAATAATGAGAAATAGATGGAGAGAATGTTTCTAAACTGTACAAGCTAGATTTTTATCACCACCCATATCTAGGGATCTTGATAGTGGAGTTTTGCCTTATTGAATTTTAGGTTTTGCTGAATGGTAGAGGATACAAGAGCTTACAATTATCTATGTAGTAGTAGAAACTAGAATCCACTGGCCAATCTCTTTTTTACTTTTCAGAGTATTTACAATGAATGGATTTAAAGTGAACAATACATCACTATTCTTTTTAGTCACCAGGGCTCATGTTTGAAATCTATATTGTTCAATATTAATGACTCTCTTTATTTTATTATTATATAAATTCTCAATCCAATCGAAGGTATATCCACCATGGATGAAAAAAGAATAAGTTGTCCTGAGTTTTGGTTAGGACTTCTATCATCTCTGCTAGAAAAATTCTTATTGGAGAAAAATGTTTTAAATAAAAACTCATGGAACCTTGTCATTGAATGGTTTAGATTTTAAATATGGATTCCAATCCTGAGACAGAGGGGATACTGAGATAGCAAAAGGTGGGAGTTTTTTTGCTGCGTGCTTTGGAGGTTGAGGCTATGTACTTGCGTTTCCTTCTACCAATGATGAGGGTCTCTGTGCCTGCGGCTTCTGAAGGAGGTTGGTCTGGGGTAGCTAAGATAGATGAGAACTGGCCGGTTACCACAGGGGCGAAACTAGGGAGGGGCTGGCAGGGGCCATGACCCCTCCTTAGTTTTAAAAATCCCCATACATGCGTCCCTTGGTCTCCCCATCTTCCAGCCATTCTGTAATGGATGGCCCTCCCTTCTTTAACACGCTCTTGCGTAGATCTAAAATATGGATTCTAAAAATATGTTCCATAACTTTAGTTGATTTTTTCAAAAACAAAATATAGATAGAGTGAAAGGAAAGAGAAGGGAAGGAAAGGATGTAATTAAGGAGGGAAAAAAAGGAGAAAATAATGAGAAATAGATGGAGAGAATGTTTTTAAACTGTACTAGCTAGATTTTTTATCACCACCCATATCTAGGGTTCTTGATAGTGGAGTTTTGCCTTATTGAATTTTAGGTTTTGTAGAATGGTAGAGGATACAAGAGCTTACAAGTATGTATGTAGTAGTAGTAGAAACGAGAATCCACTAGCCAATCTCTTTTAGTTTCAGAGTATTTACCATTAATGGATGTAAAGTGAACAGTACATCACTATTCTTTTAAGTCACCAGGGCTCATGTTTGAAATCTATATTGTTCAATATTACTGACTCTCTATTTTATTATTATATAAATTCTCAATCCAATCGGAGGTATATCCACTGTGGATGCAAAAAGAATAAGTTGTCTTGAGTTTTGGTTAGGACTTCTATCATCTATGCTAGAAAAGCTCTTATTGGAGCAAAATATTTTAAATAAAAACTCATGCGACCTTGTCATTGAATGGTTTAGATTTTAAATATGGATTCCAATCACATATACATGTTAATAAGCATACTTATTGAAGGTGGTCCAAAAAAAAAAAAAAAAAAAACCCATTGAAATTTATGAAGATTTTGATATAGCTATAGAGTTGCTTCTCTACTCTGGGTGCTCATTTCTTGAATAAGAACGAGATCATTTTTTTAATTTTGTTTTAAGGTAGGATTTTAAGTGCTACTTGATAACGCGGTCTTTTTATTTTAATTAAGAGTAATGCAATATATACTATACACATGAGCATTTGTGCACTGTAATTCATCTCTTACCATAGTAAACTAGCAAAACATGCCCCGTGCAGGCAATATAATTCATTATATAAGAAATATACATTAACATTATATGATTTATAATAAATTTAAAAGATGACATTTCTTTGTACATATAGAGATTTTTTTTTTAAATACAATAAAAACAAATATTGAAATAGCAAAGCAATCTTTAATCCATCAAAATATAGATATAAAAACCCTAAACCCAACTTTCATCTAATAAAACTTAGAACTACACCAACAATATTCAAATAAGAGCATAACTCAATCGCATTTCCAAATTTTACTAACCTAAAGGTAAATCTCACAAGTGGAGTTTTTTTTTTTAGTCGCACCACCTTTGCATATGTGGTTAGTTTACTAACAGGCATGATATAGAATAAAATCAGTTATATTGGTATGAAAGAAGAAAAAGAATGGTCACATGGTTTGTAATGTAAGGAAGAAGAAAGTAGTGGGGTAGTGGAAGATATGAATATAAAATGTAGAGATTTAAAACCATTTAGTAATTGCCTAATCAATAGAGATTTTCCATTTTGGGTAAACTAGTCAATAGAGATTTAAAATCATTTAGTACCTACGAAATTAATTAAAAATAATTAAATGCATAGAGATTTAAAACCATTTATTAACTGCCCATTTATTTAAATGGTAATCAAATGACTGATTTTAATTGAAATCAATTTCGAAAATTGAAAGTTGATAAAACCATTTATTAATTGTCCATTCAATTAAATGGTAATCAAATGTCTGATTTCAATTGAAATCGGTTTCGAAAATTGAAAGTTGAGTGGTCAAAATCAACTGGCGATTAAGAATAGTCCAATAGCAACAAAGGCCCGCGCTTAGCCCAGGCCCAAAATAATAATATATTAAAATTTGGATATGGGTGTGTATTTTTATTTTTTTTTATTGCAATTAGGATAGGAAGAGTCCATTAAGATAGCTAATTCAAGAGAATCTAGAAAGTTTTTTAATTTTAGTTGATTCTATATGAAGGAGATATATATTAGAAAAAGGCATAAAACCTAGAAAAATTTTAATTTTAATTGATTCATATGAAAGATATGAGATACATATAATTAAGCCTATGATATCACCACCAGAAAATCCTTTGTCTTGAATTCATTGTGGGGCAAAGTTACACTTCAATCAAATTTAAACCTTACCAATGTTTTCTTGGCATTAGAATTTTAAAAGAGGGACCGACTAATAAAATTTTGATGTTCCATGAAGCAACGCAATAAATTTATTGTCAAACCAAGTTTTGCTTAAATAATACTTAAGCCCACAAGCGTATTTTTCACAAATGGGATTTTATAAGAGAGGCATCACTAACTTGTTTTCTACCTATAAGATCTTATAAGAGGGATTCGGTCATAAGTTTCAATGTTATAAATCTTATCTATAGCACTATTTGAATGGGTAAATCCAGTTCCCGAGTAACCTAAATTCTTCCAACACCGCACAAACACACCAATGGTTGCTGGGTTTCGCGAAAATCCACAAAATCAGACTTCTTGCACTCTGTTTTAGTGGAACATGAAACTGTTGAATCTGAAATCTAGATTATAATAATGGGAAAAAATTATAAATTGTATGGGTCTTTTTCCTTTTTTGCCCAAATTAGTATCCAAACTTGGTAATCTTATCTTTCTCATCCAAACAATCAACAATATTATCTGGAACCAAATCAAGGGCTTGTTTGTATAGAGTCCACCAAGGATATCATGAAGTTGAGAGAAAATTTCACAGAGCATGAAAATAATTTCCATGGGAAACATCCAACAAATTCAATGGAACTCCATTTCCTAGCACTTGGATCCATATGTCGGAGTCAAGACTACAGACTTCAATTAAAAGAGAAGACGATAAAAAAAAAAAGAGTACCTGAGGAAGATTCGTATTTGTGGAGATTTCCATGGAAATGTCACCCTCTCTCTTCTTATTGATTTTCTTCTTTGACATGGTCGATTCCAGACTCCATGGAAGCATTGGTGGAAAAGAGAGAGAAAGAAACTTTAATACAATTACAAATAGAATGAAAGAAAAACAAAAGAAGTTCATATAATCTAATCCTCATGGTTTATATGATCCCAAAGAGATTCAACCTATTCAACACCATGATGCAAAGAAAGTGCAAGTCCTCAACATCATGCAAAAGCAGATAGATAGACATCGAACTAGGTTAGAAGTAACACAGAAAAAAAAAATTCTTTCCATTCTCAAATATTCTTGTAAATCAGCTAATTTGAAATGTTGAGAAAACGATTAATCTTGAGAGGAAGGCAGAAAGACAGAGAAAGAACTATATCTAAACTCATTATTAATTTGAAAAGTAGAGGGTGGGATAAATGTGGAGAGAGTGGAAGAGAGATTGATGGTACCTTTAATTGGGAAGGGAAGAGGAGTCGTCGTTGCTAGAGAAAAAGGTCGCCGGAGTTGAAAGGGTACATGAAAACAAGCCTTGTGTGTGAGTTTGAGAGAAGCCATTAAATAGGGCCAGGGAAACATGCAGAGCATTGAGAATGGCTTTTAAAGTGGGAGGTAAAGAAGCTCGAAAACGGTTTCGGGCGGATTCAAAGATTCAAAATAAATTCGTTAAGGAAGAGAAGAGGGAGGAAGAGTGACTCTTCATGTGAAGAGGGTCAACTCAAAATCTATAGTCAAAATCAATTGGGGGCTGATTTCTCAATTTGTCAATTGGAAACAGTCCCTTTCATATATATATATATATATATAAATGGCTTCTCTTTATATAAGCTCTCCCAAATTTTCATCTAATAGAAGATGGTTGACTATCAAATTGAACAATTAATTATTCAAAATTTTCATAATATTTTATTCACGGTCTTTTGTAGGTGATTAATACGAAAGTGGCACAAAATCCTATTTGTGTGAAATTTGTAAGATCTGAACTATTTTGGGATGCTTAAGAATTTTCAAAAGTGGCCCCCACTAAGCATCTTCATGAATTTCTCATGAGTCCAAGCTTTAAATGACTTGAACTATTTTTAAATAAGGAATTCTTGCTGCCCTTCAAAGTTTCACCTTGCAGTTGATTGGTAGGCCACGAATTTCTAGAGTACGTGACAACTGAATTTCTCTTTTCATTTATAGCAGTTATTATTATTATTATTATTATTTAGAATTATGTATATTTGATTTTTGTTAATTCTTTTATTTTTCTCCAACCATGGTTAATCTATCTACAATCAATGGATTTTTTAAGAAAAGAATGTTTAAAACTTAGAGGTTAACTTTATCTCATGAACCATAAAGTTTAAGTCCTTCAAAGTCTCCAACTTTAATAAATATCTTAGTAAGGTCTTTTCCCCTTATTATGGCCCCTCCAATAAAAATAAAAATAAAAAAATCTTGGTTCCGCCCTTGCAAGTTGGGTTGCCCAGACCAAGATAGTCAATATCAGCAGTCAGTTGAACGGACTGGATGGGAGCTGATTCTTAATCTTTAGTGGCCTGAATCGGAAGATCTTGGTCTTGAGGATCTGAAAATGCTTCATGGGCCGATTGGGGAAGAATAGCTTCATGGGGAACTAACCTGGAGAAGGGTGTAGCATATGCTGGATCTGCCTGAGTATAGTGCTCACAACTTATTGATGAGAAATCTTGAAGATCAAATCATGGAAAACAGGAGTCCTTTTGGTGTTCCCTATGTAATATTTAAATGGGTTGGTGTCAGTATCAATATGTCAAGTTATGTCTCATGTTAATTTTTGCTTTGCCAAAAAAGAAGAATTATGACATGAACACACCCAAAGCCCAAAGGTCCGTGGCACAATGATATTTTCATGAGGTCTTGATTCTTGAAACCAGCATTCTTCTTTTTTGTGAACTTGTGAATTTTTCATAACATTGGTTTACTACTATCTTTAGTTCAAAAACAATTTATTAACCTAATTGCTGCATATTTTTTTTCACCATCTGACCCACCTAGCAGCAACCTGAACTTCTATTGGGTGCCATGCAGGTGTTTACCATTGATGGGGTATGGTTATGTACTTATGTGAGCCCCAGGGGCAGACCCATGTAAACTTGCATGGGGCTTGACCCCCCACAAATATGGAAAAAGACCCAATAAGGTTATATGGGCTGCTTGGACCAGCCCCCAAGGAGCAAAGCCCATCGGCCCCATGGAACTAAATACTCTCTCTCTCTCTCTCTCTGAAGAAATCACAAAGTCACGTGCATGGCAGTCTCTCTCCCTTTTTTGTGGATCAGTTTTAAATAATTCTTAGGTGTTGTAGGGGGGTGATTTGGTAGGTGCTAGGTCTCTAAAAGTATTTTCCTTTTTTTAGAAATGACCTTAGAAATTAGGGATTTCTGCAAATCTACCATCTTCTGAAAATCCTCATGTTTGAAAGGGGTTCTCTTTATTATGAAAGATTTTCTTAAAAAGGGGGATTTTCCTAAAAATCTCCATTATTGAAATGGGTTTTCTTAATGGAGTTGGATTTGATTTCAACAACAAAAATTAGACAAATATTCATATTAGAGATGAGGGAGAGAAGTGTATCCAATCAGTCATTATTGATTTTAGCTACTTATGCATGTTATTGGTTGTTAACTAATTCTATTTGGTTTTAATATAATATTTGGTTGTTTTTAGTTGTAATTTGTATTGGGGTTTTAGGAAAAAGTTTTAGAATGAGTTTTAGGAAGTAGTTTTGGATTTGATTTGAACAAATAAACGAAATGAATGAGTTTTAGGAAGTAGTTTTGGATTTGGTTGTTTTTAGTTGTAATTTGTATTGGGGTTTTAGGAAAAAGTTTTAGAATGAGTTTTAGGAAGTAGTTTTGGATTTGATTTGAACAAATAAACGAAATGAAGATCTAGGATGAGAGAACCCATTGTTGTTTTTTGTTCAAAGTTTTTTTCCAATCTCCTGTTTAAATTGAAACTTTAATTCTATTTCTCATGCAAACGAACTGGCCCTTAGGATTACTTTCATATCGCAGGAATGGACACAAATACACAATTTACTTGATTGCACATTGCTTTACCCAAGGTCTTAATTGATTATGCTCTTGCTGCGATGAACACTAAATACAATTGATTTCGGTAATGTGAAGAATATTTTTTATTTGACCATTGTCAGCCCCTCTCAAGTGAAAATCCTGGGTCCGCCACGGGTGAGCCCTGATACTCTTTTCAGCAAAATGAATCCGGTATGGTTATGTGAGCACTGATACTCTCTTCAACAAAATGAATTCTAACTGAAACCTTACTTGTCAGCTGCTTTTAAATTTATTTCCCAGTTTCAAAACAGGGAGTGTGTGCGTCTCTAATCAAACCACAAAGTCTATGATGAACTTGCGTGTGTACACTCTTCTTTTAAAAATTAAAACCTGACTGGAATATTGGTCTAGATTGATCATCAGGTGGACACAAGCAAGTTCATTTTCCAGTAGTATTAAAAGAGGAAAGAACTTTCAGCAGTATTCCTTCATCTTGGAGAATGTGTTTCAACCACAGAAAAAATAGAAAAAAATAAGAGAATATCCACTTGGACCGACTGAGGGGGACCGAATGCCCCCCCCCCCCCCAGTCGGTCCACATAGCACTACTCAAAAAATAATTGCAATTGTAGAAGCTTGAGTTATGATATAAATTGTAGTATGTTAACTTCAGTAAAAATTGCAAAACCAGTTGATATTCATATGTCTTTTTATCATACACCATATTCAAGAAAAGTAGAGTTACAGTTTCATCAATGCCACGATTTTTTTTTATTTTTTTTATGGCGAGGAACCCACCAACCCCCCTTACAGTTGATCATTGGTAAAACTCAGGATACACAACACCACCCACTAGCACTGTGTATCAGGTAAGGCCCCAAACAGTTCGAAGCGACAACCTCCAGGTCATTGCTGGACTCCCTAACCACACGAGCAATTTAAGTGTGGGTAACAATTTAAGTGTATACCTGCCATAATTTCCAGATGCTCAACACCCCCATGTTGTTTGTCTATTTGACTCGCAACTCAGATATCAGACATTGGGCTTAAATCTTTGAAGCTTGATATTTTATTGGTGGGAATTCATGCATAAGAAAAACATATGATGTTATCATCTTAGAATGATGCTATAAAAGGCGGTTGTTTTTAGTTTGGCATAGAAAAGTACATTGGTTTCATCTTTTGGTTTTCCGGATTGTCCATCTAGCGCCTAGGGGCATGTTTAAAGAATCATGAGAAAATTTTTAGACCTACAATTGTTAGAATTTCTCCATTTTGAGTCAGTCAGTGGCTAAAATGTACATTGTTAAGCCATCAGATTATTAGTTCTGTCGTGATTTTTCTAAGGCATTCCTCTACCATGTGATGTGTTTGGTCATGTGAGGTCAGAGAGGGTTGGCATCAGATTAGGAGTCGGGCTATAAGAACTTGTCACAAATTGCTGAGTTTTCCAATGGTGGAACTCTTTGAGCTGACACCGGATTGATGGAATCGGGCTTTTATGAATATGACAACAATGGTGATTGTCCACCCATTGGAATTTTATGGGATCCTCAATTGACTGTTGAACAAATCTGTATAGGAGTGTGATTATATGAGAAAAAAAAAACAAAAAGGGCTAATCACATATTGATAGTTGATGAAATCTAACAATAGGCCCAAAATCTATTTGAGTGAAGTAGCCAAGCACAAATACACGGGGTCTAAGATTTTGAACAGCTGGGCGCTCTCACAGCCGCAAAGGATCTAGACCGGTTTGACATGTGATCAGCCTGATGGCAGCCCTAATGCTAATTAGGGTGAGTTTTTAGCCTACTTGCAATAAATAGAATCTGAATTGAGCTATTGGGATTTATGAATGGCAGTGATGCCCACTTTCATGTTCTTGACATATTTGATCATCAACATCACTTCCATTCTTTGGTGCGGGGCCCACTTTTTTTAGGGCACAGAGTAAGGGCTTGGAAATATTTTTCTCTGAAGTGCACACAGTTTTTATTTTTTATTTTTTAAGATGAAGAATTGAAACATCCAGATGTGCATGACGTCCCTTGGGCCATGCTAATATTTGCTTCTTGCCCTTTTCTAATATCTTATGTTTGGAAAGAGGAGTGCCACATGACATGTTTCTGCATCAATAGTGACCGTTGATTTGGTGGGGAACACATGCATATGCCATCAGCAGCTGTCAACCATCCCATCAGTGACTTGTGTGTATATCAATATATGGATAGCTAAAGGGCAATGGTATACATCCAATAGTCAAAGCTCATAGAAATTGAATGCCAGGATCATTGGATCACCCCAATATTTGGGATCTGAAGGTTGGTCTTCTTGGGCTCATTATGGTTGGTTGGACTGCGAAATAATCTGCCCAAACTTTTTGGTGCAGTCCATCGTGCACCATAAGCCTTAGCCTTGGGATTGAAAACTTGCCTGAACATGAGTTGGGTCGTCTTAGGCCCATGTCTTTATTCATTGGATAGAAATTGACCCAGACAAGCATAGGCCCAGCAATCCATCATTTGGCCACATTTTGAATATGTTACAGATGAAAGATGAAAGATGAGAGATGAAAGATTAAAGATTATCTAATCAGGGAGAGGTCTTAGGGCACAGTCCATCTGCAATGGGGCCCACAAGATATTTACCTAGACATGATCCATAGGTTCCCATCTTCACATGTCCAAGCAATCTGAGCATATCCTTATGTGGAGGATCATATGATTGAACTTATCAAAAGGGCCAAACTGATGTCAATACCAGTACCGGCTGAACATACCCACTGCTCATTAAAGTGGCACTTGTTTTGTCTTTTTAGATCCAAAACATGCAAAATGCAAGTGGAATGTAAGTTTATTCATTTTGGCTCTTTTTCTTTTTGTGCATGCTTCCACTGATCAGATACTTAATAAATACAACTTGCTGAACTTTGTTGCTGTGTGTTTAAATGCCTACAAAAGGCCCCCTTGTGCATAAATCTCTGTAGCACAAACTGCTATACTAGAATCAGATTCTAAGACATATCACTCAAGTTATTAGCTTTCAGGTAAGTGAAGTTAGGATGAAGCCTTGCTGCCTGCACTATAGCATCCTATTCATGCTCATATTCTCCTCAGGTATGGAGCTTTAGTAGATTATAGATAGACTATAAACTTTATTAATTGCTCTTGTGATATCAACACTTTTATTATTAGGACTTGTTTGTGCATCAAGAAGATTCCGCTTCATGGGTTTCTGCTTGCACGGAACAGAAGAATCCTATATTCTTATCACTCCCATAGGCAATCATAACCCTCTATATTGAGAAAAATTAGTACTTTTTTTTTGCCTTTTTAGCGAGAAAAATGAGTTGAACAAAATAAGAAACAGTAAGCTGGATGGAAAATCAGACCAAGTTTCTTCTTTTTCTCGGAATCCTCTCATCACACAAGTGCACACTAAATGTGATTTTTTTTTTTTTATTTCATCCATGTAACGCACACAAACACATGGAAATAATATATCTGTACATGTTTCACAAGTATGAGATTGGACTGATCTGCTGAACCCTGCATTGGATGAGACTGGTTCCCAGAATCACATTGGTTGCGTTTTCCCAACCACTGGTCAGATGATTTCTGAAGGATTACAAGTGTAAGTGCCTAAAAATTACGGACTTAGTTAATGGAGGATTAAGCTCCTGATGCAAGGTTTTGAGGGAGGTAAGGGGAATGGATCGAGCCTCCAATGACCTGAAAGGAAAAGAACAACGGTCAGAGACCCTGGCTGTGGGTAGCCGAAGGCCCTCCGACGGTTAAGTTAGTGCAGGGACTGAGAGAATGGAGAGAAAGAGTTCTGGGAGGGAGAGATTATGCGTGTGCGTACCTTTCATGGATTCTCTCATGCAATATATAGGTGGAGAAGTCATCATTGGACTGTCTTCCTGAGGAGACGGGAGTCCCATCTGAGCGTACTCTCATCTCCTGAGTGGGGGTAGGTAAAAAGGGGACGTCCCATCGGACCAGCCCTCCTCGCCTATGGATATGATTGTAGATATGGCGTGCTCCTTGCGTAGGTCCGGAGCCCATTCTGTTGTCAGACCGCCGATCCTGATTTGGCAGTGCATTAATGGCGGCATTTATGATTGAATGAAAGGAGGCCGAGCTCGGTCGAGGCTGAGAACGAAGTTGGGACTCGTGACGCAATCACTGGGGCCCGCTCCATAATTACCCGAGACGGCGATGCAGCCGAACTTGGCGGCACCGAGATCACGGGTTACCGAGACTGGGTGGTGGCCCCGTTTAATTCCATGATCACGGAATGACCCCACACAATTGCCCCCTAGCTCCCTGATCTCGGGCTTTCTCCGAGGTCGGGAGCTAAGACTTGGATGTGACGGGGCTGTCTTTTCGTATCCCGCCTTAGGAATATCCTCATTATGGCGCCTCTTCACCTGCCCTAGGCAATAAATAGGGCGTCATGATTGCCCTGCCACAGCGGATACGGAGAGCGCCGTTTCGCATACCCGAGGCGATTAATGTCGTACCAGAGGCATGGCGGAATACTTATCGTCTCCGCCACGTGGAGTCTTCTGTCTGGTAGGACACCGAAGTCGAAGCGACGCGGCATGCGGTAATCAAGAGGGGGCGCTCCTTTATAAAAAGGGGCCCGCTCCTCTTTCTTCTTCTTTTACCCTAGCTGTTAGTTTGAAGGAGACTCTGCTGCAACTTTGTTCAACCCAGAAGATCGCCGAACTCGGAGACTCTTCGACCTCTGCTTCCCGTTCCTTGCCCTTCCGTCTTCTGCAGTCCTCTTTGCTTTTTCTGTGAGTTATGCTTCTTGCCTTCATCTCCTTTCTGTATTTCTCCTTCTTCTGCGATTTCTGAGACTCCTAATCCCTTAGGCCCTCCCAGCCTTCGTTCCCTTTCTTCTATTTCTTCCTTCTCTTCTGTTTCAAGAAAATGGGAATATACAGCCACTGGGTAGAGGGCCCTGCAGCCCTAGAGGCTTTTAGGGAGAACTTTAGGATCCCAGAGGATGTCCTGGTGAAACCCTTTGTCTTCCAGGGCTCCGTCAAGGGTTTCGTCACCTATAAGGAATGGATGCCCTTCCCTTTGCTGGCTGTGTGCGAAGGAGGGGTAAGATTCCCCATCCACCCACTCCTCCGGTCCTGTCTCCACGCGTGGAACCTCTGCCCCTTCCAGCTAATGCCGAACGGCTTCAAAATAATAATGGGCGTGGCCCAGCTGAACTGGATCTTGGACATCGGTCTCGGCGTACATGATTTATAAGATGTCTACGATATCTGCAAGGCCGCGGGGGTCGAGGACGCTTACTACCTTCGGGTCAAGGCCAGGCGCCGTCCCTTGGTGAATGCCCTGGAGGACTCCACCAAATACGCCGGAGATGACCGCTTTTTGATCTCGGGAAACTGGGAGTTCAGGGGGACCGAGACCGAGGAGGACCGGAGGATCCAGGTCCCACGAAAACCAGGGACACCCCCTAGTAAATGCCCACCCTTCTAGGTTTAAGCTTATCTTGCCTTTGCCTGCTATTATGCCGAACTGATGTCCTTGCCCATTTTTCCGTGTAGGCATTCAGAAGAGGAGGAGAGAGGCCGGTTTCGACAAGTGGAAGCGCAACGACGCGTGGCTAGAGAAGATTGAGCGCTACCACGGTCATTACGACCGAGCCGCCTTCTCCTTGCTGAGGTACAAACCTCGGTATCAGTCTTACACCAGGAAGGCTGCCGAGATTCCTCTTGCTCCGCCAGGGGAAGTCGGACCCGACCCTGCCGAGACAGACGGTCAAGACACGGATCCTCGGGACCCGATAGTCATCGGTGACAGTCCTCCCCGAGACCGAGGAGAAGCAGAGGAAGAGGAAATGGAGAGGCCGCGCCCACCCTTGAAGAACCTGGGGGCCCTGATTTTTGGAGGTATGGCCCCGGAAGCCCTCAAGAACGTCCCCAGTGGTGCAGGTGCCGCCCAGGGATCCGCCCCCGCCGCCTTTCCTAGCTCGTCGGGCGCGGCAGGCGCTTCTTCGGCCAAGCCTTCGAAGGGGAAGTCGGGGGAGTCTTCCGTGGCCGCTCGGCAGACGAAGGACCCTCGTCCGCTCCGAGAAAGCAGGCCGCGGGTGGTGGACCCCGGGAAGGAGACTCCGCCTCCTCCGCCGCAGAAGGAAGCCCGGCCTCGGTCTGCCGCTGCCGGAAAGGAGGGCGAGAGGCCCCCTCCCGAGAAGAGGCCCCGCCTGTCGAGCGCGGAGGGGAGGCATCCGTCGGCGGAACCGCAGTCCCAGCAGTCCACGCCAGCTCCTTGGAGGCCCAACTTCGACCTCAACCCCAACGAGCCGATGACGGTGGGGGTGCAGCTGGGGACGAGCTGGGAGTCGGTCATGGCTCTCGCCCGGGGATGCGCCCTCCCCCAGGATATGGAGAAGCACAGGAAAATCCGGTCTCCGAACTTAATCCATCATACCTTGAGGGCGTCGCTCGAGGTAGCTTTTCTCCCCTATTTTCTAAAATTTTCACTTCTTAGTCACCCGATCCAACCTACTCACCGTTTCTATTCTTTTCACAGAACGCGCAGAGGCTCCAAGTACTGATGGAGAGGGAGGCGGAAAGAGCTGCCCAGATTGATGGGCTAGAGAAGGAGAAGAGGAAGCTGGGGAGTGCGCTGGAGGCCAGCGCGGCCGAACTCAAGAAGGTGGGGGAGAAAATCGCCCAACACGCAACGGATCAGCAAGCAGCGAAGGCTGAGATCATTAAGTTGCGGGGCGAGAACAACAACCTGAGGAGCGCCGCGGACGAGAAGGCGAGGAGGGCGGCCCGGCTGGAGGTTGAGCTCGTCGAGAGGGGGGCCGAGCTCGCGAAGAAAGATGCCGAGGTTGCCGAGAAGCAAGGCGAGCTGGCCAAGAAAGAGGCTGAGCTTGAGGCCTCCAAGAAGGAGAGATCCGAGGCCGAATCCATCCTGCGAGATCAGGCTACAAAGGCTTACCAGGACGGGGTGGATTGGGCCTCGGAGGATTACGCGTCTCAGATCACAAATCTGAGCTCAGTGCTGTACGAGATGGGGTGCAAGGCGGCCCTGCTCAAATATGGGGTCTCTGAGGACCATCCCATCTTCTCGGATCTTCCTCAATTCCGACCTGCAGCAGTGGGTTCAGAGCCAGAGCCAGGCTCCAACCCTTCCGAGGCTCCGGCCGATGCCCCCATCGCTCCTCCTCCGCCCCCGACCTCTGCCGAAGTCCAAGGCACTCCTCTTCCTCCTCTGACCCCGGCAGAAGCTGAAGGCGCTCCTCTTCTTTCTCCGACTCCTGCCGTCGTCCCGGTGGCCGAGACTCTTGCTGCAGCTCCTTCATCTGCTTGTGATCCCCCCATTTCCTCTGCACCTCCAGAGTCGGAGACCCATAAGGAGGTGTCCAAGGAGTAGACTTAGGAATTTTCTCTATTCTTCGATGTAATTTTTCTTCTTTAAGTGCACAGAGATCATGTAATCGTACTTCCTGATTAATGAAAAGAAGTTCTTTTTCAATCTTGCTGTTTCTCTTCTTTTGCAACGGTCTGTGGATGCTCTGATGTGAGGTGATGTCCAAAGTGGATGAGGTCGGTAGGAGGGGCCTGCCTCGGGCAGACCTTTTCCAGTCTCGGAAGACTAGGTTGTCCCTTTCCTACTTTTGAATTTCAGCGAGTAAGCGAGTCATGCTGTCGTTTGACCGAGGGTTAGGCCTTAATGGCATGTCTTTGAGGGGGAGGTTCCCAGGGTGAAATGGTGGCGAGCCCCCGACTTGCATGCCGGGGTTCAGCTGAGGCCGTGCTCCCACGGTCTAGGTGAGACCCTAGGGTAGGCCGAGTTCCGCGGTCAGACGCCGCAGAGGACGTCTCTTGGTCAGTTGGCCCTGCACCCGAACTCGAGTAGGGTGGCGCGAGTGCCGGATCCTTGCGGAGTTGGTCCTACGACCGAACTCGAAGAGGATGGCGCGAGGGCCGGATCCTTGCGGAGTTGGTCCTACGACCGAACTCGAAGAGGATGGCGCGAGGGCCGGATCCTTGCGGAGTTGGTCCTACGACCGAACTCGAAGAGGATGGCGCGAGGGCCGGATCCTTGCGGAGTTGGTCCTACGACCGAACTCAAAGAGGATGGCGCGAGGGCCGGATCCTTGCGGAGTTGGTCCTACGACCGAACTCGAAGAGGATGGCGCGAGGGCCGGATCCTTGCGGGGTTGGTCCTACGACCGAACTCAAAGAGGATGGCGCGAGGGCCGGATCCTTGCGGAGTTGGTCCTACGACCGAACTCGAAGAGGATGGCGCGAGGGCCGGATCCTTGCGGGGATCGAAGAAATTCAAGGCAAATCTGTGTCAAAAGGTTCTTCTTTATTGATCAAACATCTTGAATACAACTAGAAATAATATTTCTTTAAGTGGGCAGCGTTCCATGGCCGGGGCAATTCCTTGCCGTCCATCCCTTCTAGTCTGTATGCCGACCTGCCCGAGATGGAGACTACTTTGTAGGGGCCGAGCCAGTTTGGTGCCAGCTTGCCATCATTGGGGTCTCTATCCGCGGGGAGCGCTTTTTTCAGGACCAGTTCTCCAACCGAGAACCTCCTCTCTTTGACCTTTTGATTATACCCTCGGGAAAGCTGCTGCTGATAGGCAGCCAGACGTACGGATGCTGCTTCCCTTCGTTCCTCGGCGAGGTCAAGTTCTCTGGCGAGGTTCATCTCGTTCTGCCCTTGACCGAAAAGATTTGTTCTTAAGGTCGGGAGGCCGACTTCAAGGGGAATTACTGCCTCCATTCCGTAGGCCAACGAAAAAGGGGTGGCCGAAGTGGATCGTCTCGGGGTGGTTCTGTATGCCCAGAGGACACTTGGCAATTCCTCCGTCCATCTGCCTTTAGCTTTATCAAGCCTTTTCTTCAGCCCCTCCAGAACTACTTTGTTTGAGATCTCTGCTTGCCCATTGCTCTGCGGATAGGCCGGAGTCGCATAGAGGTTTCTGATGCCGAGCTCCTGACAAAAGCTTTTGAAGAATTTTGAATCGAATTGGGTTCCGTTGTCCGAGACCAGAGCTCTGGGGATCCCAAACCGTGTGACGATGTTTTTCCACACAAAATTCTTTGTGTCAAGCTCGGTGATGGAGGATAAGGCCTCCGCCTCAATCCATTTTGTGAAGTAATCGGTGCCCACCATTAGCCATCTTTTGTTTCCCGGAGTTCGGTGGAGAGGTCCGACGATGTCCAGCCCCCACTGAGCAAAGGGCCATGGACTGGAGATCGGGCTCAGGTCCTGAGCTGGCTGGTGGAGGGAATGGGAAAACTTTTGGCATTTCTCACATTTCCTGGCGTAGATCTGGGCATCCTTCTGCATGTATGGCCACCAGTAGCCCTGGCTAATAGCTCTGTAGGCCAGCGATCTTCCCCCGATGTGGCTTCCACAGATTCCCTCGTGGATCTCAAATAGAAAATCCTCTACCTTGCTAGGATGAACGCACTGGAGATATGGTCCGGAGTAGGATTTTCTGTAGAGCTTCTCATCTGGAGATAGCCAAAAGTGAGCTGCCTTCATCCTGACCTTGTGGGCTTCGTTCTTGTCCTCTGGGAGCTTGTCCTCTCTTAGGAACGTCATGATTGGGTCCATCCAGCTCGGACCGAGGTCAGTGCACAGAACTGGCCGAACTGGGAGGAGCTCTATGCTCGGCTTCTCCAACGTCCCTACATCAACTGTTCTACTTTTTCCAGCTTCTACAGCCGAGGCCAAGCTTGCCAGGGCGTCTGCATGGCGATTGAACTCCCTACCAACTTGCCTGACTTCAACCTTTTCAAACTGGGAGAGGAGCTGCCTGGTATGGGCTAGATAGGCCACCATTCTTTCGTCTCTGGCTTGGTAGTCCCCGCTCAGCTGGCTCGTCACCAACTGGGAGTCGCTGAAGACCACCACCCTCCCTGCCCCCAGTATTCTCGCACTGCCGAGGCCAGCGATCAGTGCTTCATATTCTGCTTCATTGTTTGATGCTTTGAAGTTGAGGGTTAGTGCTTGCTCTATGACTAACCCTTCTGGGGATTGGAGGACGACGCCGGCGCCTGCCCTCTTGGATGTAGACGATCCGTCAACGAAGATTTTCCAGGCTGACTCCAGAAATTTTTCCCAGGATTGGTTTTCCTCAGTCTTGGTGTTACCTTCATTGCTGCCCTTGGAGTCCCCCAGTTCGGTATCGAGCGAGGTCGGTGCCGAACTAGGAGAGGTGAATTCGACGACGAAGTCCGCCAGGACCTGTGCCTTGATTGCCGTTCTGGGCTGATACTTGATGTCGAACTGACCCAATTCCACGGCCCACTTGGAGATTCGGCCAGAAAAGTCCGCCTTGCGGAAGAGGGACTTGAGCGGGAATTCCGTGATGACTACCACCGTGTGAGTCTGGAAGTAATGGGAGAGCTTGCGAGAGGCGCTGAGCAGTGCTAGTGCTAGCTTTTCAAGAGGTAGATATCTGGTCTCGGCATCGAGCAGGGTTTTGCTGGTGTAATAGATGGGGTACTGTTGCTTGTCGCTTTCTCGAACCAGCACCGAGCTCACCGCATGGTCCGAGACTGCAAGATAGAGATAGAGAAAATCGTCTTGCGACGGAGTGGACAGTAGAGGTGGTGAGGAGAGGTACCTTTTGAGCGTCTCTAGTGCCAAATCGCATTCTGGAGTCCATTGGAACTTGGAACTCTTCTTCAGTAGCTGAAAGAATGGACGGCACTTGTCTGAGGCGCGGCTGATGAAGCGATTGAGTGCAGCGGCCATCCCCGTCAGTCTCTGGACCTGCTTGACCGAGGTGGGGCTTTGGATAGCCTGTATGGCCGCGATCTGCTCCGGATTGGCCTCAATCCCTCTCCGTGTCACCAGGCTCCCCAGGAATTTGCCGGAGCCGACGCCAAATGCACACTTCGAGGCATTGAGTTTGAGCTGGAACTTTCGGAGGATGGCAAATGTTTGGCGCAGGTCTGGTAGGTGGCCCTGCGACTCCTTGGACTTGACTACCATGTCGTCAATATAGACCTCCATCGTCTTTCCGAGCTGATCTCGGAACATCCTAGTGACCAGCCTCTGATATGTCGCTCCGGCGTTCTTCAGCCCGAAGGGCATCACCTTGTAACAGTAGATGCCCCGAGGTGTGATAAACGCAGTTTTTTCCTCATCAGATCTGTGCAGGGGGATCTGATGGTAACCTCGGTAGGCGTCCAAGAAGCTCATTCTGTCATGCCCCGAGGTGGCGTCGATCATCTGGTCGATCTTTGGGAGCGGGAAGCTATCTTTGGGGCAAGCTTTGTTAAGGTCAGTGAAGTCTACACAGACCCTCCACTTGCCGCTCTTCTTCTTTACAACCACTGTGTTGGCTAGCCACTGGGGATAGTGCACCTCGCGGATTGCCCCAGCCTCGAGGAGCTTCTCCACCTCCTCTATAATCGCCTCTGTCTGTGGGATCCCCGTTCTGCGAGCCTTCTGCACTACGGGCTCGTGTCCGGGGTCCACATTTAGCTTGTGACATATGACCTCGGGGTCAATCCCGGGCATCTCGTAAGGAGTCCACGCGAAGATATCTTTGTTTAGGAGTAGGAAGTCCAGCAATTCGGCCTTTTCAGCGTCAGGGAGCTGGCTACCCAGCAGGAAGTAGCGCTCCGGATCTTCAGGATTGATCCTGACCTCGGTGAGATCTTCTATGCTTTTCTGCCCTGCTGTCCACCCGACATCCTCGATCTCAGCTTCGAGCTCGGCCATGTGCACTCGTCTCGGTTCCTCTTCTCCAGGTGCTACGACCACGAGACATTCTCGGGCCATCTGTTGGTTTCCGCACACAGTCACTATTTCGACCGTTCCTCCAGGCTTCTCCAATGGAAACTTGAGTTTTTGATGAAGGGTGGATGGCACTGCCTCCATGGCGTGCAGCCAACTTCGTCCCAATATCACATTGTAGGGGGACGGCGCGTCTATCACCATAAAGTCTGCTACCTTTGCTGCGCCTCCGATCCGGACTTCAAGTGAGATCCTGCCTTTGGGGTACACCGGCTGGGCACTAAACCCTATCAAGGGGACGTGGGCCTCCCGCAGGGCGGATTCGGGCAGGCCGAGCTGTTTGAAACAGCTATAGTACACAATCTCGGTGGAGCTCCCTGGGTCCACAAGGACGCGCTTGGTAGTGTAATTGTTCAGCCGCAGGGTGAGGATGAGGGCGTCATTGTGGGGGAGCTCGACTCCCTTCAGATCCTCATCCGAGAACCAAATCTTGGGCTTTTCTCTCTTACGCCTCTTCGAGGCGCTCTCCCACTCTGCCGACATCACCTGCTTGCCATGGGCAGCTCTCCTGGCGTCTGACCGAGCCTCGGCGCTTCCCCTGCCTGGGGCGGGTGCTAGGTGGATGACATTGATGGTACCCGCCGGCTCATCGCTCTCATGGTCATCACTGGGTCGAGTGCGCTGCTGTGCTCGGTGGACCCTTTCCTCCTGTTTGATATACTCCTGGAGGTGTCCGTCATGGACGAGCTTTTCGAGATGGGACTTCAACGCAAAGCAGTCTTCGGTCATGTGCCCGTGCTGCTTGTGATAGGAGCAGCGCTTGTTCTGGTCTCGGATGGATGGATCGCCTGTCATCGGCCGAGGCCACTGGAAGTATGGTTCTGCCTTGATTTTGTTCAGGAGTCTATAAATAGGCTCCTTAAACACAACACTGATAGCCCTGTAAGGATCGTTGGCAGGCTTAGCGGACTGTGACCTCGGCCTCTTGCTGCTGTCCGAGGCGATCGAGAAAGAGCGGGCGGGCTTCCTTTTATCCGACCTCGGTCGGGGGAATGTTTCTTCCTTGGTGGAGGCCTGGTGTTTCTTCGGGAATCCGAACCGCTCTGTGCCATGGGCCTCGTCTTCTTCCTGCTCAATGTACTGCTTTACCCTTGCCATCAGTGCTTTCATCGTGGCCACGGGGTTTCGGACTAGATCTCTGCGGAGTTCATTTCCTGGGAGTAACCCCTCCCTGAAGCACATGATGGCGACTTCGTCATTGGCGTCGGTAATCTGGCTGTATATTGTCCAGAATCTTCTGGCGAACGCAGTGATACCCTCACCGTCTTTCATCCGGATCGCCATGAGATTGCTACCTGTCTTCGGGATGACGCGGTGCGCTTGAAACTTTTCAAGGAAAGAGCTCCGGAGCTGCCGCCAGCTTGAGACCGACCCGGGAGGGAGTGCGCAGAACCACCGGAGAGGGAGGTCTCCCAGACTGGATGAGAAAACCCTGCAGTTTAAAAGACCGACGTCCCCCCAGACCGACATCCGCTGAGTGAAGTGCCGCAGATGCGCCTCTGGGTCTGAGGCCCCGTCGTAAAGTACGAACCTTGGGACGTTAAATCTCTCGGGGAGAGAGAAATTTTTAATTTCCTGCGAAAAGGGGGACATGCCCTGATCGTCCTCTTCATGCTCATCAGTCTGGTCTCGGGCGAGACCGATCTCGGCCAAACGGGCCTGGACCTCCTGCTTGATATAGTGGTCCAACTGTGCCTTGAGGGCCGTCTGGTCATCGAGTCTCGGGGATTCCGGCTCGCGCCGTGCTCCCCCGAGACCACTAGGCAGATGACTGCTGCTCGAGCCTTCCTCCTCGCGGTGAGACCTCCGTCTGTGGTTGAGGGCATGCCTCAGATCTTGGTTACCCGGGTGGGTCTGCTTCCGCCGGGGAGGCGGACCACGAGACTTTCTCTCATTCATCTCGAGTCGCTCCTCTAGACGACGAATCACCTCGTCTTTATCTTGGAGAGCCTGGTCCTGGGCATCGAGCTCTTTAAGCAAGGGGTCGTCATTTCTCGTTTCACGGATATGATGGAGAGATTGGCCGTCGTCGCGAGAGTGACGGTGGGACGTCGTCCTGATAGGGGTTTTGCCCCTTCGCCGAAGATCCGACGTGGGGGCGTTCTGCTCCGGACCCCTTTGTGATCGACCATCAGGATGGAGAGGGACCCCTCGACGATCATCGTGGTGGGGGCGCGCAGTCGTGGGTCGAGACGAAGAGGCCGATTGGACTATGCCCTCCACGTACGCGGCTCCCGACCTCCCCCCAGACCTCCTCTGGCGTGGGGCCTCTGGTTCCTCCTGCCTGACGGGAGGAGCCGCAATCGGCCCCGGAGGGGGAAGAAGAGCGGAACGAAGGTCGGGGGGTGGTTCCGGGACAACCGACTGGGCTGGTTGCGACGGCAAGAATGGTGGGAACGCAGGTTCCTCCCGAAGCGGGAAGGACGATGCTTTTTTAGACGTCGATGGTCCTCCGCCACCGTTTCTGGTTTTTGGAGGCATGGCTTCTGTAGAGGCTTTGGCACAAATCCTATTCCCACAGACGGCGCCAACTGTAAGTGCCTAAAAATTACGGACTTAGTTAATGGAGGATTAAGCTCCTGATGCAAGGTTTTGAGGGAGGTAAGGGGAATGGATCGAGCCTCCAATGACCTGAAAGGAAAAGAACAACGGTCAGAGACCCTGGCTGTGGGTAGCCGAAGGCCCTCCGACGGTTAAGTTAGTGCAGGGACTGAGAGAATGGAGAGAAAGAGTTCTGGGAGGGAGAGATTATGCGTGTGCGTACCTTTCATGGATTCTCTCATGCAATATATAGGTGGAGAAGTCATCATTGGACTGTCTTCCTGAGGAGACGGGAGTCCCATCTGAGCGTACTCTCATCTCCTGAGTGGGGGTAGGTAAAAAGGGGACGTCCCATCGGACCAGCCCTCCTCGCCTATGGATATGATTGTAGATATGGCGTGCTCCTTGCGTAGGTCCGGAGCCCATTCTGTTGTCAGACCGCCGATCCTGATTTGGCAGTGCATTAATGGCGGCATTTATGATTGAATGAAAGGAGGCCGAGCTCGGTCGAGGCTGAGACCGAAGTTGGGACTCGTGACGCAATCACTGGGGCCCGCTCCATAATTACCCGAGACGGCGATGCAGCCGAACTTGGCGGCACCGAGATCACGGGTTACCGAGACTGGGTGGTGGCCCCGTTTAATTCCATGATCACGGAATGACCCCACACAACAAGTAAACGAGAAGAACACTTAAATAAGTGTAAAAGTCCATTTTATGACTAGTTCGTTTTGGAATAATTGACCCAAGTATGGTTGGAAGTTTGCAAGATCTGATAAGAAGTTTGTATGAAGAGGTGGAGAAATTTGAAACTTAAAATTTTAGAAATTGGTTGCAACAACTAGAGAAAGATTAGTGTACTTGCAGTGCATTTGTGCAGAAAGTTTTTCACTGAAAATGAAAGTGGTTACAGAGGGAGAATGATTTACCATTGCTCTCGGTTAACATTTCTGTAGTTTCATTTTCTAAGGTGAAAGCATTTTGAGCAATTCTTTTGAGGAAATCAGATCCAGATTGCAGAGATAGATAGCCTCGATCTTTTTGCAGTCCTACATGAGGAAGAAACATATTTCACCATGGAAAATTTTTTGCCATGCCAGAAAATAGAAACTGCAACTGTAGAAAATGAAGTCCTCAGTTTCAGTTTCATTTCCATAGAAAATGAAATCATTGGAGATACCAAGTTCTGCCGAAAGCTTTTCATGCATGAACAGACCTTTATCTTACAAGAGTTCGAAGTTAGCAACTTATCAAGGACATTTTAAGGATCAACGGTTTAAACTTTCACTTTTGTGATCAAAGAATCCAGAACATATGTTTGTGTTATGATGGGTGGGGAAAATTTGATTACAAAGTTATAAATGCTATAAGATAAGGTTGCAGATTTTCAACTTCAGACAACCCATGTTGGGTCCTCAAAAATTCCTTATGGGTCTATATCTCTCTCTCTCTCTCTCTCTCTCTCTCTCTCTTATTTTCGCCTACATAGATGGGGGACCTGGGAAACCCCTTTTTTCTGGGACTGCTGGTTGGATGTGATACTTTTAACTTTGAGGACCAAGGATTGATCCCTGGACGTGTATGTCAAACCATGGTGCCAACACCACTCTACCATGAGTGTGTTGGTGGGACCCAAGTCTTCTTATTTGCAATAATTATATAGGAAATGAATATAAAGAAATTCACATTCAAATGAGTTCCACTTAAGGATAAAGAGATGGAGAAACTCAGGAGAGCTCAGTGGTAAGGGTATCCCATCTCACACTCCTGCCTGGGGATCGATCCTTATGCAGATAAATTATCTCACAACAGTTCTACCACTCGCCCAACTAGAAAAAAAAAATAACAGAAAAATAAAAAAGGATTGAGAGGTGAAGCGTGTATAGCATGAGATGGGACAAAGATTTTTTCCTATGATTTGAATTACTCGGGTGATGGTTGGGTAATCCATTTCCGTCTTCCCTTGATTCACTTTCCATTAAAAGGGGAGGTTGTTTGACGGTCATTTTTGTATATTCATTTTCAATCCTCTTTTTCTTTTACCACTCGTGCCATCAATTCCTCTGTACTTTATGCAAACCAACTGGCTCTACACTGCAGCCCTCCTTAATATCAGTTGCAGGCATGTGAGGGGAGCAGTGTAGGGCATGTGAAGGCATGGTTCACATGCCTGCAGCTGATATTAAAGAGGGCTGCAGTGTAGGGGAGCAGCCATATATATATATATATATATATATATATATATATATAAAATCCTCGCTTTATTGACCAAAAAGAAACCCTTTCTTAGCACCGAAGAAAGCCTAGATACAATTACCACAATACCCATGCCCAAAACCCACTTGGTCTAGACCCACTTGACCAACAATCTCCCTCTCAAAACCATGGGGAAAAAAGACGCCCCTAAATCCCCTTGAGTTCAATCCATCCAACTCTTACAGTCTTACTCCCGTATAAGCTTCCATTACAATCTTACTGAACAAGCCACCTAGTGGGGCCCACTTGGACCCCACAAATAATGGAACGGGGGTGATTTGGGTTGGTGGTCTTTGGGCTTTGGGGTCCATTTGGAACAGTGGGTTCTAAGGGGAGTTTGCGGTAACTGAAAGGGGCCCACCTGGAAAGGGGTAAATCAACTTCCACAAAACTAATTAAGACTTTGCTTGTGAATGGAAACCGATCACACGTAGCAGGCCATTGCAGATCGTCAACCCTAAGACCCACTGGAATATCCCTGTGATGGAACGCAATCATAATCTTAACCATCCATTTGGTGTCAGTGACAACATCAGCCCGGTGGGTCACGTCACACTATGTCATCCAATGAAAATGAGAATCTTACCAACAGAAAGAAGAAGAAAAAATCCCTCATTCACTGGGTGTCAGTCAAATGCTCCATCCGAAATCATCTGATGGAAGTAGAAAGTGTCTGTGTCCTATATAAGTAATTACACATTTTACCACCATTTTCAATATTTATCATTAGAGGAAAAGTTCTCTTAAGATGTTGCATAAAAGCCATGACATTATGGGACAACCCCATGATATTTTGCGATTTATCACTTTTTGTGACATATATTGTTCCCATTATATTATGGGATTTAAGACAAAAAAAAAAAAAAAGTTATAAAAGAAATGTCAACCAAAGTCGAACGGCTTTTGTGACATTATTTGAATTTTGGTCGTGAAATTGAAAAAATGAAATGTAAGAAGGACTAATATGTGAAAATCCAATGAAAAATCTATTTATCTTTTTTCCCATCATCATCATCATCATCCCCTTCTCCAAATCCCCCAGCTTGAAGGATTCTTCAATTAAACTTTACGAGGATAAATTAGGATATAGAACTCAAACAACCATTAGACTTTAGCTGATAATTGTCATTTAGGGATGATTTACACACGAAAGTAGCATTAAGATAAAGGAGTGAAGTGATGATTGATTGTCCTCTCTTGATTAAAAATAGTTCTCCAACTTCCCCCATATGTACACTAATCCAGTCCAATGTGGAAACATTCGATGATGGCCATTCACCTACACCCCCCCACATTTTTCTAGTCCACTCATATATAAATAAGTAATGGAAAAATGCCAAAACGTTTATTCAACCAAACACATTCTACTTTTCAGCTGGACGAGTACCAATTTAAACTAAATAAATCATAGGGTCATTTTAGATGAGCAAGGTCGATCATCAGAAATGGACAAAATCAATTCCTCAAGTTGTATGATTTGATCTCATTAAGCATATCATGTATTCTTCTCATGCCCTTTTTCTTTTTTCTTTTGGGTTCTCAGGAGACGATATTCTCATCAACCTGTTCACTGTTCAGAGTTCAAACGAAGCCCCTTAAAACGACCTTGCCAATCTTGGATTATCAGGATAAGGCTCTGAGGATGATAATGGGAAGCTGTTTCACTTGAAAATTCTCCTCTATACTTGACAATCTTCAAGCAAAATTAAACCTAGATGCTAAATGCCACACCCTTAAATCCAGAAAAGGAACCGTGGGGTTACTGGCCAGCACAACTTGCACAACCACCTAGAGGCTGTTTGGGTCTACAAAATTAGGAGACTGACGTATTTGTGGACAAATCAACCTCTACTAATCCAGCAACAAGAAAGAAAATATCAGCCCATTCTATGTTATATTCAAAATGATTGAACATTAAGTGCATATAAATGCACGGTTAAGGAAAGAATTTCAACTTACTACCATTAAGAAGGATAATAAAAATTAAAGAAAAGTAATAGAGAATAACTATTTTAATTTTCTCTTACCATAATGGTGGTGGTGGTGGTGGTGGTATGATAATCCCAACATATACTTTTGGGTAACCATCCGAGCATAACTACTAGCTAACTATCCATTCTACCAACATGTTCAAGCTGATAAGAATCTGAAGTATCAAATGCACCCACCATTGCACTCCAAAGGTGACATCCTAGAACAGCAGCAGCTCTCTGACATAGGTGTCATCTTTTGGCTACTCTGCTGCATCAATTTTCTGTATTAATGCTCATCTGAGTTGGCTCAATCGACCACCTACTCAGGCATGCAACATGCTGCTAACATGAGTGAGCTTTTATGCTTCGATGGGGTTCTCTTCCTTCTCTTCAGTGTAAACAGGCCTCCGAGCACTGTTATCCTCAACAAGATCTTCCATGGTTTTCCCAAAGACAAATGCTTTTGTCCCCATTGTAGTGAAAGGCATCAGGCCAAAGGCTCGGGCAGTCTTGATTTCCCGAGCCACCTTCCTCTGAGCTTTGGCGCTGATTTTAGTCTGCACAAAAAGAGCATCAGTGAATTAATTGAACTTCAACAATACCTTTCACGGCCATTTATTTTTAGTTGATAGATAATATGATCCAACACTCGAAGGGTATAAATGAAAAGGATTTTGGGTCCCATGATCCAGATCCAAACCAGCAACTTGATGGGACCATCTGAGATTCTGAGAACAGAACACACAACCCAATACCCAGATTGGTTGAGGCAGTCATCTGGCAGCTACTGCAGTGTGTGTTTCAGAATGTCGCAAGTCAGATCAAGAATCTGAGCTCAAAAGCATTGTCTTGACTTGTACACATGGTCCATGAGGATCAAATATTTCTCTTGCTAGTTATTCATCGGGAACAGCATGGTGCTCACCTTGCTTCTTTTGATGATAATTCCAGCTTCTGTAATGAAATTGGCAAGAAATCTCACATTCTGCAAAAGGCAACTTCAGAGTAAGATGAGGGAGAAAGTCATTCAGGGATTACCACAGTTAAAAAGCGCTTCCAAAATCATACAAAAGGAAGATAGTCTAAAAGTGTTGAAAACATAAATGTTCTCATTTGTCTTACATATTGGTGATAAGAAGAATGATCAAAGGTGAACAGAATGCATATTACAGGACCCACCTGGGGCCATCAGTCAGTAAGCAGGAGATATGAAGAGCTATCTGTTACATGCGGGTTGAAATCTCACCTGATATGGGGTAATCATGATTATTGATTAAGCACAAGTAAAAACTGACAGCCTACATTTTCCAATTTGGAAGCCCTAATCACATGGCTACAAAAATCCAATCAGAGGGAAATTTAAACCATATAAGACCAAAGCTATGCACTCAGCATCACCACATCCTCTTGAACAGTGATGGCTGCATGTGGGCCCCATGCAGGTTGCACACTGTGGTGCAGATTGGCTGCATTTGATTAATCCTCGTGGATGTCAAGAGTCAAGACGGCATTTTTAAATAGCTTCAGGATCTTCAAGAATGTTTCAAGATGCTCTCATTGGGGTTTATTTCCATGAGTCAAGATGGAATGCTGGAAAATTCAGATAAAGACTTGTGCTGTGAGGATTCACCATGCAGTATTCTTTATGGATTCACCTGTGCTGTGAGGATTCACCGTGCAGTATTTCAAGGAAGTGAAGATGTGTTTAGAGAGAGAAGGGAGTAAGATGTCCCTAACCCACCATTCTCCCTTGTACCATATTAATATACATTTGGTGTCCTGCGGGACTACCAAGTAACCACTGAAGAATGTATATACAGTTATATTACATACAAGGTACTACATTCTATAAAAGAAAGAATGCATCTACCAATCATTGAGGAAGAGATCCTAGAAAGCATGCCATAGATAGCACACAAAGGGATAGTGAATAAACAAGTGATCCATGGATTCTTCATTTGCATTGCAATATGATGAGCTCATCTCTTTTCTTATGGGATGCAACAGATCGAAAGTTCATGGGTTGTTTTCCATTTATGAAAGTTCTTATGTTGATAAACATAACAAAAACAGGTTTGCATTGTTTCCAAATTGCACATAAGGATCTGTGGGGCTTACATAGGTGATGCCAAATCATTGGGATGGGTGTTTTTCTTCTTCTTCTTATCTTTTAATGCAAGTCTATTGAAAGCCCCAAATGATATCATAGGTGACTCTGATTGAAACAAATTTACCATTCCCTATCCATATCCTTCATTAAGAAGGCATGAACCAAGCATCAAGGAACAGATCCAGAAAAACTGCCCAAAGGATTGCATTGTTTCCAAATTGCACATAAGGATTTGTGGGGCTTACATAGGTGATGCCAAATCATTGGGATGGGTGTTTTTCTTCTTTTTCTTCTTTTTTAATGCAAGTCTATTGAAAGCCCCAAATGACATGATAGGTGACTCTGATTGAAACGAATTTACCATTCCCCATCCGTATCCTTCATTAAGGCGGCATAAACCAAGCATCAAGGAACAGATCCAGAAAAACTGCCCACAGGTAGTGAACAAGCAAAAAGACTGAGAATAAACAAGTGGTCAGTTGGATTCCCCATGCCCGGCACAAGTATGATCAGTTTTTTTTTTTTTTTTTGCTCAGTATGTATGATCAGTTGATCTCTCATCTCTGTACTTCTAATATGATAAACTAAACTCTTGAATTTTTATTTTTTTTTTAATATTAACTCTTGAATGTTTTTCATGGGCTGCTTTCCATATATCCAAGCTCTTTCATTGAGTATAATAATAAAATTAGGTTGTCTGCAAAATTCTTCAAGAAGAAAGTGCACATAGAATTTGTGGTGCCAAAATCACCACTCATTTGCATGGAAAATCATTGTGTTGGGGGTGGAGAGGGCTGGATTTGAAGGAGACAACGTGGACTGCGAGTGGCTGACATCAGCATTCATACAATTTGAGATCAAGGATTTGCGAAAGGCATGCCATTAGATTCCCAGAGATTTATCAGGTATTTTGGTAATATTCATTCAATTTCTTGAAGGTGCATTAGGGATGAAAACACATTCCAAAGAAATAGACTGAATAAAACACAAATGGATGTTTCAGCTTTGACGCGTAGAGTTTTCACAAGGGCTGGAACCAAGTACCATTATGCAATGTGCCAACTTGATCACACACAGAAGTGCATTTCTACTGCACGACAGTTGGCCTCAGCCTGTGCGGCCCACCTGGGAGCAGGATAGCCCTAGTGAGGATAGGGGGCGACTCAAAGATCAGCCCAATCAGAGTTCATTTGGTGTGGTTCTCAGGACCCAAACCCAAGTGTAAAAAGGCATCACCATGTCAGTAATAGAGAATTAACAAGTGTTCAATATGAGTACATGCTTACCCGAAAATCAGCTTTTCTTAGAACGTCTTCAGTTGTCACTTCAAACTCGTGCCTTTTGAAAGTTTTGCGTATCCCAGGCTTTGTAAGGTCAAGATCCTACAGAGCCAAAATAATACATGGTAAAGAAAAAGAGTGAACAAGAGTATTTACAATATAGAATCTTTTTATTGTTAACAAAGACAGTTTGATAACAGCATAGACAAATTGCAAGGAGGCAGACATGCACGTAATTGGATGCAGCAAAAAAACAATAATTTAACATTTCCTTGAACACTTGAATGCAAAAAAAAAAAAAGGAGGCAGCAACAAATGGTAAGACATCAGTGATTAAAACTGACGATGCAAAAGCACATGCAAGAGTGGACAATCTGTCTTTATTTATGCGACAATACCTCTTAAAAATGACCTGAATCTATGCTCTTTTTGGTGGTTAGAATGATCTAAATGTGTGCCACCTGAGTATGGAGCATAGGGATTGCCTATGGCAATGATCAGGTATTGTGGATCCTCTCGATTCCATATTCTTAGATACAGACATTGTTGTCAAAATCCTACGATTTATATCCTGAATCTAATGATTCATATTGAATTCCAAGTAAAATGATTCGTATGTATCCCTCGATACTTGTTGTGTTGAATCTTACAATTCAAACAATTCGTTTGAGCAGGAATAGCCATCGCCCAGAGGTTAATTGTATCGGTCCCATCACAAAATTTAAAAAATATATATATATGAAAAGATAATTTGGATCATTCGAGGGAACCCGACACCGAAAACCTCAAAAATAGAATTTCTATTGATAATTTATGAATGCCTACTACAATCTCTAATGACCCTTTTATAGGGTTACAATTGACAAAAATATAGAGAGTCCTAATCATACTAGAACTAGTGGAAAGATGTTAGGGAAAAATAAAGTAGTCCTAATCTAATGAAATATAGAAGGTGCAGATGTATATATATATATGAGGATCGTTACAATCCGCGCCGCTTGAAAGCAACCTTGTCCTCAAGCTTGAAGAACTAAGGCTGCTGGGGTCAAATCCTAAATGAAAGTGGTCCATTTGCTACAATAGTGTCACTTCGTCCTTAAACTTTGGAGGGTCCTCCTAAGCAGACATATATAAAAATGCACATGATGCTTTGTAGCTCGTTGTATTAGACACTTTGGAAGGAATCATTCCATTAATAGTGATCTCCTGGCCATTGATCTTGAATTGCATCGACTTCTTAGAAAAGTCCCATAAGATAGGTCCTAAGGTTTATAACCATTAGGCACAAAGGATCATGCCACATCCTCCAAAATCTATGAGATAGAAATCTGCAGCCAATTGAGTCTGCTGAATGGAAAAGGAAATATCAGGGCATGCACCATGGCTAAGCAATGTTTCACCATTGGCAACTGTGGCATAAAGCTCGTCAGTAGTTCGGATTGGAATGTCAAAATGTCAAATCGTGTTGCAAGTTGGGCCCTCCAAAAATTGTGTGTGTTGCCTGAGTCAATCAATATGATCACTGGATGTTGTTTTAGCACGCCTCAAACAGACATAATTTGCGGTGAATTAGTTCCTATCAAGGTATTGAAGGAGATAGGCATCTCAGTGTTGGTTTCATTATTGGTCGGTTCATCCTCTTTTTTTAGCTTCTTCGGGCACAATTTACACTTCCTCATTTGTCCCTCCCTCAAAATAGAAGAATTGACGTTTTGTTTTGCATTGGTGACCTGGGACGAACTTTTCATCACAGTGAAAACATAAGCCCTTTAAATGATGTTCATTCATATATATTCTTGTGTCAAATGCTTCAATCCAGGATGATGGCTAGGCTTAGTAGGTGGAGCAGGAACAACGGATATACTTGTACTGAATGCAGAATAATTGGAAGTAGTGATGCGTTTTTCAGATGAAAACTGTTCCGTAAACTGCCTCAAATAACACCTGTCGTCAAAGAGACGAGCTAAAGATATGGCTTCAAACAGGCTTGTTGGTCGTTGGCTTTGAACATCAATGCGCAATTCATCCTTGAGTCCCCAACGAATGCTCTTGTGGAATATCAGTGATCATGCTAGAAATACGCTCAAATTCTGCCTGATATTCTCGAAGAGAGTTTGTTTGCCTAAGGTGCATCAGTTGTATAAACTGATCTTCAAATGCTATCGGTCAAAAGCGGGAAAAGATTGCCATGTGATGGGATTCATCTGAGTCTGGAGCCACTTGTACCATCATTTTGCTTCTTTTTCCAGATAGAATGACGCAACTGTAACCCACTGTTCTCCTGGGACAGGATGAAAGTTCATGAGTTTACAACTTCGTTGATCCAAATTTCCGGATCAGTCCCGTCAAAGGTTGAACATCACAGGTGCAATGTTGGCATAGTAGGTGTTGCAACTACATTGGTTCCATTCTGTGGTTGGACTGCGGGTGTAGATAGTAGTTGCTTTATGATCGTAAGCTCATTCTGAAATTCCAAGAGTGATGTGTGCATTGTAGTCATCATCTCAGTTGATGTCCTCATTGACAAACTCAAGACAACTCACGATTGGAAGTTGAAATAGCATAAAGCTATGAACTTGTATTACAATTGCCTGTCTTCCTTTGGAGAACAAGCCTCAATATATAGAGTATTGCATGCCTTAATCAAGGCTCTAAGTTAAGAAACCAATCTAATTACATCAATTATGTTCTAAGTTAGGAAACCAATCTAATTAAGATAATATGTACAACTGTGTAATCTTTGACCAAATCAAATCACGCAAGACAATCATGCTAGACTGGATCATGCTGGATTGGATCTAATTATGGGCCTGGGCCTTGTTTAACACCCCCCTCAAATTGATGTGGGAGAATCAACAAGCATCAATTTGTCAACCAAGAACTGATGGCGTGGTCGTAGAAGACCTTTGGTGAGAATATCAGCAATTTAAAGTTCAGTGGAGACATGCGGTAGGCTGATGACATCACGTTTAAGTTCATCACGGATAAAGTGACAATCAACCTCGATGTGTTTAGTGCGTTCATGAAAAATCGGATTTTCAGTAATCTGAATTGCACTGGCATTATCTGCATAGAGAGGGGTAGCTCCTTCTGCGGGAAATCCAATGTCGGAGAGCAGACCACGGAGCCAAAGGATTTCGGAGCACGCAGCAAACATAGCTCGGTAGTCGGTACTCAGCCTCGGTAGAAGATTTGGAAACTTTGTCATGTTTCTTGCATTTCCAGGAAATCAAACTATTACCCAAAAACATGCACCATCTTGTAGTCGATCTACTAGTATCCGGACAACCAGCCCAATCAGCATCTGAATAAGCTCTGAGTGAAAGAGTATTGTTTGATGGAAAAAACAACCCGCGAGTCGGTGTGCGAATAAGGTACCGAATGATGCGACGAATAGCTGCCAGATGAAGGTGACGAGGAGCAGTCATGAACTGACTCATTAGGTTAACTGCAAATGAGATATCAGGACGGGTGATCGTGAGGTAGATCAAGCTACCCACTAACCGGCGATACGCGGTAGGATCTGGAAGAAGGTCACCCTCCTCTTTACTGAGTTTGACATTCAGTTCAACTGGCGTATCTACTGGAGCGGAGGAAGTTAGCCCAACCAAGTCAATGAGATCAACCGTGTATATGTGCTGATTGAAAATTATTCCTTTAGGCGATTGATGAACTTCAAGACCGAGGAAATAGTGTAAAGGGCCGAGATCCTTCATGTGAAATATCTGACGAAGAGAAGCTTGGAGTTCCTGAATCATTTGAGCATTAGGACCAGTAATGACAATGTCATCAACGTAAACTAGTAGCACAGTGATTCCGAACGGAGCATGATGTAAGAACATGGAAGGATCATACTGGCTAGGATGAAAATCCAAGCGGAGAAGGGCATCTTGAAATTTCTCAAACCATGCTCGAGGAGCTTGCTTCAGACCATAAAGGGAGCCACAGAGCTTAGCAACCATACCCTTCCCAGATGAAGACCCAGGAGGCAGACGCATATAAACGTCTTCTTTGAGATCACCATGAAGAAACGCATTTTTGACATCCATTTGATAGAGAGGCCAGGACTGAGAGGCAGCAACAGCAAGGATGATGCGTACTGTGGTCATCTTGGCGACAGGAGCAAAAGTTTCATCATAATCAATGCCATATTCCTGTCAATTTCCGAGAGCAACAAGGCGCGCTTTATATCGATCAAGAGTGCCATCTGATTTTAACTTGAGAGAAAAAATCCACTTGCAGCCAATAGGTCTGACCCCCACAGGAGAGGGGACAATATCCCATGTATGATTTTTCTCTAAAGCATCCAATTCTTCTTGCATAGCTTTGTTCCAACATTCGTCCTGCACAGCCTGAGAATAGGAGTGGGGGATGGAAGAAGAGGACAAAGTGGCCATTAAGGAAGTATGAGAGAACCCATAGCGGTCGGGGGGTACTAAGATGCGAGTGGAGCGACGCAATGAAGGATGTCCAGATGAACCAAGCGACGGAGGTGGACCGGATTCCAGAGGAGGATCAGGAGGGGGATCCCTGGGAGGCGCTTCTCTGTTCCGTCGTTGATACATAAAGTTGGGATTAAAACGAACAACGAATGTGTTGTCAGAAAAACCAGGTAAAGACACTAAGGAGGAGGAATCAAAAGGTTCGAGGTGTTTTTGAAAATAATACTGCTGTTAAAAAAAAAAGACATTCCTAGAGGTCCGTACGCAACGAATGTGAGGATCGTAGCAAAGGAACCCTTTCTGGAAGGGCGCATAACCTAAAAACACACATTGAGCGGATTGGGCGGTTAGTTTGTTTCTCTCATAAGGAAATGGAGCCGAAAACATAAAGATCATCATAAGATGGAGATGTCTGGTACAATCGGTAATATGGGCTCTGATTTTGAATAGAGGTTGAAGGCAAACGATTTATAAGATGAGCTGCCGTAGCCAATGCCTCAACCCAGAAACGGGTAGGAACCAATGATTCAAGAACAAGAGAACGAGTGACATCAAGAAGATGTCTATTTTTCCTTTCAGCAACTCCATTCTGCTGTGGAGTATAAGGACAAGTTCTCTGAGAAATAATGCCTTTGTTTTGCAAAAAGGTTTGAAAATCTGAGGACACATATTCCCCACCCGAATCAGATCGCAAGATTTTGATGCAGGTGAAAAATTGATTCTCAACATAAGCTAAAAAAATTTTAAAAACATTGAAAACATCAGATTTGGAATGCAAAAAGTAAACTCATGTGAACCGACTATAATCATCAATAAAAGTCACAAAATATTTGTAGTGAGCATGAGAAAGAGCTAGAGCAATTCCCCATACATCGCTATGAACTAAATCAAAACACCGAGTGCTGTGTGAAGTGGAAATAGGAAAAGGAAGAGTTTTGCTCTTTCCCATTTTACAAGTAGCACAATCAAAAGTCACACAAGAAGATAAGCCAATAGATTTATTCAATAATCCAGAATTTAACATAAGGGACAAAGTTTTGGAATTAGGATGTCCGAGTCTTTTATACCACATTTGACAGTTATCTCTAATAGAAAAACAAAACACATCATTGGCAAAGCTAGACTGAGAAATATGAGAAAAATCCAGCGGACACAAGCGACCACACTTAGGCCCCCTCGCGATCTCCTTCCCGGTCATCTGGTCCTGCACAACACAACCAGAAGAAGAGAAAGAGATGTTACAATTATTTTCAACAAGTTGCCCAACTGACAATAGGTTGGAAGTTAAAGTGGGACAAAGATAAACATTTTTCAATGGGAGGGGACCAGGGATATCTCCGAGAGCAGTAATAGGAACATTACCTCTGTTAGCAGTTTGTATTTGAAGATTCCCATTGTATTTTGTCACATTGGATAGAGGGATGTGTGAAGACGTCATATGATTAGAAGCCCCAAAATCAAGGAACCAAGTAGAAGAGGAGGGGGAGTTACCTGAGAGACCAAAGGCAGAGAAGGCATTGACAATCATTTGCTGAACTAATTCAGGAGTGAGAGAGGAAGAGGTCCCAGGCTGTGAGGGTGCAGATGTAGAAGCAGCCATAACCGAAGAAGCCACATAAGCATGCGGAGTCTGATACTGTGGAGCCTGAGACTGTGGAGGCTGATACTGTGATGATGGACGTTGTGGGCGGCGGCGACATTCAGAGATGATATGTCCCGATTTTTTACAATAACTGCAGACCTTCTGTTTACATTGAGTAGCAATGTGCCCGAATTTTTTACAACTGTAACATTGCGTTTTGCTCAAGTCTCGAGACGGAGGCGGAGAAGCCTTAGTTGCCGAGAATGCGACTGAATAGGTCTCAGTCTTTTGAGACATGGACCGAGGTCGCAATGCGCTGTTCTTCGCGGAGGAGTTCATTCAAGCATACATTCAATGACGGTAAAGGTGTCCGATTCATCAGGGCAGAGCAGGCACTTTCATATTCAGTCCGTAACTTCATCAAAAATTGATCCCGCTGACTAGAGGGCTGAAGATCGCGAATGACAACCAAAACATCGGCAGCCACATCTGCATACTTAATGCTATCGTATTCCGACCATAAGGTTCGGAATCCTGAATAGTAGTCTTGGATGGACAATGTCCCTTGTGCATATTCAGCAATTGCGCATTCAAGATGAAATTGACGAGCGGAGTTATCTTGATGGTACACTTGCTTCAGATATCCCCACATGTCTTTAGAGGTGGGGTAAGGTTTGAGGTTCATTATCAGATGTGGTTCGACGGAACCCAGTATCCATGTTTTTATTTTTGCATCTTTAGTAAGCCAGGTGGATATCTTTTTCTCATCTTCCGTGGGTTTAGGGTCAGATCCAGAAATATAGCCCCACAACTCCTTAGCCTCAAGGTAAATCTGGAACTGAAACGACCAGGCGGGGTAATTTTTTCTCGTGAATCGGATCAAAGTAACCTCAGATTTTTCCATCTTTACTCTTGATTGAAAAAAGAATCTACCAACAGTGAAGAGATGAAGTCTATATGCTGATAAAAAATTGTGCTGAGAATAGAAACCAAGATCCGAACAATCAGAGAGGAGAAAGATCAACACAAAACAGAAAAAAACCAAAAAAACCACCCAGGCGACCTGGATTTTTGCTGCTGGTCTTCTTCGTGGGCCCCACTGATGGATATGGACAATGATCAAATCACTGATCTGAGGAAGCACAGTAATTTGGCTTCTACTGAAAAAAGAATGAACTAATTCCTCCACAGATCCAAGATTTTGGACGGTCTAGATGAAAACAGTTTAAGAAAACTGGAAAATCTCGAGAATGAGCAAATCACCAACCTGAAGGTGTTGAAAAATTCTGAAAAAATCTCTAATATTCTTAGGAGGACCAGGCGACCATGTCTGTGAAGTTTGCTGAAGATGATGTGATGATCGGAGGTGGGCCACCACTATGATGGAACTGTCGCAGAGTGTGAATGACGCTGGAATCCTTGAACAGATGCTTGGATCTGTTATTCTGCACGAGGGAGAGTTTTATTCCTCTCTATCCTACTGCCTTGATGCTTTGGAAGATAAGAAACTAGGTATTCTTGAAACCTTGCTCTGATACCATGACAAACTCAAGACAACTCACGATTGGAAGTTGAAATAGCATAAAGCTATGAACTTGTATTACAATTGCCTGTCTTCCTTTGGAGAACAAGCCTCAATATATAGAGTATTACATGCCTTAATCAAGGCTCTAAGTTAGGAAACCAATCTAATTACATCAATTATGTTCTAAGTTAGGAAACCAATCTAATTAAGATAATATGTACAACTGTGTAATCTTTGACCAAATCAAATCACACAAGACAATCATGCTGGACTGGATCATGCTGGATTGGATCTAATTATGGGCCTGGGCCTTGTTTAACACTCATTGCTGCAATCATCTCGGTCAATCCTTCAACCGATATAGTCGATTCTAGATTAGATGAAACCTCAAAATTATCGGCCATGATTTGGTTGATCGATTTGTATTTTTGATGAGCGCGGACCATACCAAAAAAAAGAAGTGATGCAGGCCACCAACTTTTACTCTTTTCACACCTTTTTGGGATTGATGGCAGAATTGTAATTAAGTGTGACTTTTGTGCTTTCTTTATTTTCGAAGCAACTTCCAGGCATGCTTTGGTATGATGACAGTGTTTGTAATTAATGCAAACATTGGCCCTGATGTTAGTAATGAAAGGTGGGATGAAGTGTACCTCAATGCTCTTCCCAGAACCTCCTCTTTCGTATGACACTGGCCCAGTGGTTTCAAAAGGCTCGCCTAGGCGCCAAGGGCAGTAGTTGCGCCTCAGGTATGGGTAGGTGAGGTGACTTCGATCAGGCGACAGATATGCGCACAAGGCGCGTGCCTAATGTCCAGGCGCAAGGCGCAGCAGGCGTGCACCTGACTTTTTTCATCATGCAACTTTAAATTAAAAAAGAAGAAAATATAAGGGGCTAAATGCAATTTTTCTAACTTAAATAAAAGAGGGCAGAAGAAGCCCTAGCTTCTGTTGCATCATCAAACGAAAAAAGAGGGGGAAAAGGAGAAAAAAGAAAAGAAAAGAAGGAAGAGGAAGGAGGAGGAAGAAGAAGAAGCTACGACGTCCAGTAGTGCTGCAGCCTCTCACGTCTGGAAGAAGAAGAAGCGACATCCGGCATCCGGTATGTTTTTTTGGTTTCATCCCAACTTCCGCTGCTGTTTTTTTTTTTTTCAGCTTCTGCTCCATTCTATTTTTGTTACAGCATGTTGTTTAGCTGCTGCTGCTTTTTTTTTTCTGCAGCGGTTTTTTTTTTTTTCCTGCTGCTGTAATTTTTTCAAGCTTTTGTTGCATTCTATTGTTTTTTTGGTGATCTCTGCTGCTAGTCTTGACGGTGTTCTTGCTGCTGCTGCTGCTTCTGCTTGTTTCTGCTGCAGTTGTTTTGTTTTGTTTTCTTGTTCTGCTGCATTCTATTTGCTTTTTTTTTGTTTTGTTTTCTTGTTCTGCTGATGGATGCTTTTATAACTTTTAGAAATCTTCTAATATTTATTGCCTTTTTTGTTATAATTTGTAAATTAATTTCACTTTGCCAAAGTTAATTTAAATTATGTATATATGACAAAATATCTATTTTTTATCTACCAGGCGCGACTCGCTTCAATGAAGCACGCACCTCGCCTTGTGCCTAGGCCCCGGGATACCCTTGGCGCGTCGGTGCGCCTCAGGCCTTTAAAAACACTGCACTGGCCAGTGTTAGCAGAGTAGTGGCTATGATGGTCTCGGTAGCTAGTGGTGATACCCTCTTATTTTTTGATATATGAAGACGAAGGTGATCTGCTTTGATAAAGTCGATCTCGTTGAACACACAAGAATCAAATGATCGAACTTGCAGGACGCACAAAGATCATGCAGCAACGGAGAATGCAAATGAGGATTTGATGAGGTGACTTCTTTTTTTTTACTGGAACGAAGGACGCTGAATTAGGATTAGGGTTTCATGCAGATGGTTGTGTACATGGAAAGAGGTTGTGATACCAATTGTAATGGTCCCATCACAAAAATAAAAAAATAAATGAAAAGATAATTCGGGTCATTCGAGGGAACCCGACACCTCCTTCGGATCGTTCGAGAGACCGAAAACCCCAAAAATAGAATTTCTAATGATAATTTCTGAATGCCTACTACAATCTCTAATGACCCTTTTATAGGGTTACAATTGACAAAAATATAGAGAGTCCTAATCATACTAGAACTAGTGGAGAGACTTTAAAGTAGTCCTAATCTAATGAAATATAGAAGGTGCATCAAAATAGGAATCTAAATATATATAGGAGGATCGTTACATTAATTCTAATAATAATGATTCTTATTGTTATTTTCATTTGTTCTTTTTGTTATCATTTTTATTTAAAAGGTTATATAGTAATTAACACATCCTATTTGGAACTTTTGCAATTTTGGCTCTAGAGATTGATAAGGAACAAGCATTTGGCCAGAGCGTTCAACTATATTTATGGGCTTTTTTCCTATATTTATTACTTAAATCTTTTCCAGTTTTTTCTTCATTAAAACTTCTTTAACTTCAAGAGACATCCTAACCATCTAGGTTGACTATTCAGATTTTAGTTTTTCTTTTATTTAAAGAGAATAAAACAAAGAGCAATGCAACTTGATTATTTTTCCTAAAACGCTAATGTGTTAAACATATTTAACTATCCACACATCATTTACGATATATTAGTATATCTCACAGCATTCTTCATATAATTGTATCCTAGTCTTATTTGTCATTGTAATTATGCTACCATGGAGGGAAAATGGATGGATTATAAATAACTATTTTTTCCTTTTCTATTTTTTATTCTTTTTCATTTTTATGAGGGAAATTAAATATCTCACAATTCACAGTACGATTCAATTCATCCCCTTAAGCGATATGTGACATGTTCGTGATTTTCAGAACAATGGATATAGGTTTGGGCTGAATGGCCAAGATCATATCTCACATATGAGGTGTAGAAATAAGTCATCAATATAAGGCCTAGGCTCAACTCAACTAGGCCCATGTATAGTCTTGTATAATATCCCACGTGTGGGACTTGGTCAAACACTGCACAGTAGATTTTCAGCAGATCTTCTCCTCTTATTTCCTTGTATAGAAGATTAGGATTTATTCTTTCATTAATTCTGATTGTTATTACAGCCTATGATTGGCACAATTAGATTATAAAACAGCATGGTCGATCATCTCTTGGATAGATCAATTCTTCCAAAACTTCTTTCTTTCTCTTATCCATCTCTCATGTTATTTCAATAACCCTTATATGGTGTCAGAGCTTTCTTCTTCTCTTGGATTTATTCTCTATTTTGAAAGAATAACAGATCTGGGATCTGTTACAAAGCAATGGCAGATTGTGCATCTACTGTAGATCACCTGTGATCTACAATGGCACACCTGTGATCAATCAAATTGTCTTGGCAGCCACTACAGTCAAGGTCGACCACTCTTGCTAGGATTTTTCAACACTTGGAGGTTGGTGTTCTAATCACTTCTGTGATTTTCAGTTTTTTACGTATTGTTCTGATCACGGCCGTCCATAATCTTGGATCTGAAGTCATATTCAACCATACTTCACCAGCAGCAGGCTGGGAGTAGTCCGATATCAGGATTGAGTCCTGATCTTGATTCCAACCATTCTGCGGGGCCCACGCAGTCCAACAGAATCAAGTTTCAAGGTTGCCTGAGGCCTTTTTTTTCTGTTTAGAGTTTCTGGACTTCGGCAGACCTGAGTTTTCATGAATTACAGATTTTGGACTTTGTGTATGCTTCATCTAATCTGAGTTGGCATGTAGATCTGCATCTTTTATGCTTGGTTTTGTTTAATATCACAGATCAGAACTTCCTTTTACTGCTGATCGAATGTTCTCTACTATGATTGGACGTCTCTTGCTTATCTAAGGGCTGATTGATCAGGATGTGGGACTCTGTTCAGCTCATTTGCTTGCTGATTTGACTTCTGCAATTCAATCACTTTCTCTGTTGATTTATTAGTCTGCTGCTTTTGGAGACAATGGAAAAATATGACACTTTTCCAATTAAATTCAATGGGAATAATTATATGTCCTGGTCCTTTCATCTAAAGAATTTTGTAGAAGGCCAAGGGTTATGGTTATCTTGATGAGTCAAGAGCCAAACCTACTACTGCAAGTGATACTGACTCTAAGACCTTAGCCAGTTGGTCCAAGGAAAATGCTGAAGCGGTTACTTGGGTTCTTAACTCTATTGATCAATCTCTTGTCATGACTCTTCAAGCCTACACTGCAACATCTGATATGTGGGCTCAACTCAAGGTCTACCATCAAACCAATAAAGCCCGAAAGTTTCACTTTGATAGTGAAATTGCTAAATACAATCAAGGGGATAAATCTATGCAGGAGTATTTCAATGGTTTTCTCACCTTATGGACTTAACGGGACTCTATGTTGATTCAAACCGTCTCTTCTGGATTTCTGTATGAAGCTCTTAAATTACAAGAGGAAACTCACATTAGCCAGTTTCTTATGAATCTAATACCTGAGTTTGAATCCGTTTGTTCTGCTCTCATGAGTCGAGAGGTCTTTACCAATCTTGATACTTGCTTCCAAGAAGTGCTTTGAGAAGAACTTCGACTCACCTCCCAGCGTGCCATTCTTGAAGAACCAAAGGCCTTCATTGCACCTCTTCCTACTGATTCTGCTCTTCTGGCAACCTCAAATCAAAAGCCTACTCAATGTTTTGAATGCAAAGGCTTCGGTCATATTGCCAAAAATTGTCGCAAGAAATTGGTTTGCAGATATCGCAAACGCTCTGGTCATCTTATTAATGACTGTCACAGCTTACAGCGAAGAAATGAGACACAAACGAAAGAAAACTTCTTCCAATCTGCCAAGACAGAATGTTCCAGCTGCATTTCAAGCTCAAGCACCTTCATCTGATATGGGAAGCACTTCTTCCGGTGTTGTATCCATGATACCTACCCAGATTCAAGAGTTGATTCAAAACACGGTTACCTCAGCATATGCATCTATAGGCTTTAATGGTGGTCGGTATCAAACTCATTCTCCTATAACATTTCTTGCCATTCATTCTTCATCCTCTCTTTCTTCCTCTATCACCACATCCACATGGTTTTTAGATTCAGGAGCCTCAAACAACATGACATCTGTAGAACATAGCTTTACAAACTCTCACCCTTACCTTGGAAAAGAAAAAATAACCACTGCTAATGGAGATCAATTACTCATTTCTGGGGTTGGCACCATCACTTTATCTCGTGCCTCTGGCCAATCCATCATCCTTCCCAATGTCTACTTTGTTCCAAACCTTTCAGCCAATTTACTTTCTGTAGGACAACTTATTGATGATGGATATAGTGTTAACTTCTCTTCTTCTAGTTGTGTTATACAGGGGCGACAAACTGAGAAAGTGATCGCGACGGGGAGTAAACACGGTCATCTGTTTCTGCTGGACATTGGGCATCATTCCTTATTTGCTTCTTCTTCTACTAATTTCAATAAAATATGGACTATGTGGCATAGACGTCTTGGTCATGTGAACAATGCTCATTTATTTTCTTTGTTTAAGATTGGTTGTTTAGAATCTCCTAATGATAATAAAATAATGTCATCTTTACTTCGATAAAAGTGTGAAACATGTTACTAAAGAGTCATATTTTGCCTTTTCCTATTCATCATTCTCGTACATTGGCATCATTTGACATTATTTACACTGATGTTTAGGGATTTGCACCTAACTTGAGTAGGGCAGGGTTTAAGTATTATGTGACTTTTATTAATGATCATTCTCGTTATACTTGGATTTATTTAATGCACTTTAAATCTTAAGTGTTTTTTGTTTTCCAAAAGTTTTACAACCTGGTTCAAACCCAATTTAAGAAAGCAATCAAAATTCTTAGGTCAGACTCTGGTGGAGAATACATATCTCATGAATTCTCTGCCTTCCTTTCTGATAAAGGCCATTATTTACCAAAAATCATGTCCGCATACTCCTCAGCAAAATGGGGTTGCGGAAAAAAAGAACAAACACATTCTTGAAACAGCTTGTACCATGGTTAAAAAAAGGGGACTCAGGACCCGACTCGGCCATGGCCGAGTCTGAGTCAGGTCCAATCTACCGGAATCCCGGAAAAAAAAATAGAGACAGTTGTGTGGGTCAAAAAAAAAAAAGAAGCAAAAGTGGGTTGGATGGGCTAAGACCGTGAGTGCAGTGAAAAGAAGAAAAGAAGAACAAGGGTACTAGGCACCTGCAAGCACCATCAACAAGCAGCCAGCAGCAACAAAAACCTGCAACAGCAGCCCTCACAACACTGCAAGTCTGCAACAGCAGCCAGCAGCAGCAACAGTAATGTTTTCTTTTCTTTTTTTTGTGGGAGAAGACAGCAACAGTGACCTGACAGCAGTAATAGAAGTACAAAGTACAAAACAGACCCAACCAATGCTAGCCAGCTGTACAGATTTATTTATTTTTATTTATGTCCAGTCCTGTCCTTTCCTCCTATCCCCTTCTTTTTCTTTTTCTTTTTTCTTTTTTCTTACCAAGTTGACTCATCGGACTCGCCCATGTCCCACTCATTCGAGTCCAAGTCCAAAGGACTCGACTTGGTATGTGCCAAGTCCGAGTCGACTCGGACTCGGACGATTTTTTAAACCATGGTTCGTACACTCCTAATTGAATCCTTAGTCCCAATTTTTGGTGTGATGTTGCACAGACTGCTGTGTATCTTATCAATCGTCTTCGTAGTTCAGTTCTAGGAAAGACTACTCCTTATGAAGTTCTCTTTGGTCATGCCCCTTCGTATTCTCACTTACTTGTTTTTGGTTGCTTGTGTTTTGTTCATCTGTCACCCACCAAGCGCACTAAGTTATCACCACATGCTGTCAAATGCATCTTACTTGGCTACAGTATTGAACACAAGGGGTTTGTGTTATGATTAGTCCGAAAAACGCATGCGAATATCTCGTAATGTCATCTTCTTAGAACATGTTCCCTTCTTTTCCTTGTGTTTGGATAGTCATCCTATTGATGTGTCATGTTTGCCACAATTCCCTAAGTCTACTTCTCCATCAACTATTACCAAAGTCTGTCCGGCGTAACACGGTTCCTCCTGTGGTGCCTCCTTCTCCCGATCATCTCCCAGTGCCACCTACTGCACTTCAGGTATTAATGACTCTTCTAATAGTATCATCCCTCTGCGACGTTCTAGTTGCCCTTCAATTGCCCCTAACTGCTATGGATTTCATGCTCTTCTTACTTCTTAGAATAATGCTCCTATACCCACGTCATATTCATAGGCCTAGAAGATCGCGTACTGGCAGGATGTTATGAATAAGGAGTTGCTTGCTCTTGAGGCAAATAGAACATGGGGATTGGTATCGGCTCCTGAAGGAGAATCTGTTATTGGCAGTAAATGGACATATTCCGTAAAAGTTCACTATGATGGGAGTCTTGATCACTGCAAAGGCAGACTGATTGCGCAAGGTTATAAGCAAGAATATAGGATTGACTACGAGGAGACCTTTGCACCGGTGGCTAAAATGATTTGTGTAGTTGCAGCCCGCAACTGGCGTCTTTGGCAAATGAATGTCAAAAATGTGTTACTCCATTGGAAATTGCAAGAAACTGTTTATTTAAAGGCACCTCCGGGTTATGCCTGTCCTCCAAAGCATGTTTATAAGTTGCAGAAATCTCTTTATGGGCTTAACAAGGATCCCCGAGCTTGGTTTGATAAATTTTGGGTAGCAATCCTTCAAGCTAGATTTAATCAGAGTCACTCTAATAGTTCCCTATTTCTTAGATGGACACCGAAGGGCTACATATATCTTTTGGTTTATGTTGATGATATGATTCTCAGTGGCAGTGATGTTGTAGGCATTACTGGTCTCAAACACCATCTCACTCTCCATTTCAGAGTGAAGGATCTTGATCCTCTCACTCACTTCCTGGGGCTTGAGCTTGTGCGTAACAAATCCGGCATTAGGTTTCATCAACATAAGTATGCTACAGATTTGATCACTTCAGCTAGGCTTGATAATGCTAACATTTTTTATACGCCTATGAAATTGAACAACAAAATCAGTACGGATGACGGCCCTCCTTTGGATGATCCTTCCATTTTCCAACAGATTGTTGATAGTTTGCTCTACTTAACTATGACTGGGCCGGATATTTCTCATGCGGCTCATACTGTTAGCCAATTTATTAGCAATCCCCACAAGCCTCACCTTACTGCTACTTTGCGAATCCTCCGCTATGTTAAAGGCACTCTTCTCCATGATATCTTTTACCCTTCTGGTGCTTCTCTACACTTATCAGCTCATGCGGATGCTGACAGGTCTAGCTGCCTAGATACTCGGAGATCTACCACTGGCTAATGTATATTTCTTGGGGAATCTCTCATTTATTGGAAGTGCAATAAGTAAACAACCGTTTCAAAATCTTTTGCGGAAGCAGAATATTGGGAAATGTCATTCGCTAGTGCTGAAATCATCTGGCTACGCCGTCTTCTTTGTGAATTGAGTGTCCTTCTTGGTACTTTCTACACCTTTTTATGGGGACAATACCACTGCCACCCAAATCGCAAACAATCTAATTTTCATGAAAAGACGAAGCATATTGAAATTGATTGTCACTTCATCCGTTGGCATGTTGTTACTAAGAAGATAACATTGCCTCATGTCTCTACTCATCATCAGTTGGCGGATATATTCACAAAAGCACTTCCCAAAACTCGTCAAAATGATCTTACTAGCAAATGAGGTTTTGTGTCTTCCCACATCAATTTGAGGGGCAGTGTAGAAAATAACTCATCAACATAAGGCCTAGGCCCATCTCAACTAGGCCCGTGCATAGTCTTGCATAATATCCCATGTGTGGGACTTGGTCAAACACTGTACAGCAGATTTTCAGCAGATCTTCTCCTCTTATTTCCTTGTATAGAAGATTAGGATTTATTCTTTCATTAATTCTTATTGTAATTTCAGCTTATGATTAGGCACAATCAAGGATGAAAATAGCAGCAGCGGTGCTACGTAGCGACATAGTAGTACAATTTGGAAAAATCGTCAAAAAAAATTTATAGAAAATCTAGAATATTGAAAAATGAGAGAAAATGTGTTTTTTTTTTTTTTTTTTTTTTTTTGCAAAAGTAACTAAAATAAGGGGGCGTAGCGGTCCCCTCATTGTATAAGGTCCTGTATCGCTGTATAAATAGAAAATAATAGTAATAATCATTTTTTTCACATGTGTTCATGTTGCTTAGTTATGCTAATTTAGAAACTAATGAAAGGCACATAAAAGAAAAAAAATTATGTCATGAAGTCAAGACTTAAGAGTACCTAGAGAAAAAAATACATCTACCAAGGGGGTTATCTAATAGGAATTAGGTAGAGAAGAATTCTTGAGAAGAACTCTCTGTATCGACTGTAATTCGGCGAGATCATGTGCTTTTTTGTGTTCTTTTGAACATAAAAGGGTAGAAGAGTTGTGTAGAAATGTTATTTGGAGAGAAGAAAAGAAATAAATCTTATTATGCATTTTAAAAAAATTTGGAAAGTAGGAATTTTTCTCATCCCGTAGCGGGCGCTACGGGTGCCATGGCCGATAAATCGGCCATAGCGTGGCGGTGGCCACCGCTACGGCTGATATACGTAGCAGCCGATATTTTCATCCATGGGCACAATGAGATTATAAAACAGCATGGTCGATCCTCTCTTGGATGATCAATTCTTCCAAAACTTCTTTCTTTCTCTTCTCCATCTCTCTCAGGTTATTTCAATAACCCTTATAGTCTATACCATACAATGTGGGACCAGCGTGGGATGTGGACTTTAGAAGGAGCTATAACTGTATCTAAGATCTATACCATACAACGCCAGGCCAGGGTCAGCTATGACCTTAGAAAGAGCTATTTGTGTATCAAAGCTCTATACTATACAATTAGGTCCACATTGGGATGTGAGGTTTAGCAAGGGCTTCATTAACAAAGTAAGCATAAAGGATGTAGTTCAAGGCAAGAAGTGACTGAAGCTGGTCTGTAGGTAAGTTGCCCATCGCAAATGGTGTCCAGCGTCCTAAAAGAGTCCTTAAATTGAATTTCAATGACCCGAGTTGGGATTGGGTGAGGGGGCTACCCAGCTACTTATCCAAGTCATCTATTTCAATTTCCCAATCCCAAAGGGTTTATCATTCATGAATAAGGTGGAGACTGTGGTAATCCCAGCGGGCCGCAAGAGGCTCTGAAGATGAACCCATGGAACCTAATTATGGAGGTACATACTTTTTCGTGCCATCTGATGGGCTAAAGGTTGATCACAGTTCTTTGCATTTTGTGGATCCTGTTGAAGAGATACATGTAATAAGGGGTAACCATTGGTTGAAAATTTTCATCCAATTTTAAGGAGGAGTGTGATGCAGCAGCATTATACAATTGTTGGAGCAAGAGGCATGGTCCACATGTGGGACCCAAGGAAGTTTAGGAATTCTTTATTAATTATTAGTAGCTTCTAATTTTTATTTAAGTAATTGTATTTAGAATTAGTTTCTAATTTGGATAGGTTTATTATTGTGTTTCCTAATTTGATTAGGATTGATTTCTTAACCCTTAAGTTTCTTTCATTATAAATATTGTAGAGACCAATGATCTCAGGGTAGAGATTAGAATTGAGTTAATAAAATTCCCTCTGTGGATTTTTCATTGGAGACCATTTCTTCTTCGAGTGATTGTTCTTCTGAACCCTAATTGTGCTCCGGCACTTGTATCCTAACCCTAGGATTGCATCAATTGGTATCAGAGCCGAAAGATCTCATGATCCTCCTATCATCCATCCCACGATACTTCTGTTCTTATCGTTCCAAAACCCCTAAACCCTATTACAAGTCAAACCTGTTCGCTGCCCAAAACCCTTCTCTAGCAAAACCCCACGCCTTCCCAATTCCAAACTTCACAGCCAATCGAGACCTTCCAGAACCATTCCTGAACACAGTTACCAACCATCCCTGCAACCCATCTTATCTCCGTAAATCCCAGACCCTAGACCCACACCAACCGAACCCATCCAACCAGTCACACGTCCACCAACGAGCCCGGCCCTTCCCCTGCAATCCGAAAACCCTTCCAGAACCACTCCGCCACCTCTCCACTGCCCCATCAACCAATCGAAACACCGCAAAGCCCTCCTCGATCAGATCCAACCCACGGCCTCACCCTCTGCCTTGCACGACCCAACCAAACCTCACTTCCCCTTCGCCTCCATCACCCAGACCCAGAAACAAAAAGGAAGAAGAAGAAGAAGAAGGAGAAGCAGCAGCGAGGCAAAGAAGAACCGCATACCAAGCACTGGAGTACACGCTGCTGTCATCACCACAGTCGTCCTGCTGCAGCATCAAAGATCACTCGTCACAACCCTCGCCCCGCACCAGCAGCGCCTTCACCAGGCTCCTCTATCGTTGAAGACCGCCAACGCCAGAACCTGCTCCATCTTCTGTCGCTTCATCTTCGTAGAACGTAAGCAGCAAAAGGAGAAGAAAGGGCTTTGAAACCTTTTTTTTCATTCTCTAATGCACAACGACTGAGGCAATTTCTTTTCTCCTCGTTCAGCAAACCCAAGGAGCCACTGTGAGCACGTGCAAGACTTAGGTTCGGTGGGCCTGCATCAATTGGGCCAGGTTCCTAGTTCGGCCCACAGGAGGATCCGACCCGTTGAAGAAGCCCAGAATTTCCTTTCACGATTGTGGGACCATCTAGCGTCAGATTTCCGATCCGTTTTCGCCAATGTGATCGTGAAGAGCAGATCTACAAATCAGGTCGGTCAGAAATTTTAAATTTGCAATAAAAAAATGCCTCCCAAGAAGCAGGTAGAAGTGGAGTCTTCCTCCAATAATGATGATGATCTGAGGGGAACTGTTGCGCAATTATCGGTAATTGTTAATCAACTATCCGCAACGATGGCTCAAATGCAAGTTCAAATGCACGCGACTCTTGAAAGAATTGAAACCCGATTAACCAATTTGAAAACTAATCGGCGTGAAAATAATCATCGAGATGATGGAGGACATAATCGGAATCAACGAGGTCCACATGCCGTCAATGTTGATCGAGAATTGGGTATTAAACTTGTGATTCCCGAATATGATGGGAAATTGAAGCCAGATGAATTCTTAGATTGGTTAGTGTGCGTTGAAAATATTTTTGCACATAAACCAATGACGGATGGTCATAAGATTACACTAGTGGCAACTCGATTTTGCAATTATGCTGCAATATGGTGGGCCGAGTTGCAAAAGAAGAGAAGATATCAACAAATTGACCCTATTGACACGTGGGCCAAGATGAAAATTTTGAACCAAAAACTCATGCCTGTCAATTACTCCAGAGATCTGTGTTCACGTTTTCAATACTCGAAACAAGGATCTAAGACAATTGTTAAGTATTAAGGGGAGTTTATGACCATGCAAGCCCTTTGTGGTTTGAATGAAGATGATGAGGTATTAGTTGACAGATACTTTAATGGGCTTACACTTGACATTCAAGATATCCTCGCATTCAAGCATTTTGATCATGTTGGATGAGATTATTCAGCATGCTCTCAAAGCCGAGGGAATTGCAAATCATCAAGCCCAAAAACTTAATGCAACTAAATGGGTTATACAGAAGAATTTCTCAATTGCAGGTTCTAAACCGAGTGCGTCATCGGAGAAAGTTTTCACCAAGCCCGATAGTCAAAATAGGATCATATGCTTTAATTGTAAACAACAAGGGCATCGTGCAGCAGAATGTCCAAAACATATACACCTCATCAAGAATGAAAGTAATGTAAAAGATACTCTCGAAGATCCTAAAGAGAATGATACAGAGGAGGTGGAGGATATTATGCCCGAGGAGGGTCTTGAATCTCTCATGGTCATCCAAGAAACTACATCCACTACCGCAAAGAAATGGTTGCGAGAAAATATTTTCCGCTCCAACGGAACAGCCAATGGTCACAAATGCACAGTTGTCATTGATGGAGGAAGTTGTTAGAATATTATTTCTCAAGCTTTTGTGGATCGATTGCAGTTGAAAGCTCAAAAACACCGTCCCTATTTTGCTAGATGGTTAATGACAGGAGATGAAGTGCAAGTCCGATATGCATGTCCGGTTACATTTTTTGTTGGTGAAAATTATACCGATACAGTTTGGTGTAATGTGATACCCATGAATAGTTGTGATATCTTATTGGGTCGTCCATGGATGTATGACAAGAATGATACTAATGGCATGCGCGACAACACATACACATTCATGCATGGTGAAAAGCAAGTCACACTCCGTTCTCTGAAGCCAGCACCACCAAAGCAAGGGTCAAGTTCTCATCTCACCAAGGATGCGCTTCACGTGCACACTATCAGCAGAAGTATAACATCAAGAAGAAGGGTCAAGTTCGAAGACAAACTCTTTTCCAACCTGGGGAGAATGATGCAACAACATTATATAATCGTTGGAGCAAGAGGCATGGTCTACATGTGGGACCCAAGGAAGTTTAGGAATTCTTTATTAAGTATTAGTAGCTTCTAGTTTTTATTTAAGTAATTGTATTTAGAATTAGTTTCTAATTTGGATAGGTTTATTATTGTGTTTCCTAATTTGATTAGAATTGATTTCTTAACCCTTAAGTTTATTTCATTATAAATATTGTAGAGACAATGATCTCAGGGTAGAGATTAGAATTGAGTTAATAAAATTCCCTATGTGGATTTTTCGTTGGAGACTGTTTCTTCTTCGAGTGATTGTTCTTCAGAACCCTAATTGTGCTCCGGCACTTGCATCCTAACCCTAGGATTGCATCAGAGTGCCAATGTGGAGGTGAACACTCAAGTCAAATAAACAAGGCAAAACCACACCACCTAAGATCCTCTTCAAATCTAACATTCTTTGGGGTCCTTTTGGACTTCCTTTTTTTTTTTTTTTTTGCCTTGGTGGGCCTGGGCTCATTTTAATTTCCTTTAGAAGTATCCAAGCTGCGGCCTTTGTGCAGGGCCTAGAAGTATATATCATATACCATATAGCATTTTTGCTTTCAATATACTAATACATTATTGCGTCAAAAACAAAAGGATGAAGTTCACAAAAGAATGGCCACGGATGTTAGAAAGAAAAAGAAACTTCAATTGCTAATTAAATTTGACAAGACAGTTAACAAGGGTCTCATCAAAAAAGAGAAAAAAAAGGGACAGTTGACATGGGGTCTTCATGAAATTTTCTTTCAGCGATCCAAAATAAGTATCAATCCCACGAGCTATTCGTATCAATGGTTAAAAGTTTTTTTGTTGTGACATAAATGCCAAAAAAAAATGAAGGTATTAGCCAACATGAAATGATAAAATTAAAGGAGTGTTCAAGACTGATCATTAATCCTCAAGTACTTAATGTTTACATAAGACTGTAGAATTAAAAAAAGGTATAGAGCTACAATAGCCTACAAGGCCACAGGCCATTGACTCAAGGCCTTGGCTCATGCCCACCATACCGGTAATTTATATTTATCTATCTATCAGTGGGTTTTCTTCCCCTGTACAAGCTCTTGGAGATTTCAGTTTTATTTAATTAAGTGATATCCTTATGCTTGCAAATCAAAGTAGTTTTCATGTTGGGCAGTCGACTAATGCATTCGCAGATTCCTTGGTTAAACAAGGAGTTCACAGATCTGTCCCCTCTATAGTTCTCTTGTAATGTTGTTCGTTGCTTTGGTGTCATGTTGTTGTAGAATAGCTTCTTTTGCAGCTGATTGTGTAGCGCTGTATTGTTTTCTCTTTTTAATGGAATCTTTTGGTTATTGATAATAATAAAATTTATTCATCGGTTTCATAGGATCAGATTGTATGATGTAATCCTTAGATTATATATGGATAGTTTCATTCATAAGATATGATTAGATTCCCTCTTTTCATCTAATTCCACTCTTCTTCTTTTAATTTTCGGAAAAGAAGAGCTCACATTCCAAGTGTCTCCCTCTAAAGATGCGGTTTTATCTTCTCCGGAGGGTTGGGTCTTTGAAAATAGCTGAAACTTTTCTTGTTTTAGTCTTACTCTTCTTCTCCAAGTATTTGACTTTAGTTGTTTCAACCATCCCTGCGACTTGTTTTATAGATATTAACGCCATTTCTTTAGAAGATTTGCCACTGGTATCAGGGTTTATCAATCAGGTTTACCTTTTTATTATCAAGACTATATCATCTACTGTATTTTCTTTTGTCATCATTCAGAGCTCTCTTTTGCTGTTTTAGTTCCTAAATATCCCTCATTGAGCAGCTGAATTCTATGTTCTCATCTATATTATTCTCCTTTGCTTCGGACCAAGAAGGGTGTTTAGTCAGTAACTCCCAGGGGAATAACCAGGGGGGGGCGGCCACAGCCCCTCTACAAATTTCAGGAAACCCCTTAGTATTTTTAGAAAATTTATACTTTCTGCACATGGAATATTTTCTGGTTCCACCACTGGTAACTCCATTGCTGGCACCTTGTCACCGTCACTATCTTCTCTTCTGAGAATGTATGTGAATGGGAAGTAATACATACAGCAATCACTGCTACTCTCTGTTTCTGTTTTAAGTCCCCTAAGAACTTCAATAACATTTTGAATTTCATTTCATTCTCGAAATAAGGTGAAACGCTAACACAAGACTTTGTGTCGCGCAAAACAGCAGAAAAGAAATCTGTTTCATATATACTCTCTCTTCTTCAAACACTACTGGTTGGGGAGTAACTTGCTGCTAATGATGAAGATGAAAATTTGTTCTAACGTCTCCTAAAGAAGAATGACATGAAACGAAAAGTTATCAAAGAAGTTGGGGAATTAAAACAAGTAAAAGCTCAAAGAGTATTAGTAGGAGCGACAGTATCCATCCAGCACCATTCCATTACATCCTCAAAAGAACAAGAAGATAGAGATAAAGACAATGTACTGGCATAGAAGTCACTAGCCCTCGGAAAAAAGCAAATGAGGACTAGATGGATGAAAATAGTTTAGTTGCTGCACGAGATATACAGAAAAAAAACAACAAAAGAGAGCTCTGATGGAGTCTTCATCTATTTCAATTTCAGAGAATCAACAAAAGAAAATAGAGCAAATGATAAAGTGCTAACAACAAAGACCAAAAGGGCAAACTTGACAAATAAATTCTTTGACAGCAGTGACAAAGCTTATGAGAAAATGGTGATGCAGTCCAATCCAAGACCAGGATCCGCAGGCCCTGATGGACCCACTTGATGGGGTCCACATGATCTCTGATTTTGAGATCCCTATCATTAGTTTAGACAGTCTCTAAATTAGTAGAGTTGCTTAATATATTTGCTTCCTAAATCCTATTTTGATTAAGATTAGATAGATTCTTATTTTAGAATGTCTTGATTATTTAGAACAATGCTACTCTATATACAGAGAAGCCCCTCTTTGTAAGGTTATGCTTTATTCAATTAATTCAAGTTATCTTGAGTTTCTCTCTCGTGTTTTGGTTTGTGCTGTACCTTAGGGCTGGAATCCTCTTGGATTCGATCAATCTCTTGGAGATTGGTCTACACTTCCGATCAAGATCCGGGGCTGCGCCAAATGGCTTGGACGATTGGACATCCGGAAAACAATTGATAGACAGATAAATCAACTGAACTCGGGTGCTGCAACAAGAAGAAAAGGACTGTAAGATGGTAGAAGTTTTACCCAAAAAGAGTAGTTTTTTGCTTCTTCCAAGTATCAACACCTTAGGAAGAAGATAAAAGTGTATATCCAGAGGGAGAGAATTCCTCTCGATCCAAATGCCCTCAGAGGAAGCAATTTTTTCTTCACCTAAGGGATGGGTCTTTGAAAGAAGTGGAAAACTTTATTTTACTAAAACTTCTCCCATTTCTCAAGTCTCTATTCTTCAAGCACTCGACTTAATTTTACTCATGTCACTATCACTTGTTTTGTGGATGTCTAAGACATTTGTTTAGAAGATTTATCACTGTTGCCAGGGAGTTTATCAATTGAGTTTGCATTTGACTCTGTATGGTCAGTCAGGTCATTATCATCTACCCTAAGTTTGTTGGTTGGTTCTTACAATCGAAAAAGATATAGACTTCATCAGAGCTTTCATTTTTATTTTAATTCCTCAGTCTAGTCAGGAAGCAATTGAACTCTATGTCCTCATCCATCTTATTTTCTTTTGCTTCTGTCCGAGAAGGCGAGTTGATCATTCTATTGTTGGTACCTTGTCTCCCATCTCTATCTTCTCCCAAGGACGTATTTGAACTTAAAAGTACTAGATATTCTAGCCACCAATGCTCTATAAGCTTTCAAATTTTTGTTTTAACACAAGACTTTTAATAACAACTTTAATAACGTTTTGCTTTAATACCCAAGACCTTTAAAATTGTCATTGCTACCATTAAGTAATGAGGCGAGTAATGAGGTGAGTTTGCCCTCTGGGTCTCTATCATTGGTACTTTATATTTTCCTCCATTTTCTTTTGCTGGTTCTTTTAGTCTTGGGCCTGATCCTATGAGCCTTGGGCTTGGGCTTGTGAGCATGTAGGTCATTTGTATCTCTATAAATTTGAAAAATGCATCATTTAAAAGTAGGGCTTAATGAAAATAAATGCTCTATTAGCTGAAAAGCATGCAATCAGGTAGGCGCAACTATGGGGTTGTTTGCATACCTTAATATCATATGACATCCCAGGTTTGAAGCTCGCATCTGGTCTGAATGCATAGTCTTCATCTTTAATTTCATCACTGTAAGTAAAATATGTAGCAGCTTTCTTCAACTTCCCATCCATCCCGTCCGACAATGTACTGAAACTCTCATCTAAACCATCCATAAAATGAGAATTATCTAGGTCATTGTTTGTATATCCAGAACCAGTTCTTCCATGAGCTTTTTCGAGCCTATCAAGCTTTTGATAAAATGAATCAGTACGTGGACTGTTTTCTATAAAACCGCTAAATATCCGCCGCTCAAAATCGTCCGCAGATTCAAAATTATTTGCACTTCTGTTGTCATCAACAACATTACCTGTTTCAATATCAAAGGCACAAAATAGATGATGAAGAATTCCCAAGCTATGTACCAAGAGAAACTACATCCAAACCAAATCCATAGATGATTTATTTAAGCAATTCAAACTGAAATATTGGCACTAGTACTGCCTACTTATGACAATCTGACCTATGCAAAAAGAGTCTACTAGTTGTCCACACCAAGCATACTGTGCGGATGGAAACTAGCATCTAGTTATCCCAATCACACTTTCGAACCCGTTGGTGCAAATTGGGTTGGTCTGGTACAAACTGAAGTTAGTAGATTGATCTAAAATTTCCCATGAATTTAGCCACTCAATAGAAATGTCGACCCGTAACTTAAACATTCTTATAAAATGTAAAGGCCAATACCAATTAACTGCATTTATACAAGTGATTCTAGTTACCCAATCATGTAAAAAACTAATACCATTAATTGACGAGAAAACAAGATGTGAACATACGCTATTTTTATTTTTTTTCAAAAAAGAAAAATAGACTGTTGCCGGAAATTCTGGTGCACCAAAGCCAAGTCTAAATCTGGTTCAGCCATGCACTGTAGTTTTTGCGTGCAGAATTCCAAGAAAGGAAACATGTAAAAAATATAGACTAAAGAGTTAACACGATCCTATTCCTATTGGAACCATTTTTTTGTTCTAGCCCTTATTTTATAGTAGCCAAACCATTATCCCTTACCCCATGGTTTGGCATGATTTGAAATGGGCTTCCATGGCCAACTCAGATCTGATCTTCAGATGAGATAGAAGTCGTCGGAAACGCAAGCCACTATCTGAAATTCCTTTGAGGTAATGTACGGTATGAGAGATACTGAGATGTGTCAAAGTGAGATAAGACTACCTACAAGCTTCTAATAAAGAGTGGGGTTAGAAGTATCAACTCGCTCTTAAATTCCGACAATGTATCGATGGGATGGGTGTCAGAGAGATGAGAGATAAAGATTAGAGCTTTGGTGAATTAATTTTGGTTGATAAATACCCATTTGTTAGATTCATGCACTTAAGACCAAAAAAATTTTACTGAGCCAAGATCATTCATGTGAAATGAAGTCATCAAGAGTTGAATTAGGAAAATGCCGCGAAGGTCACTCACTCCTTGGGATAAGAATATTGTTGACATGAGCTAGAAGATTGGTAAACACCAAGATGCTTTCACAAAGAAACAAAAGTGGTCGTAAGTAACAACTTAAAAGCCACCCTATATTGGTAGTCCAAAACTTCTCAAACCTTTGGAGCCTATTTAAGATCATAAAGACATCAGCAACCTGAAAACTAAATTAGGATGAGCATGCTGTAAGCCACAAGAAAGAGAGACGAAGATTCTTTCTTTCAAAACACTATGAAGATGCATGAAGATTGTTCAAGATATGTAGTCATGCACTTACATACTACTCCGTCTTTAAAGCAGGCTGAGGATGGATGAGACCAGGAAAAAATTAGATAAGAGGGATATAGAAGAATTTCTGAAGGCATTGATTGGTAGTAGTGTTGGCACCCCACTGAGCTACCACTTGTCCCAAAACCCGTAGGTGATAGGAAGGGTAGAATCAATGGTTTTAAGATCGTTTTAAGGGGCGGCAGGTCAAGCACATCTCGAGCTGGGGCTGACGCTGTTTGAAGCCATCTCCCAGTGGTAGATTGTCGGCGCCCATACACCTAACAAGTAGAACTGTTTTAAGAAGACATTCTGAGAGATCTGATTAATGTTTACACATACCCTTTTGAGCAGGAGCATATCCTAAGAATGCACAAGGTACAACTCAAGGAGAAAGCTCATCTCTCTCATGAGTTGGGAGATGAACAAAGCAAATACTTCTGAAGGTGTGAAGAAGCTCATGTATTTTATAGAGTTGGAAATATTGAGTAACTGTCTAACTTGGTGGATGTTTGTTGATTAATCAAGAAGACAACAATACTTTTTTTTTAATGGGAGTCGGTTTTGTGGAAAGGTTTCTTGTCTGTGAGGAATGATTTTAAGGCAAACATTAGATACATGAGTCATGAGCAAATAGTCCTCTAGTCACCTAATTCTCAGATCTTTTTTTTGTTGTGCCAGGGACAAACAAGCTACAGAAAGAAGCTGTGCCACCAAGGTGGGAAGCCAGGTGGCATGGAGCCCAATCATCAGAAGAAATATCTCGGAAACAGAGGAGAGCCAATTTTGGAACTTGCTTACTCTACTTAGGCAAGTCTATTCCTATTGAAGGTTGTGACAGGAGGCTTTGGGAAGGGACCATGGATGGAAAATTCTTGGTTGCATCTTTCTTTCAGGCTTTTTATCAGATGGATCATAGTTCTCTCTGCTGTGGCTGCGATTTGAAATAAGACAATGGTACTTATTGGTTATTGCTTCAACTGAGAAAGTTTGAGGAACTAAAGAGTCAATAATTATGGTACGAATAGTTTCCAAAATGTTTTGACTTTTACATTCTACAATGTCATTTTGTTGAGGTTTCTTAAGGCATGACTTTCAACATTATTTTCCTAAAGGAGGTCATGGAATTTGTGAGACAAATACTCTACCCCAGAATGGGGAAGAGGACATGGATGGAAGTAGGAAGTGCAACCTATCCAAGGATTTGGCCCAAGATAGACTGGAATGGTGAACAGAATTATGTAGCTGACCCCAATATAGTTAGGACAAGGCTTAGATGATGATACTCTCCCTCTAAATCAAAACATAAGATCTTTATTTTGGTAAAAAATTAGTTCTCAACCATAGCCCGAAATTGTTCAAATGCATTTATACATCATACTTGGTATGTAGGAAACAGACCCGCATAAATCGGTTTAACATCACCTACTACAAAAACATAAATTGGTTGTAATCAGCAAGGTAAGGAACAAGGAACTTATAATCAAATTGGGATGCCAATGGTGCAGAACCTCAAACATCAATATGCACCAACGCAAAACTAATAGAAAATGAATAAATATGTAGTGGAAACAGTAAAGTTTTGCTCTTTCCCATCGACAATTGCCACAACAAATGGTCACATTGGATAAAGACAACTAATCGTTGAACATTTCCAGATTTCAACATGGACAATAATTTCTTAGATCATTAGAATGTCCTAGGTTCTGATCCACTAACCACCCATTGGTTTTAGGAATGAACAGAGAAATAAGAGTTATGACTACCAGATGGTTTTTGGGTGTCTAGAGAAAAAAGGTTTACCATTCCCTTGCCTCTTTCTAATCAGCCTTCTAGTTGTCACTTGAAGAGTAACTTTGTCAAGTCAAGTTTGTCCCTATTTTCTGTTTTGAACTTGAGATGATCCTAGATATTCGTGTAGAAAGGAGAAATTATGTGGATCCCTTGACATGTGATTGGCTGCTTCTGAATCTATACAACAAATCACTAAATCATTTTTCTTTTTTCTTTTTCGAAGAGTCTTATAGACAAGACGGCTGTTTGTAACATTTTTCCTTCGTTTAACATTCTCAGGGCTGATTACACCAGAAGAAAATGCAGAGATTGAGGTGAACTATTAGAAAGCACAAATTGCAAGCATGATATGAGGGCAGATTGTGTTTGGCTTCTACATTTTTGGTAGAATAAGACCTAATTCATTGCAGTATTTTTTTTTTTTAAACTGTAACAGGAAATTTTATTCTGACAAAAACAGATGCAATGATTAGTAATCTAACAAGCCCTGATTGAGTTGAAACTTCCTTTGACACAACAAAATGCCGAAATTCCTTTCCAGAGCAACACTGCTTTTCCATTTTTTTTATAACGAACACTGCTTTTCCACAATCAAAGATAGACTGCTGCTAAGTGAAAAGAATATTCTAAAAAATTTATCAGCATTTATAATATTTCTGTTCGGATATCCATTGTTAGGATCACAAAACGGTCCAAAAAATTCCCTTCAAACTATGACGAAGCAAGCTATAAAAGAGAAATCAGAACAAAAGCTGCTGGAAATAATCTTAGAGATGTGGATCAAAGGTGAAAGCAAACTTAGTAGGACTGTAGAAGTCAGCCACAATCCAGACAAAAAGATTCTCAAGCTAGACAGTAGGGGTGCGTTTGGCATCGTGCTATTTAGATGTTTCCATGTTCCCACGAGATAAGGGTATAGAAAACATGTTGGTATGTGTAAATGATTGTTCCGAATTTTGTTCTTATGGGAAGGAATCTCAAAATCTTAACCTGCCAGCATAAGAAAGTTAGAACCAAAAAACTTTGTTTTTTTTTAAGAAATAACTTGCTGGCATAATTGTTTCTTTCTTATCTCTTGCCTTTTAAAGAAAATCATATGAAGATTCTAAATTCTCTCACTTGTCCTAAATGTAGGCCCCACGTTCACAATCCCAAAGGAGGTGGCCCCACTTTATAATTCCTAAAGGTGGGTCACAAGGTCACAATCACAAATGGTGGGCCCCTATTATAATTCTATAATGGTGGAACCACATTCTAAATCGTTTATAAAGGTAGGCATCATGTTGTAATTTCTCTAGGTGGTCCCGTATCCACAATCATATTTTAATGGTGGCCCCATGTTTAGATTTCTAAATGTAGGTACCACAATGTAATTTTTTAAATGTGGGTCCCATATTCACAATTAACAAAAAGTATGGCCCCACATTTTAATGATGGCCCCATGTTCGAACTTCTAAATGTGGGTACTACTTTGTAATTTTTTAAAGGTAGGTCCCGTGTTCACAATTAACAAAAAGTATGACCCAACATTATAATTCCTATAAAGGTGGGCCTACATTGTAGATTTTATAAATGTGTTACCCCATGTTCTAATTTTTAAAGGTGGGCACCACATTCTAATTTCTAAAGGTGGGTCCTGTGTCTACAAATATTATAAAAAATGCGGCTACACTTTGTAATTCTTAAATACGGGTCATATGGTCTCATTTACAAAATGTGGACCCATATTGTAAATCCTATGAATGTGAGCCTATATTCTAATTTCTAAAGGTGGATCCCATATTTACATTTACAAAAAGTTGGCCCACATCATAATTCTTATAAAGGTGGTCCCACATTATAAATCCAATGGATATGAGTTCCCTGTTCTAATTTTTGAAGGCGGATACCACGTTGTAACTTCTACATATGGGTCCCATATATGATAATAATAGTATTGCAAATAATAAAAGGTGGGGTCTACATTGTAAATCCTATGTTTGCTCCTTGGAGCAAAACTTTTATAATATTACCAAACAAGTTCCATACAGCATATTTTTAGTAGAGGAACTTAATATAATGTTGCCAAACAAGTTCTACAGAGTATAAACTCGACACAACCTTATCTCAGCACAACCTAATCCGAGCACAAAATTGGGAACAACACGAGAACGGTGCCAAACAGGCCCTAGGACTCTGCAGATTCCCAGGTTCAGACACTAAGGAGACCCACACGGACGGGACAGAACTCAGGGGCAGACAAGGCTGGCTACAAGCAGCGGGACCCTTCTGGGCTACATGGGTTGAATTCTGCAGACATGTGCGACTGCAGTAACAGTTGCTAGAATAAATGATTTCAACAACATGAAAAGAATGACCATGTCAAGAAACTGAAGGCAGATGACTCCAATGATATGGTTCTTCACTTCTTTATAGAAACTGAACAGAAGAAGATCTCAAGAGATCTTCCTTCTCAGACCAGTGGTATTCTCAGATGGATGGCAATGACTGATGTAGACCGCTGATTAGAGTAGATATGGATTCAATAAAATATGTTGAGGATGCACTATCTGCTTGTTTATTGTCAGTTGATGTTGTGGTAGACAGAATTGCAGCAACCTCAGAAAGAGAAGATAGATGATGAGTGGGGCCATGACCCTTTCCCTCGAGAATACAAGTTGCGAATGAGGGCACAGGCTGCTCATTCATGTCAAAAGGAAGAAAAAAATAGGTGGTGGGTCCAACATGCATAAACATGTTTTAAAAAATGGCATTATTATAATTATACTATAACATGTCACTGTTCTCTTTAGTTAGTTAATGAAATCACATCATGATAAAAGTTCGGATACATTGCAGAAGTTTCTAACAGTAAATGCACAATTCTAAGCTACTACAGCAAAGTGCATTTGAAATGAGAAGATCTTTGCTTTCGGACAGCCACTACTGTGATAATGTTAGACAAGAGCCCCTCACACAATGGATGGTGCTCACTATTACAACCTTGAGGTTGTGGGTTCAAGTCACTTTTTCTGTCCCAATAAAAAAAATAAAAATAAAAATAAAATACTGTGAAAATGTTAGAATAGTCTCTCGGGATATTCCGAATCATTGCATTATTATTATTTTAGGATAGTCTGAACTCCAATCACATCCTGTATCATCAAAATGAAGCAATCTCATGTTGGACTGTCCTAAAGCAAAATATATATAATAAAATTTGAAAAAACGTTCTTCCCCAAACAAAATGCTGCTAGAGTAGACCACAAGGGCAAGGGCACTACAATATGAAACCCACGAAACTTGCAACATACACAAATAACATACTAACCTGAGCCTGAGTTAGTAGCAAAGGGTCTAACCATCTGAGCAAAATGGCATTGCTTCCATAAGCCATTCCCAGACCTTAACATGATCGGAGTAAGGTTCATTTCTTGTTGTTGTCAAATCCTGCAACAATAGAAAAAAAAAATACATGCCAGTGAATAATGCTCGACCTCTTCAATAAAAATCAAACAATCATAATATTTAATGGTGTATTTTTTGAGGCCACCTAAGACAGCCGTATGCTCAGTCGAAAGGGGTACAAGAAGGATACAACTTGTGTTATAGATGGCAAATAATTGCCCAAATTGGATAATGATAGCCATCAATTTGAGGTCATTCAAAATTAATGGTTAGAACAATTTACTCCAGCCATCAATCCTACATTAACATTATCTAATAATTAACATCATCCAATGTATGCACCAGCACAAACTGACTTTTCCCTGATTACATTACCAAAAAGAAACAAGGAGAGTATTGATATGAAAGCATACTTGTGGTCTCTGTTTTAGTTCAGACTCCAAAATGAAAGGCTTCAGCTGATTTAGAATTTTAATAAAACATTTTGGAAGAAACAAAAAAATGGTACATCATCATCAAAGCTTTGTCCCAACTATGTCAGGGCCGGCCACTTGAATTTTGTTGATCCATTCCGATCTATCCTGAGCAAAATCCTTAGATAAGTTGCACTTCTTCAAATCTATTTTTACTATCTCTATCCACGTCCTCTTCGGCCTACCCATTCCCCTTGATGGGCCATCAACCTACACAACCAAACTATTCTTTACCTGCTCCATTGCTGGCCTGCGTTGGACATGCCCAAACCATCTCAAACGAGTTTCTCTAATTTTATTCCCTATTGATGCTACTGCTAACTACTCTCGAGAGCGCCCATTTCTAATTTTATCCTTCCTCCTTTCACAACACATCCACCTCAACATTCTCATCTCTTCTACATCCATTTTGTGCATATGTTGCTTCTTGATTGGCCAACATTCTGCTCTTCAGGTCATAGCTGGTCTAATCGCCATCCTATAAAAATTTTCCTTCTTCAATCTTGTTAGCATCGTCAGTCACAAAGCACTCCAGAAGTAAGTCTTAATTTCAACCATTATGCTTTTATCCTATGTTCGACATCTTCATCCAAGAATGAAAACAGCGGTAGCGGCAATACATGACAATTTAGCGGTGTAATTCGAAAAGGTTGTAAAAAAAGAACCAAAAATTTTCTAGAAAATCCAGAATATTGGAAAATGCTAGAATTTAATGTTTGTTTTTAATGGTAACTAATATAGGGGGCATTGCGGTCCCTTCATTGCATTGAGCCCCGTATCGATGTATGATTATAAAATAATAATATTAATCAATTTTTCAAATGTATTAATGTTTATTAGCTATTATTATAAGTTAAAAACTAATAAAATGTTTGTAATCAAACGGTATCATCAAAATATCATCACCAGCATTGCTTAGAATATCACATTTCTGACTTGTATTTTGAAATATAAATATATAGTTTAAAATTTTTTGTTAAAAGAAAATTTTGATTAGGGCCCTATTTCCAATTAGAGTAAAATTAGGTTGGGCCATTATTTCCTATTAGAGTATAATTTGGTTAGGTTCCTATTTCTTATTAGAATGAACTTTGGTTGAGCCTTATTTCCTATTAGACTAAAACTTTGCCGGAGCCTATCCTCAATCAGTGTGAAATTTTATTGAACTTTATTTTCAATTAGTGTGAAAGTTGGCTATGGCCCTATTTCCAATTAGAGTGAAATTTGACTAGGCTCTATTTCTAATTAGAGTGAAATTTGGCTAAGCCCCAAATTTCAATTTAAGTAATATTTGGCTAAGCCATGATTTTTTTAATTTTAATATTTGGGACTCACTGTGGAGCGTACCAATGGTAGTAATAGCAGGTGCTTTAGCTTTTATTGTTTCTGAGGGACCCATTAAATTTTTATTTATACCTTTCATAAGGTGTTAAGAAGATGATGAAAGTTGCGGAGATGAGAATGCTAAAATGGATGTGCGGGATCACAATGAGAGATAGGATTAGGAATGAGGAGATTAAGGGCAAAGTAGGAATAGCACCAATTGAAGATAAAATGAGAGAAAATCGACTGAGATGGTTCGGCCATGTTAGAAGGCGCCCAACGGAGGCACCTGTTAAAAGGTGTGAAAGCATGGAGATTGCCAGGAGTAGGAGAGGGAGAGGGAGACCCAAGAGAAGTTGGAAAGAAACTATTAAACATGACTTTACCTACATGGATCTAACGGAGGACATGGCCCTAAACAGATTTGATTGGCATCGTCAAATCCATATAGCCGACCCCACCTAGTGGGAAAAGGCTTGGTTTGGGTTGGTTTATACCTTTCATAAGGTGGCCCCACTGTGGGGCCCATTTAACTTTTTTATGCCTTTCAAAAGGTGGGCCCGATATGGGGCCCATAATTATCCTTCTAATGAAATAAAGGAGGGACCAAAAGAGGGCATTTGCAGCCCAATTTCTTTTCATGAACAGAAGGATCGAGAAAGATTCAGAAGAGGGAAAGGAAAAGTGGAAGAAGAAAAAGAAGAAAAGAGGAGGCACGCAATGTTGCGGTGCTGCCTGGTGCAACACTACGTGGTTGTGTTGCTCCGCTGGTGCCTGCTACCGCTAGCGCTGCCTTGGTGGGGTTGTTGTTGTTGCTACTGCTTCCAAGTACGTTTTTGCAACTGCTATTTTTTTCCTTCCTTCTTTCTCCTTAAAGTCTAGTTCTTCTTCTACCAGTCAAACAAACAAAAGGGGAGGGGGGCGGTATTTTCCTTTTTTTTTTAACCTTTCATTGCCAGTCACAGCCAATCCATAACGTATCGGTGTGTATCGGCCGCTCCGGGTAAATAGTTGCTGATACACATCGATGCGGTTGTGAGTAGCGCTATTTTTCTGTTTAGGCCGCTACGCCCAATACGCTACATATCGGCTGCTTTTTTATCCTTGTCTTTGTCAATTTCCTCATCCTCACTAATTATCGAGCCAAGGTAACGAAATGAAACTCTTTGTCGTATCCCTTGAGCTTCAATTCTCACAGTAGTTTCAGCTCTTTGCATATGCCCACTGAAGTTGCAATCCATATATTCTGTCTTTGTATGGCTTATTTTAAAGCCTTTGGATTCTAAAACCTTCCACTATCTCTCGAGTTTTGCATTCACACTATTTCTTAATTCATCCACCAACACTATATCATTTGCAAACAACATACACCAAGGCACCTCCTCTTAAATTTGAACAGCTAACTCATCTATAATCAATGCAAAGAGATAAAGGGTTAGGGTTGACCCCTTATGCAAACCTATGGTAACTACCTGTCTCTCCACAGATAGTTCTTTCCCTCATTACTGCTCATTCATGCATGTCTTTAATGATTGCTATATAACCTCCCGGAACATTCATTTTATTTAAAAATCACCCAATTAAATCTCTAGCTACCTTGTCGTAAGCTTTTTCTAGATCGATGAAGAACATATACAGATTTTTCCTCTTCGCTCGATATTTTACCGTCGGTCCCAAGCCCATAAAAAAATGAGAGTTGCATTGGGTAGGTTGACAGCCCAACATAAAATTTTGTCACAACCCAAACAAAGAAAAAGGTACATATAATGAAAATATAAAAATATTGTTTTTATAATGAGAAAAATACTTTCTGAATGAAATGAATAAAAGTACATGAAATGTAGAAAAATATATATTTTTTAACACATTTTCCAGCTTGAGGGGATTATGGATAAACAAAGCAAACATTATGAATGACTAAAAGTATTGAAATTTGAAATTTTATTTATAATTTTACCAACCATTATTCAACTGAATCAATCACTTCTAATTTAGAACGGGGTTCAGCAAATTCTAAGCTTCTAACACTTAATTTGATTTTACAATTACCGGAAAAAAAAAAAAAAAAAAGCACGCACGTGATTGATCAAGCATAATATACAAGGGCAATAAAAGGAGAGAAAAAGAAAGAAAGAAAGAACAGGAAGAAAAAAAATGAGGAAAGAACAAAGGCAAAAACAAAACAAAAAAAAAAGAGGAAAAAACTGAAAAAGAAAGGGAAAAAAGGAAAGAGAGAGAGAGAGAGAGAGAAGGGAAACTGAAAAGGAGAAGAAGAAGAAAAAAGAGACGGGTCCCTCCCTCAGATTCGCCAGCCCTTCTACAGGCCAACCATGATGCATGCCACGCAGAGTCCAGCTGAGATTGGGAGCTATTATTATTGATTAGGGCTACATACAGCTTCAGCACAATTAATGTTGTTAACCATCTAAGGGCCCCAGCGTTAATGACTTTAGGCACCTATAGAACCATTTTAGTTTGGAGGCCCTTACACAGATGGTTCATTGGATCATACTGACAATGGCCACACCGCTAATCCACATTAAGAGCTCTCAGTCCCAACTGAACCCTGCCACAGGCAAGGTGGGTCCCACAAAATGGCTCACAAGTTAGATGAATGCAAACCCTTTTCCAGCTTTTGGGTAATTCTAATCAGGAATTCTATCAAACATCAAGCGATCATCAACAAAAATTCAGTTAACTAATTCTAATATAAAAAATAAAAAAAAACAATCCCCTTGCAGCAAACAAAGAATCATACACTCTAGTTCTCTATTAATAATATAAAATTGAAGCGAATACAATTTCAATTAATCTAAAATTGCATAATAAAAAAGAAAGCAGACCAAGAACAGGACAATGCATTTTCAACTCATTCTACCATTCAGAGGAACTCTAAGAAAACCAACAACCATGAAAAATAGCTCTTCAAAAAATTATCTCAAGGAAAAGTAGTTCATATTATATCAGACTTCTCTGATTTAACATACCCAAAATGAATGTGAGAGAGAACCCACTGATGCAAGACATTTGAGGGGGGAAAACCCCAAATCCAAATGGGTTTGAATATCTTCTAGAGAAAAGTTCAAAATCATGATAGATTGTTCCAGGTCTTTTGAGCTCAGCGTATCCAGGAACGATTTGGGGTCAGAAATGAAGGGAAAAAAAAAAAAAAGTATGATACCACAAAGGTGATATTTCCGATTTCGAGCTCCGCTACAAACGATAGCAACAATGTAAAAGGGAAAAAAATTCAAAACACAAGAGATGTAGAGAATCTGATACCTCAAAGAGAGACCAAGCGCTTTGGAACAGAGAAGAGAGAGTGAGTACTTACTGAGGAAAGGGTTTTAGTTTGGACTTTGCATATATGTTTGCAAGGAAGAGTAGGGTTTTTCCCTTTCTTTTGTATATATATACACTTACACCCCTGTTGTTTTCTTTATATATTTTTAAAACTCCTCGTGATCATGATCATGGTCATGATAGATGATGGGCCGTTGATCTGATGAAGATGTTGCCATCAGATATGTGGCCCATCAGGTTAAGATCCAGGGCCTTAGCTCCAAATCTCCATACAAAAATGTGAAAAATTTCTTGAATTGAACCCATCCCACAGCCCTAACCTTTTCTCCTATCATTTCCACCGTAGGATTAAAATCCAAACAATCAATCTCTTTATGGCCTTGAAATCAAAGGCTGCGATTTTATCATTGATTCATTCTGGGCCGAGTTTTGTGGTCAGCGCCTCGTCAAAAACCCTGTCTTCGTCGTTCTCTCAGAAAAAAAAAAAAAAAAATAGAGAACGAGAGGGAGAGAGATGTTTTTCAGAGCAAGATCGTTTCTCATTTTCGAAGAAATGAAACCCTAGCAAACTCCTTCCTCTCTCATCTCAAGGATTCCGCCTCTGCTTCTTCTAGGTTTAGGGCTTTGGATGAATAGTTTAGATTCTTCGCTTCGAAAGCTTCCTGGAAGAACTCGTTTTCCAGGGGGAGGGTGGCTGCAGGATAGTTGGGGGCCATCATCACAGGGAATGGGAGATGGTGGCCGTCGCAACAGGAGAGTGGGGGCTGGGGGATTGGAAACATACAGCTGGGGGAGTAGAGATAGAAGGAGAGAGATACAGAGCGAGAGAGGATGGGGAAAAGAGAGTACCTGCCGAAGGTTGTGGAAGAAGGGTCTTGCTCTCGTCGAGGTAGAAGAGTAGAGGTTAGGGCATCTCATTGTGTTTTGGTTTATTCGGCGACGGTTGCCTTAATTCACCATCTTTTTTCACAGTAATAGGAAATTTTTTTCAAATTTGAAGGCATAAAATATTAATAAAATTTTCATTAATTAGATTTTTAAATAAATTTCAAAAGGCGTAAAAAAATCTCAAAATATATAAATAAATTCGAAATAATGCAAATAAATTTTAAAAAATGCAATAATTCTAAAAAACATAATAAATTTCAAAACAATATAGATAAATTTAAAGAGAAGCAAATAAATTTCAAAAAATCTAAATAAATTTAAAAAAAATAAAAATAATTTCAAAAGATTCAAATAAATTTCAAAAGATCTAAATAAATTTCAAAAAATTGAAATAAATTACAAAAGACAAAAATAAATTTTAAAAGATGTAAATAAAATTAAAAATAAAAATAAATTTAAAAAATCGTAAATACATTTGTCAAAACTAAGATAAATCAATTTTCCAAATTTCAGAAAAATTTGTCAAGAACTCAAGTATTTTTGTCAAAACTCAGTTAAATTTATTTCTGAAAATATAAATTAAATTTCAAAAGACACAAATAAGATTCAAAAACAAAAATAGATCTAAAAAAATACAAATAAATTTGCCAAAAATGCAGAACGATTTGTTCAAAAACTAAATTAAAATTTTCAAAATGGAGAAAACTTTGTCAGAAACTCAACTATATTTTTCAAAAATTCAAATAAATTTGCTAAAAACTCAGATAGATTTGTTCAGAACTCAAATAAATTTGTTCTAGATTTCAGATAAATATCCAAAAACTCAGATAGATTTATCCAGAACGTAGATAAATTTGTTTCAGAACTCAGATAAATTTGAGCAAAACTCAAATAAACTTGACAAAAAATCAAAAACTCAAATAAAGTTGACAGAAACTCATATAAATTTGTCAACAACTCAGATAAATTTGAGAAAAACTTAAATAAATTTCACAAAAACTCAAATAAATTTCATAAAAACTAAGATAGATTTGTCAAAAACGATATAACAGTTATGCTGCCTTCCTTCTTTGTCGATGGCACAGCAACTACTATGCAACTTTTATGCAGGACAGCAGGAAGCTCCTTCTCCGATGACAACAGTCAATCTATGCAACTGAGGATCTTCCTCGACGAGTGCAAGGAAATCCCGGAATCCTCTGTCTTGCGATGGTTCCATTTTTTGCAAAACCTGGACAGAACCTAAACCTGACCCAGATTCCCTTCTTCTTCATTCTGCTTTCTGTAACCAAAACAAGGCAAGAACTTTACTTTGTACAAGGACCAACCCCATGGTTATTTGCAATAACCCGCGAACTCGCAAACTGCACTACTCCCGCACCCTTCCCATTCTCCAATCCACGTTCCCCATATCCCCATCTGATCCATTCGCCCCAGAAAAAATCCACTTCCTCGAACCCTCAGTCGCGTCGGAAAACCCAATCTTCGCGCACATAATTTATCGCGACGCCGGGCTTCAAAAGAAGGCATGGTTTGTTTCCCTAATTCAAACTAAGTTCTTTGTTGGCTTCTCTGAGTCCTAAACTAAAGACAAAAAGAAATCTTGTCTTGTTTTGACAAGTGGATGGACGGTTGGAAATCGGGCTTGGCTACAAAGTGCATAAACAAACATGGATTTCGATACTTGTTGCCGCCCAGATCAGAGTTCCCAGACGCCACGCTCAGCCGCGAAAGAGGACCTGATCCTCAACGCTGCTGCCGCCGCCGGACAGGCGTCCCAAACGCTGCGTGGTGCTGCTCGTCACTATTGCAGAAACCGGAAACAAAGCAAATAAATGGTTCCTTTGGTAGGATAGATTTGAGAGAGGGAGAATGGAAGATTTGAAATTTTAAAATTCAAAATTTTTCGCCTAAACAATTGAAAACGGCAAATCAGTCATAAAAATTGTATACAAAGACCTCTGGCTGCAAACAGTCTAACTGGTTGGACCAGAGCCCTTAAAAAGAATTTCCCTAGACTGGAGGCTGGATAGATTCAATTCTAGAGACATTTCGCTAATTATCTCTTCAATTTACTAGTACTTGTAAAATAAAGGGACAACCAAACTCCATTTTCAGTTTTATATTAAAAGGGGTTAGGGCATCTCATCATATATCGTATATGAAAAGTACACAAATTCAAAATTCTCTCAAAAAATCAACTCTTCACACTACTAGAAGACAAAAAATTAATTCACCTTTTACACAAAAGTCAAGAGATTTCTCATAAATCTACTAAAAACAAAAGACCATCGTAAACCCCTTTATATTTTATTCTCTCTTAATTTGATGTTTTACCTCACTTTATATAATAAAAGACAGTAGCCCTCTTCGGCTCTTCGTGAGGGAGTAACACGTGGCGCATCCTTAGACTTTTTTACAATGCTACATTCCGGAATTAACCTTCTAATCGAAGTTTACCAAACCAACTCAAATTCTCCAATACTCAGCCACTTAAAATATCTCAATCCAATTCTAATTGCAAACAATAATAACTTCCCTTTAGTTATCTTAAATGGGCCCCACATATTATTAAACCGAAAAAAAAAAAGGAACAAAGGCTCTAAGGCTATGATTTTAGCGATTGGTGAACATATATGTATTAAATGTTGTTGCATATTAATTTGTGGGACCCTCATGTCAAATCCAAGTTACATATATAATTTTTGGGCACTTTTGTAGGCAGTTGCTACTTTTTTTCCTAGTATTTGGCGTGGTTAATCTGTAGGGACCATTGTGAAATCTAGTTAATTTCAAAATCCACACTTAATATATAATCATTTATTTTTACCAATTTAACCAAATAAATTTTCTCTCATGAGTCTCCACCTTTATCACGATTTTTTTAATATCATTTATATTTACTAATTTAACCAATTAAATCTATGAGTCCCATTATGAAATCCAAGTCTTATTTCTTTCCAAACTCACAATTTACGGGGGACCACTTTTTTTATACCAACACAAGAAGAGCTTTTTTTATACCAGAACGGGACTCACTTTCATAGGCTGTATTCTGCTACTTTTTTTTCATTATTTTCCTTTCAATATTTAGTAAGATTAATTTCTGGGGCCCATTATGGATATTTTTTTTCTTATTTTTCTTTGGATATTTGGTATGATTAATTACTCTGTGGGGGCTCATTGTGGAAGCCAATTAATTTCAAAATCCACATTTAATTCTAAAATGACACTTAATTTATGGCTAAGCACAAATATAATCAAATCAAAGTCCTAAAATCTTTACTATTTACTTGATCTTTCCCTAAATATTTTCAGTTACCTAAAATTTCTTTAATGAGTTTCCATCTTATTATGAATTATATATTAATATTCATTTATAATTTATTTAAATATTTAGAAATATTTCTAATTAGAGAATTTAATAATTTCTTACTAATGCGGCCTATTGCACTGGTCTATTTTACAATAAAATTACCAAACGGGCCCTCAGTTTAAACGTTAGAAACGAGTGAGGAAATTAAATAATAAATGAGGGGGAGAAGGTTTTTTCCATACCCACGTCAAGGAACTCTATTTTTGGGCTTTTTAAGAAATATGTTCATATTCGGGAAAAGCATTTCCCCGTACTTTTGCCACCCCAAATGCATGAAAAAATACTTTTTGCAAAAAAAATATCTTTTATTATAGAAATGAGTTGCATAAATGTGTCCTAAGGGCCCGTTTGGCAAATTTACAAGTTAGTAAAATTAATGCAAAGCCTCCATTTTCAGATAAGTGGGCACATTAAAAGTACAATTCTTCATAATTTCTATTGTCTTTTAAAAAATATCTCATTCCTCCACTAAATGACAAAAAAACACCTACTTTTTAAACAAAAGGTCAAAAATTCCCGACCAATCCACTAAAAACAAAATATTATCATAACTCCCTTATATTTTCTTCTCTTCATTTAATGATTTACATAACTTTTTATTTTAATAGTAAATTGTCAAACGAGAAGGGATCAATCCTTTGACATGTGTGTGATACTAAGGTGCCAACATCCACCCATCGTGATTGTGCGTTGTCACGATACTGCTCTTGTTTAAAATAAGGGCTAGGGCTACTTTTTTAATGAAAGAAATTCACCTGCCACTAATCTTTGAACCATGAAAATTAGGAGCTCGCATCCACAATGGTTATGTGATTCAGTGTTGTTGTACTACACATTTTATCATTTGTTACAGTATCACTGCTTGGGATAAATGAATCTGATGGATAAAATACGGGAATAGAACTTAGCTTGTGACATTTTAGTTGTTAGCAAAATGTTGAAACCATGTTGAAGATCTGAGAAAATAGTGAGCTAGAAAAAAAACACCTAAGATAATATGGATGCGTTTGGCATTGTGGCATTTTAATGTTCTCATGGGATGAGGTTACGGAAAACATGTTTGGTAAGTGTAAATCACTATTTCAAATTTTGTTATCGCCATAAGAAATTGCTAAATCTTAACCCGCTACATAATAAAGTTTGGAAAAAAACTTTATTTTTTTAAGAAACAACTTGTTGGCACAATTGTTTTCTACTTATCTCTTGCTTTAGACCATTTAAAAACTCCATATCCTCTCACTTATCTTAAAAGGTAGGCCCCATTGTCACAATCTTAAAGAATGTGGCATACTCTATAATTCTTATAAAAAGGTAGGTCACGTGGTCACAATCACAAAAGGTAAGTTATATTATAATTCTTATAATGGTGAGACCACATTATAAGTCCACATGCTCTGATTTTTTAAGGTGGGCATTATCTTATAATTTCTAAAGGTGGGTCCTATGAAGAGGTGGCCCCACTTTATAATTCGTAAAGATTGGTCATATGGTCACAATCAGGAAAGTAAGAGCCAAATTGTAAATCCTATGAATTTATGCCCACATTGTGAATCCTATGAATATGGCCCCATGTTCTAATTTCTAAAGGTAGATGCCACATTTGGAATTTTTAAATATAGGTCATGTGTTCACAATCAATAAAAAAGATGACCCTGCATTATAATTACTATAAAGGTGGGCCCACTTGTAAATCCTATGAATTTGCCCCTATGTTCTAATTTTTAAAGGTGGGACAACATTGTAATTTCTAAAGGTGGGCCATGTGTCCACAATCATAAAAATGTGGCACCACTAATTTATAAAAGTGGACCCACATTGTAAATCCCATGAATGCAGGCCCCATATTTTAATTTCTAAAGATTTGTACAACGTTGTAATTTCTAAAAGTGGGTCCCATATTTACATTCACAAAAAGGTGGCCCCACATCATAATTCCTATAAAGGTAGGCCCATGTAGTAAATCCTACTAATATGGGCCCCATGTTCTACTTTTTAAAGGTGAGTACCACATTATAATTTCTAAAAGTGGGTCTCATGTATGACAATAATAGAGTGTCGTAAATAATAAAAGATGGGTCTCACAATGTAAATCTTATGATTCTCTTGCCTTCGTTCCTTTGAGCAAAAAGTTTATAATGCTACCAAACAAGTTTTGTACAACATATTCTTAGCAAAATAATCTAATATAATGTTGCTATATAAGTTCTGCAAAGTATTGTCTTAGCACAACCCACTTTCAACACAAAACGATAAGAATACAAAATTAGAAACAACACGAGAACGATGTCAAATGGGCCTATATTTCAAAACTTGAGTTCTGCAAAGGCCACATATAACTACATCACTGTGTAGATAAGTTGCTCTGACATTTAGATGGGTCTGCATATTTGGTGGACTGAAGCATTTTAATAGAATGTGGACCAATGGAGAGGTTCGTCTAATTATCCTTTTATCATTTACTTTTAACACCTATTTGAGTAATTGGTCGTTTTGGGTAAGAATCGCACACAAATGGACCTCGGAGTTTGGAGCTCGATGTTATGAATAACTCTTCTTGGATGGACTAGAGCAAAACCTCTTAAAAATTTGTCATTTCTTGTTTGTTTTTTTCCTTTTGTTTGGTAAAAAGATCAATTCAATTTAAAATATCACAACAAAAAAATAAGATGAGGAAATAAAACCAACCACCAGCCTATCACGATCCCAAAATTTGGGTAAGATTAAGGGGTCGTGATTTACGGGGATTACCGTAGCATAATCTTTCTTTTTCTCCAGAATCTACACGGGTGACAATTTCAAAATCCATCACCGTTATGGAATATTTAGCTGTAGTTTGCATTGGGTGCAATTCGAACTCTGGAGCTCATCGAATTCTGTGTTGCACCACTAATGTCTTACTAGTTGAATCAAACTAAATATCATATCATGAGATTGGTATAAATATGAACAAGGGGTAACAGAGCTAGACAAGTAAACATGATAAACATTCATATATTTCAAGTTGGGATTTCCAAAAGATGTATTAATTACATTTCCCAAAATAAAAGGCCAACAGATGCTAGTAAAACTGAATATAAAATCCAAAATAATACTCCTACGTATTTCGTGTATTATGTGCAAGGAACAGAGTTTACATGGGCAACCTCCGCACCTCTATGACACGTCACATGTGGCTTGGCAACCGCCTCCTCAAAAATCGTACCAGGGTATAAGTTAGGAAATCATACCTACGACACCAAGCGCAGATCAAACAAATTGCCTGGCAAGTATCCAAGACAAAGAGCATAGTTTGCAGGTACAAAGAATAGTATAAATGACAAATAATTATTCAGAGTTCAGGTAACAGTAAGCTAGACAAATTAGTTCGGGTGATTACAAATAGCAGAATCATAAAATAACAGATAATTCAGGCTACAGACTAATGGCAACCACGTCGCACAAATCCTCGGAAGAGGAAGCATCCGCTGGCTCCTAACGAACTGGTAGGTAGTACCTTTGAACTCACCCTGTAGTTTCCAGCCATCATAAATCATTGGCCTTGCAACGGGGGTACCTGGTCTGCCACGGATAGGGTAGGTACTTTAGTGACACCGTGTCACATTCATGATTACAAACTACATTGAACAATATATATATATGTATGTATGTATATATATATACAATAATAATAATAAACAGCTGGGTGGTGCCGACTCGGGAATCAATGCAAAATTCGGGTTTCAGATGCTAAGCATTTCAGGAACCAGCTCCGTGCTTAATCAGGTATCAATGAGTAATAGGGTACTCACAACGTGTACGATCAAGTATAGGAAAGGACAGACAATTACATTGCTTAAATCAGAAAACAATGTTCCTTACAACTTATAAACAATAAACCGAGTTGATTCAAGCTTTAAACAGTTCATTTTGGTCTAGAAAATCCTACGGAAAAACGGAAAGTACTTCAACTAGAAATGAGGGGCCAAACAAGCAGGAAAAGTACAAGGTGATCCCTCGGAAGGGGATGGGTAACTGAATGCTCGCACACTAACCCAAAAACCACCAAAGGATCCAGGTACATGCAGGGACAAAGTTGGGCAAATACCGCGTGCTAATTCCCAAGGAGTCTGTTGAGTTCATGAATTTGCACATTTACGCATCATTTTAGGATGAATTAGGGGTTTAATTAGGTGAATTACATCATTATTCATCTAATTCCATCATTTCATGCAATTTCACATAGGAACTTGATTTTCATACTTTTCATATATTTTCTGCACTAACTTAGAATGTTTTGCAAATTTTCTCCAAAGAGTCTCAATTGGAGTAGAACTCTATTCTGATGGGTCTCGCTTCAATATGGCTCTTCAATATTTGATGTGTTAAATTAGAATATGCAAAAAATGGGAATTGCAGGCATCTGTCACGGAACCCACTTTCAAGCACACATAGTCATCCTAGGCCCTGCATTGCCGAATTGAAGCTTGAAAAGAAGTAAATTGAAGAATTCACCACGTGGACCCCACACACAAGACATGTGCAAATTAATCAAAGGAAGGGTCCACTCATCATGTCAGTTGAAGTCCTAACTATAGTAGAAAACTTCTCATAAGACCCACTGTTCAAGCAGATGAAATGTCCCATATGTCAGGGTCTGCAGTAGTTGCAAATTTGAAATTATTAATGAATAAATCAAAGAGTACAAATCTGAATGGAATAAAAAAAGAAGGTTTGAATCATCTACATCTGATCTTCTTTCGAAAATGAAAGTTGTGCAAAGATAGAATCCATTGCAAATCAAATTTTAAAAGTTAATCTCGTTTTTCTCAGGATAACTTATCTTCAAATGGCCATAACTTTCAATCTCATCGTCGGATCGATGAAACTTACCAACCGTTGGAAAGCTTATTCAGAGTAGATATTAGTGGAGCCCAAGAATGTGAGATCAAATCTATATTGACAAAGTAATGGGCCTGGAGATTGTTGAGTTCATGAATTTACATATTTACGTATCATATTAAGATGAATTAGAGATTTAATTAGGTGATTTGCATCATTATTCATCTAATTTCATCATTTCATTCAATTTCACCTAGGAACCTAAGTTTTCATACTTTTCATACATTTTCTGCATTAACTTAGAATGTTTTGCAAATTTTCTCCGAGGAGTCCCAGTTGGAGTAGAATTCTGTTCGGATGGGTCCCGCTTCAATATGAGCTCTTCACTATTTAATGTGTTACATTAGAATGTGCAGAAAATGAGAATTACAGACCTCTGTCACGGAGCCCACTTCCAAGCACATATAGTTATCCTGGGCCTTACATTGCTGAAATGAATATTGAAAAAGAAGAAAATTGAAGAATTCACCACGTGGACCCCACACACAAGCCATACGGAAATCAATCAAAGAAGTGGTCTACTCATCATGTCACTTGAAGAATCCTAACTACAGTAGAAGACTTCTCATAGAACTCACTATTCAAACAGATGAAATGTCTCACATGGCAACCTTATTCTTTTTATTAAAAAATGGTTTTTTGCAAAAGACAAATCCTCCGGATCCAAAACATTGATTTGTTTATGATCTAAGTTAATTTTTTTAGACAAATAATAGAATAATTGCATGGACGGATTAATTATCTTACTTAGTGGATTCTGGATGTTCTGATCTGTTTTATATATTTGATTGGTTTGTGTTTCTGTATTTTTCTAGTTTTTTTTTTCTTGGATCTCAATTACTTATTAATCTTTGATTAAAAAAATCAGATTTAAAATTTTAACTTCGTAGTGCTCCTTGTGGGACTCGACCTGTATTTGCCATTCTCTTAAAAGGATAGCTATGCACTTGCAATATTAAAAGATTGAATTTAAAATCACATCATGTTTTTGGCGTCGTTCCCAGGGAGCCAAATCTGAGTTTTTTTTAAAAAAATCTCATTTTTTTATTATTTTTATTAGATTCATATGCATGCTCATATTTAGGTTGTATTAGTTGTTTAGTCATCTAATTTGCGTTAGTAGTGTTCTTTGCGATTAGTATTAGTTAGTATTTCACCTTGCTAATTTTTCAGATTTTTCAGATTTTTTCAGATTTTTCTGATAGATATTTTTTATTAATTGAATTTTCGGGATAATTAATTAATTAATAAAAAAACCAAAATTTTTTTTGAATGATTTCTTTTAATTCTGAATTTCAGTAAGTAAAAAAAAATCATTTTAGATTGGTTTAACTAGTGTCCTGATTAGATTATGATTGGTAAGATAAAGTTTAAAATCTTTAGGATTAGTTGTTTTGATTAATATGCTAACTTTTGAATTCTGAAATTAGGTAGTTAGAAATTTTAAAATTCTATCTCTTAAGTTGTTTAGATTAGTTAGAGTTTTAAAATCTAAAATTTGAATTGGATCAGATTGGATTTCATATAATTGAAAGCTTTTTGAAAACTCTAACCATATCTAGACACTTGTTTGGATAATTTAGAATTTCTGATTTTTTTTTATTTTGTAGATAGAATTTTTTATTTGTTTCAATAACTTAGAATCCACTTTGATAGAGTTTTTATTAACTTGGTGTCTTTTGAATTTTCTTATTTTTTTAAAAATTAGGTTAAGATAGAATTTTGAGTTGATTTGTTAACTTAGGATTTACTAACAAGAGTTTCTTTTGAATATGTTACCTTGGTAAGAGGAGAGTTGTACAAAAACAGGAAACTGCATGGATTTGCTCAAAGTAAACAAATTGCTCTCAGAATTGCAAAATTTACAAAAAAAAAAAAGAGGTGTGGTCCCGCTGTAAGAGTTTCTAAACTTGACCCCACCAATCTTTTACTTGCAAGTGGGGCTTGGGTGATTTAAATTTCAGCAAGTATGATTGTATGATTGACAAACCAAGTAAATTGGACCCCACACACTTAGTTAAGGGCAATTACCCCAATCAGATAAGGACTGTATTTCATCGCCAGATCCTTGCCCAATTAGGCTTAACCACGTCTCACATAGTAACCTAAATATTAATCAAAATTAAGTAGAAACGAGACCGTAGGACTCGAGCTCAGTAGGACGAAGACCACAAAAGGTTGCACCAATTGCGCTCTTTGGTTAAGTCGATGTCTAGGTAAGTCCTGTCCCTACCAAAAAGGGTGGTAGTCTCTGTTCTAGGAGTTTGGTTCTTAAGCGGGACCCTTGCTAAGTGCATTGTGACCCCACCACTCATCCTAAGGACTTACCTGGTCGATTTGACTTCATAAGACCGGATTGAAGGCCTTAGTGCACTCTTCAAACCAGTTAAGAGCTGTTTAATCATTAGGCTAACCCTAGGATAATTTCTTGTGCTCAATCTTTGTGCTTGACTGCTTATGCATCATCTAGTAAGACCATTAGGGCCCCACATATAGATTAGGCTTGCATTTCTTTAAGGTTGAACCCGATGCATGCACTCTAGACATGAGAGAGAGAAACTTTGGGTACGCAAGAGTAAAAGGTTAGTCAGGATAGAGCCCGAATTAGCCTTAACTGTTGTCGGAAAGTCCTCCATTTTTGAAGAAATTGTTAGGATGGCTGATCAAGTGGACCCACCCATGACTTTGAAGGACTACGTGTACCCCACCAGGACAACTCAACCGTATTGCATCATCCTGCCTCAGACCAATGCTACATTTGAATTGTAATCTGGCATGATCCAGATGCTCCTAGTATTTCGTGGGCTAGACCAGGAAAACCCATATCAACATGTTAGGAAATTTGAGGACATCTGTGGGACCATGAGAATCAATCACATGACTGAGGAGGCCCTTAAACTTAGATTATTTCCTTTCTCCCTAAAAGAAAAGGCTAAAGCTTTGCTTTATGCCTTACAGGCCGGGTCCATCACTACATGGGCCAAGCTAGTCGAAGAATTTTACAAAAAATTCTACTCAAAGCAGAAAACAGCTTCAATCAGGCAGTCCATCAATGGATTCCATCAAATGGAAGGGGAGACACTTTACAGTTTTTTGGAACGGTTCAAGGACCTCTTAATCTAATGTCCCCACCATGGATTTGAAAAAATCCGATTAGTCCAGATCGTGTATGAGGGTTTGGATTACCCTACTAAGCAAATGGTGGAATCTTTCTGTAGTGGGAAGTTCACATGGAAGACAACGGATGAAGCATGGACATTTTTGGAAGAAACCGCTGAAAACACACTGCTGTGGGCCCCTATCAAGAGGGAGCCCATCAAACCCACCATTCTTGAAAAAGGGGGGATATTCAAGATTGAATCCAAAATTGAGGCAGAGGCCAAATTGGCCACACTGGTGAGGAGAATAGAGGCCTTAGAGCTGAACCAAAAGCCCACTCCAAACACTTTGGAGTCATTGAAATATAACCAGGCCATGAGTGGAGGGATTGACCCAACAACTTTGGGTCAAACCGAGTCTGTTGAGGAGGTGAACGCACTTTTTCAGAACACTCATTTTGATAATCGTCAAAGGTATGACCCATACTCCAACACATACAATCTAGGTTGGAGGGATAATCCGAATTTTTCTTGGACCAAGGGTCCAACTCAAGGTGGCCCATCACTATCCCATCAACTTCAGTCCAATGCCCCACCCGGTTTCCAAAAGCCCAATTTCACCCCTAATCCGCAAAATCAACGAATAGATTCTCTTGAGGAAACTATGAAACTGTTAGCTCATAATACCCTCCAGTTCCAGCAAAGCACTGTTCAGAGCTTAAATGCTAACACACAATCAATTACAAAACTGGAATATCAGATGGACCAACTGGCCAACTCCATCAGTGCCAGAGACAAAGGAACCTTCCATAGTCAACCCAAACCTAATCCCAAAGGCCAAGTCGTTCATGATCCTAAAGGAAAAAGCCTGGAACAAGTCCAATCCATCGTTACTCTTAGGTCGGGTACACAGGTTGATAACAGGGTGGAACTACCCAAGGAACCTGATGAAGAATCAAGTAAGAAAGTGGAAACTGAGGAACCAAGCACAAATGCTGAACACATATTAGAACTAGAGAACCCAGTCAATACTGAACCATCACCTAGTGAGCCCACTCCTAGGACCTATGTTCCCAAGGCACCATACCCACAGAGGCTACGCCCAGCAAAATCAACTGTTCAGTTGGATAAAATGCTTGAAGTATTCAAACAAGTGCGGATTAATATCCCACTACTTGATGCTATCCAACAGATTTTGGCCTATGCAAAATTTCTGAAGGACCTTTGCACCTTCAAAAGGACTACTAATGTGCCCAAGAAGGCTTTTCTAGCCCAACAAGCTAGCTCAATTATTTCATGTCCAACTCCGATCAAATACAAGGACCCAGGGTGTCCTACCATTTCTTGCCAGATAGGGGACTGTGAGGCCCCACCCTTTGTGGGCCCTCTAATTGCTATTTTATAGGCTAACTAATACTAATTTATACTAATTATTAGTTAATTATGCTAATTATTGCTAATTATTAGTTAATTGGGCTAATTAGGGGTTAATTAGGGTGATTAGTTAGATTTTCCTAAGTTATAGTTAGACTAGCTTAGTTGGGTTAGTAGTTTAGTTAGTGGGTGTTTTGGTTAATTCTAAGCTAATGAGTGTAGGGTAGGCCCTAGCTAGTGGTTTTAATTAATTAAAGGGGGGTTTTTGTTAAATGGTGCTTCTCTAGAACCTTCCCACTCAAAGACCATGATAACCCTAACCCTAACCATAATTACATGTAACCCAAAAGGGCATTACAGCCATTAACCACCCCCTTCCTAATCTATAAATAGGCTCTTATCCCAAGAACCCTAAGCCACTGTTCATCTCAATTCCCATTTCATTCCTCTCTTCTCCTCTCTCTCAATTCTTCCCTACGTTTGAGCTGAGACTGTTACTGTTGTGCTGGATTTTTCTCAAGAGCTGTTCCTCCTTCATTCTCTCTTCTTCCTCTCTCGTTTCCCTTGAGTTGAGCTACTGTTGTGACTGGGACGGGACTGTGTGCTGGGATTTCTTCTTGGCAACAGTTGCTACTTCATCTTCCTTCTTCCTCTCTCATTTCTTCACCTGGGAGCTGCTGTTACTGTGTTGGAAAAATCCTTAGGAGCTCTGCTACAGCTGCTGTATCATCTTCTTCTTCTTCTCTGCTCAGCTAAGACTCTGGGTTCTCTCTTCCATTACTCTCTCTCTTTCTACAAACCATCTCTCATTTATTAAAAGGCAAGTGCACATACTCCTAGCTTAGAACATGTATTTCCTTTCTTGATTTCAGTAATTTCAAGTCAGTAATGTGTTGATTTAGTCTTAGAAAATCACTTGAGCTCTGTTGTTATGTTTTGGATGGTTGGACATTGATGGATGGGGGTTTCACCCCCCATTTGGAAGATCAATGGGCCATAATGAGGTCAATTAATGGGCATTAGAGTTGTTTGATGTTTGGAGATGATTTGGTGAAGTTTGGGACTGATTGGAAGTGATTTGGATGTAAAAAGAGCTAAAACGGAGAATCTGCAGAAACAGTTTTCGTGTTCACAGTCGACCGGCAGGTTCGACCTGCAGTGTTCCCGGTCGACCAGGACCTGCAGGCCGGTCGACCGGCAACACTGCAACTGTAAGATGACAACTCCCAGTTGAGTTGTTCTGCAGACTGAGTTTTCAGTATCCAGGTCGACTGTGCCCTGTCTAGGTCGACCGGTAACACTGTGTTTTTGGGAAGAACTGGCCCTCAGCCATTTTCTTGCAGAAAATTCATTTCAGTTAGCCAGGTTGACCTGGCCTTGTCCAGGTTGACCTGGAAGACACTGTTTTGCAAGAATTGACTGAAAGTTGGTTTTTCACCCGAAACTCAGACACTTTACACCCAAATCAACCTGATACTTAGGATTTACTTTAGATAGTGTTTAAAACTGGGACATCACTCTTTCTAAGGTTTTTGGAGTATGCGGTCAATCGCCCAGGCCAGGGATTTGACCGGACACGCTGGAAACCTTTAGAAACGAATTAAGTTTTCCAGGAAGCCCGATTCAGATTAGTCAGTGAACTCGGTTGATCCACCAGGCCAGGAGGTCAACCGAGCTCACTACACATCAGGTCCACCTGGGAAACCCTGATTTTCCAGTTTTCAGCATTTAGGAGTTGTGATCAGTTGTGGGGCCCATTGACCATCCAAATGAAAGTTTACCGATGTTCCAAGCCCGAGTCAACGGTGTGGCTCAACCTTGACTCGCGGGGACCACTGATTAGTGTTTTGGTTATTAATCTAAGATGATTCGACCTCTAAGAGTTGTCAAAGATGCCCGTAACTACCTAAGCACCAAACACAATATTTTATGGCATTAATGACTTCGTTTAGAGATCGAATTACCTGAGATGGACCCGAACCTAATGTGGCCCATTACCTAGGATTGGACCGTCGTATTTCCCTGTTGATTCCTTCATTGAAGTTCATACTTCACCTTTGTTATTTACTGTCATTCTTAGATCTTTAGTGTAGCTGTTAACTATTAATTTATATAAATGGAGGACCTGAACCTAGGATATCTTAGAGGAGACCCGATAGTGTGATTTGGGAGAACAATGACCCGTGTCTGTGTCTAGGCGGGCCCTTACTGGGCCTAAGTGTGGAGATGTGTACCCCCAGTTGGACGAGGTAGTTTCTTTTGGGATTTTAAGTTATGATGGATTAATGAAACGTTTATCAGTAGTAAATGGATTTGTTCCCTCGTATGGACAGATTTAGACCAGGCCATGTGCTGATGGGCCTTGGTATGGATCCAACGAGTGAGCTTGGACCTTGAATGAAATCCATAGACTGAATGGGTATATGTAGACCTCTTAGAGACTTTGATAGGACCTTGTTCAGGCAAGGCAAAGCCTAGACAGACACAGACCCTTAGAGTATTCTCGAGTCGGCACGAACATTCACTCGGTTGATTTAAGCTCAGCCTGTGGACTGATCATCCCCGGTAGGAGCTAATTGAGTGTTGAGGAGCTATCATGATGAGCTATGTGGTTAAGACGGACGGTGTGATACCGTGTCCGGTCTTGAGTGATGAGTGTGATGAGATGATGAGTGGTTTGCGGGATTAGTAATTCCCAGCACTGGTGAGATTTCCCCGCCGCAACTATGTTCAGTATGGGAGGGCCGCGGCATAATATCCCGCGGTATTCCAGCTCGTGTGAATGTGCCATTTTGTAGTAGATTAGAGGTTTTATATTATCCTGATTCCTTATGATTATACTGCTCAACTGCCTAGTTCTTTACCTTGTCATTCTTTAATTTATTTACTTGTCTCTATTCATTTGATATATATGCTCTATGCTAGTAGTATGTTGTGACTTGCCAGATCTTTTAGATCTGACCCTTCATTGGTGCTTAGGCCTTGACCCAGAGATCCCTGATGACGCACTAGGGCTGGTAGAGGCGCCGATAGCTGGAGAGTTCGCGTGGGGCCCGACCGACCCGGAGGTCGAGCCGGAGGGCGGAGATTATTTACCAGGGTTTTGAGAGCTCATCTTATTTTGGGTTTGAGCGAAATTTTGTAGTGAGTTGGGTAGAATTCAATATGTATAAACTTTTGATTAACAACTGATACTTTAACTAGACTACTGTTCTGCTCATACTTTACATATATATATGATACCAAATGCTTCCGCTTTATTTAATTGTTATGCTTCCGCAACTCCCTCCCCTTGGACGTCCATAATCACTCTCTCTCCTCTTTCTCTTCTTTCTCTAATTAATAGAATTTAATTTTTATTTTTGGGTATTCTGGAGCCCTGTTCCAAAAATTAGGATTTTTAGAAAAGAAATTTATGAGAGATCATTGTACAAGGAGATACTATCAATGAAATTACTTATGGAGTTCTTTTCAATGGCTAGCTAGATTTCTGGATTGGAGCATACAGATGAAGCTAAGGAGATCTTTGATTTAATCTATGTTATTTTTCTATTACTTTCTTGTCTCTTTTAAGTGTATGCTCTATTAGAATAATAGATCTGTCTTCAAGCCTTAGGCAGCCTCTGTTTTGATTTCTAATGAAATTAGTTTAATGATTTATACTTATTTTGATAGATTATGCTTAGGGCTGAGATCCTTTGATAATTTATGCTTAATTTGATGAGTCATGCTTATGATTTTTCATTCTTTTATGAGGTGAAGGAGGTCTTGGGCTGTAACCTTATTCTTTTTATTAAAAAATGGTTTTTTGCAAAAGACAAATCCTCCGGATCCAAAACATTGATTTGTTTATGATCTAAGTTAATTTTTTTAGACAAATAATAGAATAATTGCATGGATGGATTAATTATCTTACTTAGTGGATTCTGGATGCTATGATCTGTTTTATATATTTGATTGGTTTGTGTATCTATATTTTTCTAGTTTTTTTTCTTGGATCTCAATTACTTATTAATCTTTGATTAAAAAATCAAATTTTAAATTTTAACTTAGTAATGCTCTTTGTGGGACTCGACCTGTTTTTGCCACTCTCTCAAAAGGACAGCTGTGTACTTGCAGTATTAAAAGATTGAATTTCAAATCACATCAGAGATTTTCAAGTTCATTTTTAGACGGGATTGCAATTAAATCTACACCGTTGAATTTCAATTGTTGCACATCCCTTGTGGGACCCCATCTGAAGATTAGCCAAGAAATCCAGAGGTTTCCAGAAACTTCCACCTCATTCAAATTAAAAAATGATAAGAGATATACTTTATCAATGAAGATAAATCAAATATGCAGAGAAGGTGTCCAAAATCAAATGTAGTTGTAAGATAACCAGAGTTGTAAAAGGAACCCAAAAGTAGCATACGTGATACACTCCCTCCCTTGAATCAGAGTGTTAGATGAAGTTAAGTGTTTCTCATCGTTAATCTTTGTGATATTTTTGTCTCTTACGTATTGATTATAATAGTGAATCTGCCTTCTGTCATTGACAGCCTATGTTATTCAATTTTTTATTTGAACAATGCTTTAATCATGTATGTTTTCTTAATAGATTATTCTTAGATTGAAATTCTTTGATAATCCATCTTTGATTAATATGTAATATTTAGTTAAGTTCATAATTTCATTAGGTGAAGGAGATTTTTGCCTTAAATAAATTGTGTTATTTGATAGACAAATTATCCGAATAAAAAACATTGATTTATTTTTTATTTGAAGGTTGGGATAAATTTATTTTATCGATTGCATTGAATGACGGTGGGACTATTTAATGGATTCATGATATTCTAATATGCATTTTCTCATATTTTATTGTTGTACTTTTGATCTAGAATTTTCTCAATCTTACTATTGTCTTTTTTTTTCTTTATCTCTCTTGTCATTATCATTGATAAAAAAAATCAGATTTAAAATTTTAACTTAGTAGTGCTCCCTGCAGGATTCGACATGTACTTGCCATTATCTCAAAAAGACAGCTGTGTACTTGCAGTATTAAAAGATTGAATTTAATTTCACATCAAAATCTCATATGGCATTACACTAAGGCCGAGGTCGGTCTAGGGTATGACAAGACACATAAGACATAGAAGATTAGAGAAATATGCGCCATACAAATAAATACAAAAATAACTGATTGAAATAATCTAACCCGTCTACTGAACAGTCAAGGGTCCATTACGAGTGTATCTTTAATCATTACTTGCCTTGGACATGCAAGGATGATGATATTCAAGACTATAGGCACTAAGGGTTGGATATCATGATTGGTTCTACATTTGGTGCATTTTGAAGGTAGGGATATCCAAATCCTAAGTCCGGATAGAGCGACAATCACCATGCCCCACATGCCCCTTAATTTACTCGGGTATAAATAACAAGTTGAAAGCCATATTTGGTCAAGGTTGGGTATGGGTCCCTCAAAATTCTAAGTCTTGGTTCCCTTTTTATGTAAGGGATCTGAATGTCCGGGATCCTAACCCGAGAGGGTGTGGGGGTGAATAGGGTGAGTTACAAATTAGTGACCAATTATGACAAATTTTAACTTCTTTAAAATTAACTAGTCACAAGTGATGATTATAAAATTAAATGCGGAAGCTAAACAAAAACAATCACCACAAAGCATGCACCGTCACACAATAATTTATAGTCGTACGTTCAGCCTCAATGCCTACATCCACTACCGGCTTGTGATCCAACACCCCACCGGATTTCCACTATCTATGGTTTTCAAAAGGCTAAGCAATAACCTTTACAATGATGTTTTCCTAGGCTAAACAACAACCTATCAATGTGTTTTTCTAGACTAAGTAATAACCTCTACACTATGCTTTCCTTAGGCTAAGCAATAACCTTTACACTATGCTTTTCTTAGGCTAAGCAATAACCTTTACAAGAAGAATATTTTCTCTCAAAGTAGTGTCTAAACAAACACTAAAAGAGATACAATTTAAGCTCAATTACAATGCCGCTAAAATAGGCGGATATGAAATTGAAAATCTAACTTACACAAACACTATATGAATACAAAGGTGTATGCTCATGATGTGTGTGTGTGTGATAACTTCAATCAAGTTAAAAAGTAAGCTCAATCATTATATGCTCAAAGCATTTAAAAGTTTAAGACACATAAAAAGATTTGATTGAAGTGAAATGCATGAATACTAACTTCTTGATGAAGTGAAAATCAAAGGCTCACAAGTTGTATGAAACTAATTAACTCTAAACTTGTGATGCATGTGCAATGTTGTTTTCAAAACCAAACTAATTTAACTAAGGTTCAAATGAAAGAAAACAACAAATAAAGATTCAACCAAGTAAATGAATTATGTTATAAAAGAAATCAAAGATTTTGGCTAAGCATGATTAAAGAAGATTTTAAAACAAACTTGGTTTGAAATCAAGGTGAAAAATCCAATCCAACTTAGATCAAAGATCAAATGAAGAATGGATTCAATACATCATAGTTATCACGCTAAAATTCATTTACCAATAATTTAAACAAAGCATATAACATATGATTAATAAAAGTAAAGCTTACTTAGAGATTTAACTTCATTGATCCAAGCTTTAACTTTACTAATGACCCCTTAGTCTCTCTTAGTTCATTCCCCTTTTCCTTTTCTCCAAACTCCTCAAGAGTGGCTAAAATGTTCAACTTTAATCAACTACTTTTACAAAAGAATAAACCTCATTTTATACTCAAAAATTGAAATCTGGTGCGTTCCCGGTCTACTTGCACCTTTCCCCGGTCGACCTAGGCTCAACGGTCATAAATCTGACCGTTTGAAAAAGAGCCCCAACGGCTCTATTCCCGGTCGACTTGCAGTGTGGCCGGTCGACCGGGCTCTGCAGGTCGACCCGAGCCTGGGACCATTTTCCCCTAAAAATGCATAAATCAAAGTATTTCTTTAAGGGGAATTTTGGGCCAAAGAATCCAGCTTGGAATCATGATTTAAATCAAACTAAAAGGTTTAAAAACATGAAACATAAAAAGCCTAAAATGATTTGCAAGATTTAAAACATAGGCTAGCTTGATTTATAAAACTTATTTTCAAATTTAAATGCATCCAAGTTTAAAATCAAAACATGCATGAACCAAGATTTCTACAAGTCTTAAAAACAATACATGTGTAAATCAAGATTTTCTAAATCAATACATCTGTGAAAATTCAAAAGATGCTAAAATGATAATGCATTCATCAAATTGCAATAACACAAAATCCCTAACAGGGTCCACATCAAATTGTTTCAATGACTAACCAACCCCCTATGGTTTATGATTCATGCCCAAAAGATCTACTTTGGTACACAAATTCGGGTTTAAAACTCCACAATTTCAATTTTTTTAAATTATATAACAATTGAGGTCAAAAGGGGGTACGTGGGTCCACCAATGATCTAGGTTATGTTTTTTTTTTTTGGTGGAGGTTACACAATTCGGGCACCACTTAATTTATCATTTCTAAGTTCCATTTAGAGCCCCAAAATTTAGAATTTTATTGAGATGAAAACCGGGCTAGACAATCTAAGAAAAGGTCTAAAAATGGGCCCAAAGATGTTTCACAGGGCCCACAACTGGGCCTGCCGGTCACTAACCAACTAGTCGCGCTGGCCACTGGATGCAAGGGCTGGCCGATCACAGCGCACGCACGCTGCAGCTTGCCATGCTGCTAGCCTTTGGCGTTGCTGGCTGCCCGTGTATGTGCACCGGCCGCTGGTAGCACCAGCTATTAGCTGCCTGGCTGCTGGGCACAACCTATTGCCTGGCTTAGTGGCCTGATAACCATGGGGCTGGTTGGGGCCCACTTCAAAATTTGGGCAGGTGGGTCCCCAGGCGGGATATTCGGGAAATGAAAGGGGCTAATCACCATCATTAAGGCACAAAAACTCTGACTTAATCCAGCTATTAATCCATGCTTAAAGAACTAATCATCCATAGGGTGGAATCAACTGAAAACCAGATTAATTACTCATAGTTTTTTACAAGGACTTTATGATCTAAACATGATTAAGAATCATGCATTTCTTCACATCTAAACCATTGAACAGATTTACGTGAATCAAAAGACAACCATAACATGCTATGCAATTTAGTTTGGAAATTTGCCTTGGCCTAAGATCAACTCCAAAACCGTCCAAGCACTCTAGAAAGCCCCACATATCATTTTGAATACACCCTCAGACCTCTTACAGCCCACCTTCAAACAGACCCTAAAAGTCAAAATGCAAACTATAATTGGAAATGGGCCATGCATAACTCATATATGATGCAAATGGGGCTCTAGATCAAGAAATTAATCAAGAGATAGAGAGAGAGAGCTCTTACATTTAAGAAGCTCAAAGAAAGAGGAGAAGATGGTTAATTGCAGCCCCAAGTGCAAGGCCGCAATTGTAGTAATAATCGATGAAACCGGGTCGATCTACGAAGAGTAATTTATCGCACGAAACCTGTCATATTAAAAAAAACTAGTTATAGCTTAAAAAAACTATACAAATCAAACGTCCTACTTTAATTAAAAATTAATTACAACCAAAGAAAAAGAAAAATTCTAATCTAGAAACCTAATCTAACTATTGCACCCACCATAAGATTTGTCAGTCTAACCAATTGCAATAATTGATAAGATGCGTAAAAAGAAATAAAATAAAATAAATAAAATTCAAGGAATAAAAAAATGGATTTTAATTCTAAAATTTTGCAACAGTTACTTTGCTAAATGCCATCAAGAAAAAGCAAGACCACCACACCAAGTGCACACTATCACTACGCAAAAAAATTCGATTTTGACCCATTGGTGAAGACCAAGACCCCAAAAACTTCATTTATTAATGAAAGGCCCATTACAAGCAAATAACCATTACAAAATTATTTGAATCAAGATAAAGTGCATCCAACCTTACCCTAGACACATGAAACACTAAACGGAGGACGACCAGCGGCCTCGAACAATGATCCAACCAGCTCTCGTTTCGCAATCTAAAATCGAAGCAAGGGAAGATGATGAAAGGCTAGTCCATTGATGGAGTGACGATAGCAACTACAGTGGCACAACGGCGTAAAAATCCAAGTGGTGGTGTGCCTTAGGGAAGGCCATGGATGAAGTTGTGATGGAAAGAGAAGACATGAAGAAAATAAGGAAAACGGGGGATTTATGTGTTGTTGATCGTCCAAGGTGTACTACACCAAAAACAGCAAATATGAATGGCCCAACGGTTCTAAACCGCTTCAAAAACTGGCGTCCCTAAAACATTGAAACAGGCCACAACCGTTCCAAATAAAAAACACTGGAAGTATTTACAACCGTTCCAAATTTTCTTAAACTATTCCAAATTTAAATACCTGGAACAATTTTAAACACTTTCAGATTTCTTGAAACCATTCCAAATTTAAATTTTTGGAATGGTTAGTAGTCCATTTTGGAACTGTTTTAAACACTTCTAGATTTTCTGAAACCGTTCCAAATTCAAGTTTCTAGAATCGTTTTTAAAGTGTTACAATACTATAAAGGATGATTTTGAATCGTCTAACTTAATTATTTGCCACATAATTTTTTTTATTTGCCACTAAATTCTATTTTTTTAATTACAAATAAAAAATTAAAACCCATAAATTATGGTGGTGTTGATGATGCTATCGGGATTTGGGCGCCAGGGTAATGAGGTATGGAGGGAACGAAGGGAATGAAGATTGCAGGGCATGTTTTAGATGATTGGCGTGAAGGAAATAAGGAAAGAGAGAACGATCCCCTATTTTACAAGAAGGTTTATTTATTTATTTATTTGAAACGGCCTTTTCTACATCGAATGGATTGAGACTGCCTCAAATTAGAAACGGCCTCCAACCGTTTCAAACCACTGTTTCTGACTACAATTTTTGGTCCGCATGTGGGGGAGATTTTGATAAGGTTCGTTGCACTGGATTTGGATTTGGATGGGTTTAAAGTGTGGGGTCCAAATTGGGATAGGATTTGTAAGGCCGAGATAGAACAATTTTGGGATCTTCTTGTTGATTGGCTTGCCACCAAAAGTCCTTCTTAATTTAAACTTGTCTTTGTAGCTTGCTTCTCTTGATGTAATGTTCTGTATAAATTATTTGCTAAAGTTCTTGCTAAAAGGCTAAGAAGTATACTAGATGATATCATTTCCAAAACTCAAAGTGCTTTTGTACTTGGACGTCTCATAACTGATAATGTGTTAGTGGCTTATGAGGCGATGCACTATTTGAGAAATAAAAGACAGAGAGAGACAGGAAATATGTCCATGAAATTGGATATCAGCAAAGCTTATGACCTTGTTGAATGGCCCTACTTGCAAGCTGTTATGGAAAGAATGGGTTTTTGTCCTAGGTGGATTAATCTACTGATGCTCTGTGTTAAAACTGCTTCTTTCTCAATCCTGGTGAATGGTGAACCAAAGGGTTCGATTTATCCATCTCGAGGATTACGTCAAGGCGACCCCCTTTCTCCTTACCTCTTCCTATTCTGCACTGAAGGTCTCATCTCTTTGATTATTGCAGCAAAATCCAGAAGAGAAATAACAAGGGTGAAGATTTGTAGAAGGGCCCCAATGATCTCCCACTTACTTTTCGCTGATGATAGCTTATTATTCTGCAACGCCACTATGCAAGAAAACGAGCGCATTCTTGAGCTTTTAAATCGCTATGAGGCATTTTCGGGCCAAATGGTTAACATAGGCAAAACAGGAGTGGTTTCAGTGCCAACGTCCAAGCTCAGAACAAGGAAGATATCATGACTTTCTGAGGTGTTCACAATTCCCAAGATTATGACAAATATCTGGGTCTCCCATCGTTTGTTGGACGTTCAAAAAATAAAAGTTTTTCTGAGATCAAACACAAAGTGTGGACAAAGTTGTAAGGATGGAAAGAGAAAGTTCTCTCGGCGGGTGGCAAAGAAATTTTGATCAAGGCAGTGGCCCAAGCTATTCCCACTTATTCCATGAGCTGCTTCAAACTCCCAAATTCTCTCTGTCATGAGCTTGAACAAATGATGGCGCGATTTTGGTGGTGTCAAAAACATGAGGAGAAAAAGACTCACTGGATGAGTTGGTCAAAAATGTGCACTACCAAGCGGGATGGAGGAATGGGTTTCAAGGATCTGAGGGTGTTTAATGATGCCTTATTAGCAAAGCAAGGGTGGAGAATAATGACCAAACCCAAGTCCTTGCTCCACAAAATATTCGAAGCAAAGTATTTTCCAAAAGGAAATTTCCTTGATGCATCTTTGGGGAGCTCTCCTTCATATGTGTGGCGCGGCATTTGGGGTACAATATCACAGCTTAAATAGGGAGTTGGATGGAGAATTGGCTCGGGTCAGGCAATAAAAATTTGGTCAAATCCTTGGGTACCTGGAATTAGGCGTTCGGATGAGTTACCAAATATCAATGCCATAAGAGAGGAGGAAGACACAGTGAATTCGTTATTCCAAGGAGAGAGGCGTCTTTTGGGATGTCAATAAAGTTATGCTATTATTCCCCCCTGTGGTAGCTTTACAGATTATAAAAGAATTTCTTAATCAAGAAGCCTCGGACAGTTTATGCTGGGAGTCTGAGTCGAATGGGATTTATACTGTAAAGAGTGGACACAAACTCTTCAAAGCCGCTACCAGATGTACCATGAGTGAAAGCTCGAATGCAAATATGGTGAAGAAATTGTGGAAATTTCTTTGGGCTATGAAACTTCCTGCAAAGGTGAAAGTATTTGCCTGGAAAGCAGTAACAGATATCCTACCGACGAGATCAAACCTCAAAAAGAAGAAGGTGGAAGATGATGAAGAATGCTCGTTCTGTCATGCTAGCAAAGAAGACGTATTGTACACATTAGTGTTCTGCCCATCCAACCGTGAAGTCTGGGATTTAATTTTTCCTATACAATTACAGACAAACGGATATGATTGCTTTCTAAATGTCGTCCTGGAAATCTTTCAACGACCCGAACGCAAATTAATGGAATGCTTCTTCCTGATATGTTGGAGCTGTTGGTACAAGAGAAACCTTAAGATCTTCGAGAACAAAGATCTTAATGCCACTAAGGTTTTTGACAGTGCAACAGCTATGCAGAAATCTTTTCAGGAATTAAGAGGTAAACCTTTAATGGAGGTAAGACACCATTGTAGATGGGAGTTTCCACCGCAGAGAGTTTTTAAATTAAACGTCGATGGTGCTTTCTCACAAGATGGATCCAGGGCAGCCATTGGAGCAGTGATAAGAGACTCAAGTGGAGCTGTTATCATGTCAGTCGCAAAACGAGAATTAGAGACAATGAAATCCTGGAAATTGAAGGACTTGCTATTCTATGAGGTCTCCAATTTAGTATGCATCTTGGGATTCATCACTGGATCATTGAGTCCGACTCCTTACTGGTGATTGACGAGTTCCAGAAAACAGATGATTCAAATGTTGTTTTTGGAAACGTAATTAAGGAGGCAAAGAGTCTAATTGAGCAGTACCATTCCTGTGTTTGTCAACATATTAATCGAAGCTCAAATTCCACAACTCATAACCTAGCAAAATTTGGCTTGAGTGTTCCAGAAATTAGTTTATGGTGGGGTTCTCATCTTGATGTAATTACTAATTTCCTTCGGATTGATGCAAGATTGTAATTATTTTCTTTTCTTTTTTATTTAAATGCAATCTTCTATTTCAAAAGAAAAAAAAACTCTTGGTGGTATTGAGATTCCAATTGTATTATTGGGTTTTTTTTTATGACCATAGAATATCTCCGAACGTGATTGAATGTATTTTTGATGGTAGAGTATGGCATAAATAAAGACCATAGAGTTTTCTCAAACGTGATGGAATGTATTTTTGATGATAAGGAAACCATCAAAAGTAGGAAAATTGGATCTAACTTCTGCCAATTTTAACCTTTTGATAACCTTTAACAGGCCCGCTTTCATGTGTAAAGGGAAAAAATTGCCAACTTCATTTGAGTAGCTGAGCAGGTCAGATTAGAATATAAATTAGGGGTATTCGGTGACGAGTCCCTGAACATTTCACTTTATTGCCTTACCCTCCGTTTGGAAAGGGAAGGGGAGGGAAAATTTGAGGGGGAAGGAAAATGAAGGGGAGGGGAAAGGAGGGAAAATTAATTTTACCTCCTCTTGTTTGGGAAGTTAAAAAGTAGGGGGAAGAAAAGTGAAAAAGTATGGTTTTGTTTGTTTGTAGGATAGAGAGAAAATTACCGTTTTGTCTTTACTTTTGTAAAAAGTTCAAAATTATCTTTTACATATAAAGGGTAATTTGGTCATTTCTCCAATTTTCCCCTCCTTTCCCTCATTTCCCCCCCTATTTTGGGGGGGAAATTTTTGCCCCCATTTTCCCCTCCCCCCCACCCCCCTATTTCCCTCCCCCCATTCCCAAACACCCTCCAAAATACTTTTCCCCCCACTTTCCCCTCTTTTTCCCCCTCCCCCCCATTTTCCACCCTTTCCAAATGGACCCTTAGACCCACAATCTTTTTTTTATAGTGTGATAGGTCTTTTTTTTCAAATTTGAAGACCTAAAATGTCTAATTAACCATTTCTTCAAAATCATATCCCACGATTAGTGGGATATGCCATTAATAATGGTCAACTACCATTTAATTGGCCATGATTAATGAAATTCAATTAATTAGATTTTCAAATAAATTCTAAAAAACACAAACAAATTTCAAAAAATACAAATAAATTTGAAAAAATGCAAATAAAATTTAAAAGCGCAATAATTTCAAAAAACGCAATAAATTTAAAAAAAAACACAAAGAAATTGACACAAATAACTTTCAAAATATCCAAATAAATTCAAAAAATGTAAATAAATTTCAAAAGATGCAAATAAATTCCAAAATATATAAATAAATTTGAAAGAATGCAAATCAATATTAAAAAATGCAATAATTTCAAAAAACTCAATAAATTTCAAAAGAACTAGAGAAATTTAAAATGACGCAAATAAATTTCAAAAGAGCCAAATAAATTTAAAAAAATATAAATAGTTTCAAAAGATGAAAATCAATTTCAAAAGATCCAAATAAATTTCAAAATATCTAAATAAATTTCAAAAAAATGTAAATAAATTTGAAAAGACATAAATAAATTTCAAAAGATGTAAATAAAATTAAAAAATACAAATAAATTTCAAAAATCGCAAATACATTTGCCAAAACTAAGATAAATCAATTTTTCAAATTTTAGAAAAATTTGTCAAAAACTGAAGTATTTTTGTCAAAACTCAGTTAAAATATAAAATAAATTTCAAAAGACACAAAAAAATGTAAATAAATTTGAAAAGACATAAATAAATTACAAAAGATGTAAATAAAATTAAAAAATAAAAATAAATTTCAAAAATCGCAAATACATTTGCCAAAACTAAGATAAATCAATTTTTCAAATTTTAGAAAAAATTTATCAAAAACTGAAGTATTTTTGTCAAAACTCAGTTAAAATATAAAATAAATTTCAAAAGACACAAAAAAATGTAAATAAATTTGAAAAGACATAAATAAATTTGAAAAGATGTAAATAAAATTAAAAAATACAAATAAATTTCAAAAATTGCAAAGACATTTGCCAAAACTAAGACAAATCAATTTTTCAAATTTTAGAAAAATTTGTCAAAAACTGAAGTATTTTTGTCAAAACTCAGTTAAAATATAAAATAAATTTCAAAAGACACAAATAAAATTTAAAAAAAAAGATCTAAAAAATACAAAAAAAATTGCCAAAAACGCAGAAAGATTTGTTCAAAAACTAAGTTAAAATTTTCAAAATGGAGATAACTTTATTGGAACTCAGCTATATTTTTTTAAAAATTCAAATAAATTTGCTAAAAACTTAGATAGAATTGTTTAGATTTCAGATAAATTTGTTCTAGAACTCAGATAAATATCCAAAAACTCTGATAGATTTATCCAGAACGCAGATAAATTTGGGCAAAACCCAAATAAATTTGACAAAAAATAAAAAACTAAGATAAATTTTGATAGAAACCTTTATAAATTTGTCAACAACTTTGATAAATTTGAGAAAAACTTAAATAAAATTCACAAAAACTCAAATAAATTTCATAAAAACTAAGACAGATTTGCCAAAAACAATATAACAGCCCTGCTGCCTTCATTATTTGGAGATGGCGCAGCAACTTCTATGTAGTTTTTATGCAGGACGGCGAGAAGCTCCTGCTCCGATGACGGCGGTCAATCTATGCAACTAAGGATCTTCCTCGGCAAGTGCAAGGAAATCCCGGAATCCTCTGTCTTGCGATGGTTCCATCTTTTGCAAAACCTGGACATAACCTAAACCTGGCCTAAATCCCCTTATTCTATGTTCTGCTTTCTATAACCAAAATAAGGCAAGAACTTTACTTTGTAGAATGACCAACCCCATGGTTATTTACAGCAACCCGCGAACTTGCAAACTGCACTGCTCCCTCACCCTACCCATTCTCCAATCCCCGATCCCTAAATCCCCATCTGATCCATTCGCCCCAGAAAAAACCCACTTCCTCGAACCATCAATCGCGTCGGAAAACCCCATCTTAGCGCATAGAATTTGTCGCGACGCCGGGCTTCAGAAGAAGGCATGGTTTGTTTCCTTGATTCAAACTAAGTTCTTTGTTGGCTTCTCTGAGTCCAAAAGTAAAGACAAAAAGAAATCTTGTCTTGTTTTGACAAGTGGATGGACGGTTGGAAATCGGGCTTGGCTACAAAGTGCAAAAACAAACATGAATTTCAATACTTGTTGCCGCCCTTGATCAGAGTTTCCAGACACCATGCGCAACCGCGGAAAAGGACCTGATCCTTAATGCTGCCGCCGCCGCCGGACAAGCGTCCCAGACGCTGCGTGGTGCTGCTTGTCACTATTGCAGAAACCGAAAACAGAGCAGATAAGTGGTTCCTTTGGTATGATAGATTTGAGAGAGGGAGAATGGAAGATTTGAAATTTTAAAGTTCAAGATTTTATGCCTAAACAGTTGAAAATGGCAAATCGGTCATGAAAATTGTATCCAGGGACCTCTGGCTGCAAACAGTCTAGCTGCTTGGACCAGAGCCCTTAAAAAGAATTTGCCTGGACTGGAGGCTTGATAGATTCAATTCTAGGGAACTTTTGCTTATTATCTCTATAAATGAAATGTCATAGGGATATGGGGATATGCTTTTGGATTGGCAAGCAGAGCTACATGCCTATTGTCATTGCTCCACTGTTTATTTTTAGGTAACATAAATTTTGCATTGAGAAATGTTTTCCAATTTATTTGCAAGTTAAATAGAAAGCACAATACTTATTTTCATTCCAAATCAAAATCATCCAACCCAAGCGGGGCTCAAATTATAGCAATTTTTTGTCTATGTTTTTAGGCAAATGTAAGTGGAATTTGGTTATTTTGACTAGATTGATAAGAAAGTGCAGAAGGAAACATCATAGCCAACTATGGATAAAAATTTAGAGTATAGGAAGAACATCTTGATAATGGAGGATGAGCAAATGATAATTTAGAAATCACTAATAAAACAATAACATCTATGATAAAAATTTATGAATTTCATATAACAGTTCAATTATATGAATGTCATTGCTACTTTAAATGTCAGTATTTTCACCATCAACTTGCACAACAATGTGTAGAAGTGTTCCTAATTGTGTCTCACTCTCCTGGTAAGTTTCATTTATATGAATATCTTTGTGTCTTTAAATGTCAGTATTTTCAACATCAACCAGCACTACACTGTGTACAAGTCTTCCTAATTTTTTCTCTCTCTCCTGGTGAAACCATATTCTCTCTAGTCCTTGGCCCTTTATTAGACAGGTTTGGTAACATTTAATTGTTGCCTCTATGCATTATCTACATATACCAGTGAGTGCAAACAAACACTCCCTAATGGCCATTGCACTTGGAAACAAAACTACAACTTTAGAGTGGACAAATTTAGTAACATGTAACTGTTACCTGTGTGCATCATTTACATACACCAATCAATACAAACAAACAACCCCTAATGGTTATTGTACTTGGGGAAAAAACTGCAACTTTGAAGTGGGAAGTGTGAAAACTCCCGTGGAACCCTCATTGACTATCAATATGCCTAAACTTTCGAATTCTAGATTGCAACACCAGAGAGACCCATCAAAGGAAAAAGGAAGAATCCATGCTTTACTTACAGAAGAACGGATTCTTGAAGCTCTAGATTTTCATTCAAAACACACACACACACACACACACACACACACACACACACACACACACACACACACACACACACTAATTTACAGAATTTAATGAACTTGTAAGTTGTCATCTTCTATTTCGCTTTTCCTTCGCTTTTCCCTTAAAGCTTGCTTCTAATGACTCTGCCGCAAACTGGTTCTAACATTTTAAATTTCCTTATGTTCTTCTATTGAGGTAAAAGGTGTAATGATAATAAAAGGTTACAAGTGGAAGTCCCAAACTCAGGCAAGGAGGATTTATTTCCATCACATCTTTACTGGGAAGCTTAGTATTAGAGCCATGGTTTTAAAACATAGCTTCAAAGCAACCATTATATCAGCGGACTGGGATTTTGGTTTATTTTTTGCCCTTATGCCTTCAGGCACTATTTTGGGTCTTCTTCCTCTTACTGCAAGATGCGATTTATAGAAACAAAAATATATTCAATGAATTAACTAAGATTTATAAGTATGTAAATGGGAAAAAAACTTGTTTTGTTTGAGTCCTTATTTTGTCTCTCATATCCCACCAATAATGTTGTTTCTTCTTTATATTCCCATCAATGTTCTTTGAGCTTTTTCTAACAAAGAACCCCCAATAAAAAAAACCCTAAAAAGGGATGCAGAATGTTAATTTCAATGTTTCCACTTATCACTTTCCACATACAGATGCAACGATCCTCATTTAGAACAACAAAAATCAAATGAGCACATACAAATGTAGCGATCCTCATAAAAAAATCAAATGATAAAAAAAATAACATGAAAACCAAATGGGCATTCTTCAATTGCAGTAAATTGGACTCAAAATCAGAACCCAAATTTAAAACAAATAGAAGAAAGGAAATCAAAAGGCTCCATCTTTGTGACATTCCAGAACCATAATTGTTGTAAACCCAAATTTGTAAACAATACATATGTAGAAATCAACCCTAATCCATGGAATGCAAAGAAGGAACCTAATTTACAAGACATTGAAAAAAGGAAAAAAAAACAAAGACTCCAACTCTGTGACAATAGAAAATTGTAATTCCTGTAAACAGAGACAACAAACCAATATTCTTTTTACAGCGAGCACTAGAAATAAGGGGAACAGAGGAAAAACATTATTAGAAAAAAAAAACCAATTAGAGAAAGAATTTCCCTGGATAAGCTGGAGAATAAGATGTGAGGCAAAACCTTAAAACCTTCAAGCAGCAAAGAAAGGAAAAATGAGGAGAAATGGAGGGAAGAAAAGGAGAGAAAATTTCATTGAGGAGAAAAAAAAATTCCAGTTAGAGAAAGGATTTACCTAGATAAGCTGGAGTAGAAGATGAAAGGCAAAACCCTAAAACCTACAAGCAGCAGAGAAAGGGCAGAATAAGGAGAAATGGAAGGAAGAAAAGGAGAGGAAATCTCATCGAGGAGAAAGGGAGGGAAGAACGGAAGAGGGAGTTTTGTTTACTTTCCATGTGTCATCCAAGGAAACCCAGAGTGCGTAGCGTTTAAATGTGTAGATGGTAAGCATGTGTCGCTTCTTCACTTTTAGATAAAGGTAACACATAGTTTCAAAGCAGTCATTAAATCAATGGATTGAGATTTTGGTTTATTTTTTGCCCTTATGCCTTCAGGCATTGTTTTGGGTCTTCTTCCTCTTACTGCAAGACGCGATCTGTAGAAACAAAAATATATTCAATGAATGAACTAAGATTTATAAGTATGTGAATGCGAAAAACTTGTTTTGTTTGAATCCTTATTTTGTCTGTCATATCCCACCAATGATATTATTCCTTTTTTCTATTCCCATCATTGTTCTCTGAGATTTTTCTAACAAAGAACACCCCCCCCTCCACCTAAAAAAAACCCTAAAAAGGGATGCATAATGTTAATTTCAATGTTTCCACTTTTCTCTTTCCACATACAAATGCAGCAATCTCCATTTACAACAACAAAAGTCAAATGAGAACATACAGATGTAGCGATCTCATCAAAAATCAAATGAGAAAAAAAAGTTAACATGAAACCCAAATGGGCATTCTTGAACTGCAGTAAATTGGACTGAAAACCAAAATCCAAATTATAAACAAATTGAAGAAAGGAAATCAAATGGCTCTATCTTTGTGACATTCCAGAACCATAATTGTTGTAAATTTGAATTTGTAAACAATACAGATGTTAAAATCAACCCCAATCCATTGAATGCAAAGAAGAAACCTAATTTATAACACATTGAAAAAAGTAAAAAAAAAAAAAGACTCCAACTCTGTGGCAATAGAAAACTATAATTCTTGTAAACAGAGACAACAAACTGATGTTTTTTTTAGAGCGAGCACCAGAAATCAGGGGAACAGAGGAAAAACATTATTAGAAAAAAAAAAACTAATTTGTGAAAGGATTTACCTGGATAAGTTGGGGAAGAAGATGTGAGGCAAAACCCTAAAACCTTCAAACAGCAGAGAGGGTAGAATGAGGATAAATGGAGGGAAGAAAAGGAGAGGAAATTTCATTGAGGAGAAAAACGAATTCCAATTAGAGAAAGGATTTACCTGGATTAGCTGGAGTCGAAGATGAGAGGCAAAAGCCTAAAACCTTCATGCAGCAGAGAAAGGGAAGAATGAGGAGAAATGGAGGGAAGAAAAGGAGAGGAAATCTCATTGAGGAGAAAGGGAGGGAAGAACGGAAGAGGGAGTTTTGTTCACTTTCCATGTATCATCCAAGGAAACTCGGAGTGTGTAGGGTTTTCATGTGTAGAAGGTAAGTAGGTATCGCTTCTTCGTTTTTAGATAAAGGTAAAACCTAGTTTCAAAGCAGCAATTATATCAGTTGACAAGGATTTTGGTTTATTTTTTGCCCTTATGCTTTGAGGCACTGTTTTGGGTCTTCTTCCTCTTACTGCAAGATGCGATTCATAGAAAAAAAATATATATATTCAATGAATAAACTAAGATTTATAAGTATGTGGGAAAAACTTGTTTTGTTTGAGTCCTTATTTTGTCTCTCATATCCCACCAATGATGTTGTTTCTTCTTTCCATTCCCATCATTGTTCTCTGAGATTTTTCTAACCCCCCCTCCCCCGCCCACAAAAAAAAAAAAAAAGAAAAAATCCCCTAAAAAGGGATGCAGAATGTTAATTTCAATGTTTCCACTTATCACTTTCCACATACAGATGCAACGATCCTCATTTACAACAACAAAAATCAAATGAGCACATACAGATGTAGCGATCCTTATCAAAAGCCAAATGAGAAAAAAAGATAACATGAAACCCAAATGGGCATTCTTCAACTGTAGTAAATTGGACTGAAAACAAGAACCCAAATTTAAAACAAATTGAAGAAAGGAAATCAAAAAGCTCCATCTTTACGACATTCCTGAACCATAAGTAGTAAATCCGAATTTGAAAACAATACATACGTGGAAATCAACCCCAATCCATAGAATGCAAAGAAGGAACCTAATTTACACAACATTGAAAAAAGGAAAAAAAAAAGGACACCAACTCTGTGACAATAGAAAACTGTAATTCCTGTAAATAGAGACAACAAATTGATATATTTTTTAGAGCGAGCACCAGAAATCAGGGGACCAGAGGAAAAGCATTATTAAAAAAAAAACCAATTAGAGAAAGGATTTACCTGGATAAGCTGGAGAAGAAGATGAGAGACAAAACCCTCAAACCTTCAGGCAGCGGAGAAAGGGCAGAATGAGGAGAAATGGAGGGAAGAAAATGAGAGGAAATCTCATTGAGGAGGAAAAAGAAAAGTTTTACCTGGATAAGATAGTGTAAAAGATGAGAGGCAAAACCTTAAAACCATCAAGCAGTAGATAAAGGGCAGAATGAGGAGAAATGGAGGGTAGAGAAAGGGAGGGAAGAACGGTAGAGGGAGTTTTGTTCACTTTCCATTGTCATCCAAGGAAACCCAGAGTGCGTAGCGTTTTCATGTGTAGATGGTAAGCAAGTGTCGCTTCTTCGCTTTTAGATAAAGGTAAAACATAGTTTCAAAGCAGTCATTAAATCAGTGGACTGGGATTTTGGTTTATTTTTTGCCCTTATGCCTTCAGACAATGTTTTGGGTCATCTTCCTCTTACTGCAAGATGCGATCTGCAGAAACAAAAATATATTCAATGAATTAACTATGATTTCTAAGTATGTGAATGGGAAAAACTTGTTTTGTGAAACCTTATTTTGTCTCTCATATCCCACCAATGATGTTGTTCCTTTTTTCTATTCCCATCATTGTTCTCTGAGATTTTTCTAACAAAGAACCCCCCCCCCCCCAAAAAAAAAAAAAAAAAAAACCCTAAAAATGGATGCAGAATGTTAATTTCAATGTTTCCACTTATTAGTTTCCACATACAGATGTAGCAATCCTCATAAAAAAATCAAATGATAAAAAAGATAACATGAAACCCAAATGAACATTCTTTAACTGCAGTAAATTGGACTGAAAACCAGAACCCAAATTTAAAACAAATTAAAGAAAGGAAACCAAAAGGCTCCATCTTTGTGACATTCAAGAACCATAATTGTTGTAAATCCGAATTTGTAAACAATACATATGTGGAAATCAGCCAATCGATGGAATGCAAAGAAGGAACCTAATTTACAACACATTGAAAAAAGGAAAAAAAAAAAAAAGAATCCAACTCTGTGACAGTAGAAAACTCTAATTCCTGTAAACAGAGACAATAAACTAATACTTTTTTTTAGAGCGAGCACTAGAAATCAGGAGAACAGAGGAAAAGCATTAGTAAAAAAGAACCAATTAGAGAAGTGATTTACCTGAATAAGCTGGAGAAGAAGATGAGAGCAAAACCCTAAAACCTTCAAGCAGCAGAGAAAGGGCAGAATGAGGAGAAATGGAGGGAAGAAAATGAGAGGAAATCGAGAAAAAAGAATTCCAGTTAGAGGAAGGATTTACTTAGATAAGTTGGAGTAGAAGATGAGAGGCAAAATACTAAAACCTTCAAGCAGCAGAGAAAGGGCAAAATGAGGAGAAATGGAGGGAAGAAAAGGAGAGGAAATCTCATTGAGGAGAAAGGAAGGGAAGAACGGAAGAGGGAGTTTTGTTCACTTTCCATGTGTCATCCAAGGAAACCCAAGGTGTGTAGCGTTTTCATGTGTAAATGGTAAGCATGTGTCACTCCTTCGCTTTTAGATAAAGGTAAAACTTAGTTTCAAAGCAGCCATTATATCAGTGGACTGGGATCGATTTTGGTTTATGTTTGGCCCTTATACCTTCTGGCACTATTTTGGGTCTTCTTCCTCTTAACAAAAATATATTCAATAAATGAACTAAGATTTATAAGTATGTGAATGGGAAAACTTTGTTTTGTTTGAATCCTTATTTTGTTTCTCACATCCCACCAATGATGTTGTTTCTTCTTTCTATTCCCATCTTTGTTGTTTGAGATTTTTCTAACAAAGAACCCCCTTTAGAAAAAAAAAACCCTAAAAAGGGATGCATAATGTTAATTTCAATGTTTCCACTTAACACTTTCCACATTCAGATGTGATGTGAATTAAATCAATCCATTAAAATTACTGCAAGTGCACAGTTATCTTGTTGAGATAGTGACAATTACAGGTCGATCCCACAAGGAGCACTACTAAGTTAAAATTTAAAAATCTGATTTTTTTTTATTTTTTATTTAATTAAGGATTAATAAATAATTGAGATGTAAGAAAAACTAGACAAAATTCAAAACACAAACCAATCAAAAATATAAAACAGATCAGAGCATCCAGAATCCACTAAGCAAGATAATTAATCCATCCATGCAATTATTCTACTATTTGTCTCAAAATAACTCAGATCAGAAACAATTCAATGTTTCGGATCCGGAGGATTTGTCTTTCGCAAAAATCAATTTTTAAAAAAGAATAAGTTTCCAACCCAAGACCTCCTTCACCTCATAAAAGAATGAAAAACTCTTAAGCATGATTCATCAAATTAAGCATAAACTATCAAAGGTTCTCAGCCCTAAGCATAATCTATCAAAATAAGTATAAATCATCAAATTATTTTCATTAGAAATCAAAACAGAGGTTGCCTAAGGCATGAAGACAGATCTATTATTCTAATAGAGCATGCATTTAAAAGTGACAAAATGGTAATAGAAAAATAACATAGATTAAATTAAAAATCTACTTAGCTTCATCTTTGTGCTCCAATCCAAAAGATTTTACTCCTCCATTGCAAAAGATATGATTTTCATTGTATACTTCATGGCAATTACAACTTCTCCTTCACAAAGATTCTCCTTCAAAATAAATCCTTGGACATGGCCCAAGGCTACCAAAAGAATAAAAGAGAAAAGAAACTAGCTAAAAAATGGAAAAGAAGAAATAAAGAAGGGAATATATGAGAGAGAGAGAGAGTTCCACGTGAGACAATTCTTTTGGAGAAGAGGGTTCTTCCTTTTTGACATCCAAAGCCTTCTTTAAATAGGGCATGAGCTCCCTATTCTTTCTCTCTAGATCCTCTTTTTTAGCAAAAGAATATTCCTTCTTTGGTAAGTCTTCTTCTTGCTTTTCAAGTTAAGGTGAGTTTCTTAGTAACTTTTGGAGAGATGTTAACTTTTTGGACAAGACTTGCTTAGTTAGATTCCCTAGCCAACAAGGACTTCCTCTTAAATTCTCTTCACTTGGAAATTTCCCATGCTATGGCCCACTCTCTTTGATAAGTTCAAATCTGAAATTGAATTTGTAGCAAAGCTTTGGCAAATGGTGTGGATTTAATTTGCAATCCCGTCTAAAAATGAACATGAAAATCTCCGGACTCAACTTTGTCAATATAGCTCCGATTTGCACGTTCTTGGGCTCCACGGATATCTACTCTGAATAAGCTTTCCAACGGTTGGTAAATTTCATCGATCCGACGGTCGGATTGAAAGTTATGGCCATTTGAAGATTAGTTGTCCTGAGAAAAACGAGATTTAACTTCTAGAATTTGATTTGCAATGGATTCTATCTCTGCACAACTTTCTTTTTTGAAAGGACATCAGATGTGGATGATTCAAACTCTTCTTCTTTTGTTCTAATCAGAATGATACTCTTTGAATTATCCATTAATAATTTCAAATTTGCAACCACTGTGGACCCTGCCATGTGAGACATTTCATCTGTTTGAGTAGTGGGCCCTATGAGGAATCTTCTACTGTAGTTATGATTCTTCAAGTGATATGATGAGTGGACCCCTCCTTTGATTTATTTGCATATGGCTTGTATGTGGACCCATATGGTGAATTCTTCAATTTACTTCAATTCAGCAATGCAGGGCCCAGGATGACAATGTGCTTGAAAGTGGGCTCCGTGACAGAGGTCTGCAATTCTCATTTTCTGCACATTCTAATTTAACACATTAAATAGTGAAGAGCCTATATTGAAGCGGGACCCATCCAGACAGAGTCCTACTCCAATTGGGACTCTTCGGAGAAAATTTGCAAAACAGTCTAAGTTAATGCAGAAAATGTATGAAAAGTATGAAAATTTAGATTCCTAGGTGAAAATGCATGAAATGATGAAATTAGATGAATAATGATGCAATTCACCAAATTAAATCTCTAATTCATCTCAATATGATGCGTAATTGTGCAAATTCATGAACTCAACAAGATGCATCAATCTTCATTTACAACAACAAAAATCAAATGAGCACATACAGCTGTAGCGATCCTCATAAAAAATCAAATGGTAAAAAAAGATAACATGAAACCCAAATGAACATTCTTCAACTGCAGTAAATTGGACTGAAAACTAGAACCCAAATTATAAACAAATTGAAGAAAGGAAATCAAAAGGCTCCATCTTTGTGACATTCCAGAACCATAATTGTTGTAAATCAGAATTTGTAAACAATACATATGTGGAAATCAACCCCAATCTATGGAATGCAAAGAAGGAACCTAATTTACAACACATTGAAAAAAGAAAAAAAAAAAGACTCCAAACTCTGTGACAGTAGAAAACTTTAATTCCTGTAAATAGAGACAATAAACTGATATTTTGTTTTAGAACGAGCAACATAAATCAGGGACCAGAGGAAAAGCATTATTAAAAAAAAGAGCCCAATCTGAGAAAGGATTTACCTAAATAAGTTGGAGAAGAAGATGTGAGGCAAAACCTTAAAACCTTCAAGCAGCAGAGAAAGGGCAGAATGAGGAGAAATGGAGGGAAGAAAATGAGTGGAAATTTCATTGAGGAGAAAGAAGAATTCTAGTTAAAGAAATGATTTACTTGGATAAGCTGGAGAAGAAGATGAGAGGCAAAGCCCTAAAACTTTCAAGCAGCATTGAAAGGGCAGAATGAGGAGAAATGGAGGGAAGAAAAGGAGAGGAAATTTCATTGATGAGAAAAAAGAATTCCAATTAGAGAAAGGATTTACCTGGATAAGCTGGAGTAGAATATGAGAGGCAAAACCCTAAAACCTTAAAGCAGCAGAGAAAGGGCAGAATGAGGAGAAATGGTGGGAAGAGAAGGAGTGGAAATTTCATTGAGGAGAAAGGTAGAGAAGAGCGGAAGAGGGAGTTTTGTTCGCTTTCCATGTGTCATCCAAGGAAACATAGAGTGTGTAGCGTTTTCATGTGTAGATGGTAAGCAGGTGTAACTTTGTCGCTTTTAAATTTGTCGCTTCTTCACTTTAAGATAAAGGTATATATAGATAAACTAAGTGGGCACAGGTGTGTAGTGAAACACGCATGTCAAGTTACTCTCTTTTATATAAAGCTGGTGTATAGTGAAACAAGAATGTCAAGTTACTCCCCTTTATATTAAGGGTATAAATATAGATATAGATATGGTTCAAATATGCATCCGGCTCCACTTCATACTTGCACATCGATCTGATTGGTACAACTTTGGACCCCACACTAATTGAATGGACAATATTACCCACTTCCGATTGATAAATAAATATTTTGTTGTTTCATTTGGATGATTGACACTCATTTTTCAATCATCAATCAAAATTGGATCATCTGATCAACGAACTAGATATGAACAAATTAAAAACTACACAATCAAGGAGCAAGAAGATAACCCCAAGGGGTAGCTTAGTTGGCTTAGGACCACGGTTTGCTCCCGGAGGTTGTGGGTTTGAAACTCTGCTACCACACTAGGGCTACAGGGAATTTACCCGGCTTCCCTCTGGGCCCGGAGGGATTAGAACAACCCAAAGGGTTGAGAACCCTCCGATAGCAAAAAAAAAAAAAAAAAAAGAGGAGCAAGAAGACCCAGCAATTAGATGGTTAGAATCATCCAATTCGTTTGGTATGTCATGGGGCTAATTAACAGCCCATCTAAACAGGCCCGTCCGTCAGATGATCGATCTTCATCCTCAACTCATGTGTAGGGCATCATCCGCTCACACGTGCCAACTGCAATTTCTTGAAAGAATTTTTTCGAGGCCCGCCAAATCCCATTTGGTTTCTCCATCCCAAACCCTATCTCATTTCCTCATCCCATTTCTGAAAGAAAACTTTTCTCGACGCTCTTCTCTGATCTGCAATCGGAGACACCTCCAACCTCGTCGCTGCGACGTCTACAACATCGTCGGTTCCTCTGTGGTCGTTCCGTCTCCCTCAACATCGTCGGCTGCTCTGTGCGACGCACTCTGCTCTGCTAAAGGTAAGATCGAATGCTTTGGAAGGGATTTTGGAAAGTATTTTCGGGATTTAGGGAGTGATGTGGGAGAGATTTCGATGGGAGGGGAAGAGGGTAGTTGTCTTCCCGGCGACGCGACCGGAAGTCGGCTCTGCCAAAATTGGCGCAGCCCGAATTCGCGTTCGCAGAATTTATCAATCGATCGAATGGTATACTCACAACCATAAAACGCATCATAATTGAATAACTCAAGCATCATCAACTACAATGAAGTACTCAACTACATATAGATTATAAAAATTGTTTCTTAGCATCTAATACTTCTAAATAAAATAGGAAACTTACCTAATTCTTGGGCCTGGTCCGAACTGCATCACTAAGTTTATTTTTTGCTTGATCTGTTGATTTTCATTGTTCTGAATTTTTTTAAACCACCTACAAATTCACAGTTGTACAAATGTTGAGGGTTGGAAACTTCCTGGTTAATATCTATACTGTTGTTACCTTTTCTTCTAATTCAAGGACCCATCATATTTGACAGATTTACGCGTATTGTATTGAATCAGTTACTTTAAGTTCTTCTTTTGCAGAGATATATAAGTCAAGATATTAGTTGCATAAGATGGTTTATTGTTGTATGCTTATAGAGGTGTAAGATATTTCTGTTAAGTTATTAGTTGCATAAGATGATATTGTTGAATCAAGTTGTAACTTTCTGTTCAAGGACCAATCACATTTGGCAGATTCTCTGCCCGCTGTTGTAACTGCTGGTCCTAAGCCTGGATAAAGGGGGAGGGTTGTGGCAGGTAGGTCGATAACTAGCATAAAACTTTTATCACAACCTTGCCATGGGTTCTGAGGCTTTGATGATGATAATATTAATTGCTTAAGTATTCTTTTTGTATTCTGTATATTGTTGAAATCTGCTTTCATTTGTTATCTTTGATATTTACACTATCTTCTTTTTATGTGTAATGTTAATCTCGTTTGAACATTTTGTTTATTATGTTTGGTACTTTCCTGCATCAAACGTACAAAGTTTCTGTTTCTTAGATTATTTTTTGGAAATGGGAAAACTTGGGAAGAAAGCGAGGAAATTTTCCAAGAAGCATCTTCAATCTGTACTAAAGCAAAGACGCAAGTTTAAATCTATGCGAGATTCTTTCAAACGAAAAAATAGTTCGAGTAAGGGTTTCTATCCCAACTTCTTAACAAGTATTCATCAATAGAATTCTTCAGAGGTGTGACATAATTATATTCTTTAACCTTTTAACTTCTAGTCTTCTTGAGTTTTTGTGATTGATGGCATTTATATGCTATTGTAGGAAATGAAGGTGACAGTGATGAAGAGCATGTAAAGGCTACAACAAACCATGCTACTGGAGTGTAAGGATCTGAAATTCATTGATTTCCATGGCATCATTATATGTAAATTTTTTTTGGAGAAGGTCCCTTCATCTAATTTTAATACCGGAGGAGGTTTCCGTTGCGTGCATTTTAGTACCAATGGTTATAATTGTAGATTCAGTATGTCAAATCTTTCTTCTATTTTCATAAGCATGTAATGATTTGACCTTAAAATAGGATGTGAGCCATTTATGGAGTTTCAAGCATAGTTTGCCAACTCATCTGTCAACTTGGCTATGTTGACTCTGCTTGGAAAACTTATTGAGTCCAGCCAGCTGGAAAATATGCTGATTTCAAGACTTGGTCCAACTCATTTCACTTGGCAGCATAATTGTGTGACTTGGCAACTCGTGAATTCATCTCACTTAACAAAGCCTTGATCCATATCGTAAAAGGTATAATGGAAGATACCAGAGAGGGATAGGTATAATGTCAGATGAGCAGCTGCAAATGTCACTTGAGCAGCATAATTGTGTGACTTGGAAACTCATAAACTCGTGTCATTCGGCTGTGCCATCATCCATATCATAAAAATAAAATAATAAGCCCACGAGACTTGACCTTTTCCTATTTCAAAAGAAAGAAAGAAAGTGATTTGAACCTTTTTCATGTAAAAAGGCGTGTTTACCACTCAGTAGTAAAGATTTGATCTGAGTGTTGTTTGAGTTTTGGTAACTTTATAGAAACGAAATGCCAAAAGGGTATTTTCTTTGTAAGACCATTTTTGGAGATCTGTTCTATCAATTACTATTTTAATGAAATTATTGGAGATCTGCTCTATCAATTACCCTTTTATATAGCAATGCTATGAATGGGAGGGACATGTGAGTTTCCATTGGCCATAGGTTTGCGGTTATTAGCCTTGAGCCCATATCTCTTTACATTGATTATGGATGAGTTAATTTCTTATATTCTTGATGAGGGATCTTGGTGTATGTTGCTTGCAGATATAGTATTGGTGGATGAATCGAGAGATGGTGTGAATGCAAAACTCGAGATATGGCGGGAGGTTTTTAAGTTCAAGGGCTTTAAAGTAAGGTGTACAGAACTAAAGGTTGTTTAGAATCGAGTGTCTCTCGGGCTCAGGGCCAAAGGCTCTTGGGTTGGGCTGGGCTGGGCTGGGCGGGAGATACCCTGGGTTATAAAAAAAAGTAAGGTGTACATAGATAAATTATGGATTACAACTAAAGTGGGCATGTATAAAGGATTGAAAGTTTGAAACTACTGTGAGAAATGAAGCTCGAGAGATGCTATAAAGGAATTCATTTTGATACCTTGGCTTGATAATTAGTAAGGATGGGAAGATTAAGGAAGATGTCGGATATAGAATAAAAGTGGGATGGTTGAAGTAGAGACTTGCTTCCAGAGTGCTTTGTGATTGACTCATACCAAAAAAGATTAAAGGGAAAAGTTTATAAGACAATGATTAGATAGCTATGACCTATGGAGTAGAATGTTGACCAATTAAGAAGCAACACATGATGCACAAAATGAGTATAATAGAGATGAGAATGTTGAGGTAGATTTGTGGTAAAAATTGGAATGATAGAATAAAAAATGAGCCATTTCGAGAGCATTTAGAGGTAGCATCAATGGGTGATAAAATAAGAAAAACCACCCATTTGAGATGGTTTGGAATGTCCAATGTAGGCCAACAATGATGCCAGTGAGGAACAAGGATGAAAATAGCGGTAGCGGCGGGCGTAGCGGCCCGCCGCCAAACCGCTATGAAGCGGGCGATACGTAGCGTAGCGGAGATACGTAGCGGCGTAGCGGTGCGATTTGAAAAAATCGCCAAAAAAATCTGAAAAAATTCCAGAAAATCCAAGAAATTGTAAAATGAAAGAAAATGTGGTTCTTTTGCAAAAGTAAGTAAGAAAAGGGGGCGTAGCGGTGCCCTCAATATATGAGGTCTTGTATCGCTGTATAAATAGAAAATAATAGTAATGATTAGTTTTTTCACATGTATTCATGTTTCTTAGTCATGCTAACTTAAAAAGTAATGGAAAGCTCATAAAAAAAAATAGAACATGAAATAAAGGCATAAGAATTAAGAAGACTTAAGAGTTAAGAGTTAGGTCATTACTCATTAGTGAACATTGAACAATCAAATATCAATACTTCAACATTCAAGGTTCAAATTCAATCAAGTGAATGAAGTAATGAACTATGAAGTGATTAACAATCAACATTCAACATCAATTTAGAAATGACAAAGATAGTAGAGAGTTAGTGAAGGAAATAGGAATACCTTAATCACCACCAAAATGAATGTCTACCAAGATTCAAGGGGCTATGGTTATCCTCATCCCCATCAGTGTTATCATTTCTATTGGCACCATATTGAATTGGATACTGATGAGCATTGGGATCCACAAATCCAAAGAAGGCAGCTGCACCTGCATCATAGGAACTTGGAGGAGGTGGAGGTGGATATCTACCATATTGCGTTTCACCATAGTCACCATATGAGTAGGACCCCGAAGCTAAAGACTGTTCTTCTCCTTGTTGTACTTGACCATATGGAAAATAGTCAAAATACTGTGAGGGTCCTTGTCCACTGTAACTAGGGTTCCACGAATCAGTCCATGATGCCGCTTGTTGTCCTCCAAAATCTCCACCCATATTTCCTTGCTCATTACTTACTCTAGCCCCAGGTGGTGAATCTCTTCGGCGCTGTTGATAACCATGGCTTGGATCAAATCTTCCAGATGGAGGTGACTCCTGTACTTCCTCTACAGGAATGACATCGTCTTCATCATGTTGATAGTATTCACTAGTACCACCTGTCCCACTGTCTCCTCCTCCATCTCCTCCACCATGGCTACTTGAAGAGACTGTGGTGGAACTAGCTTTCTCAGAAGCAGGTTCTTTCCCACTCCTCCTAGTCCTACTACTGGTACCTTCTCCCTGAGGTGGCTGACCTTCTGCAGGTGCCTCACCCATATCCTCACCTATCAACTCTTGAACCGTTTCCTGAAACCCCGGATCTGAATCTAGCAGTGGATCCTCTATCTTGGCTAGCCATGGGAGTAAGGGATCGTCCTCTCTAAATATGTGATCCAAATTAATGGGACAATAATCAGGATTATCCCTTGCCCTTCTCTCCCTGATTCTGTTTCTCAACTTCAGATTGTAATGACAATATACAAGCTTGTTGAGTTTCTGCATGGTAAGCCGATTCCTGACCTTCGTGTGGATCAAAGAGAAAGTGCTCCAATTTCTTTCACAGTTGGAAGATGTTGTAGTTTGACTAAGGATGCGAATAGCTGCACTCCTTAGATGTAGAGCACTCTCTCCAAAATTCATCCATTAATCAGCTGAAATGCAAAAAATAAATAAGGAAAATTAGATCGTATCATAAGATATTTACAATGTGGATTTGTCTTTTGTTCATAGTCGTACCAGGTGGCATCCTTCCAATCGATCGTATCACAAGAGGGTCAGCAAATGTTCATCTCCTTTGTGTATACATAGATATCTACAATGTGAAAATTAGATATAAGTCAGTAAACCCCTACAGCATGTATGGCAATTGACACTTGGCAGCATAATTAAATTCTCTTAAGTAACCACCCACTCACCTCTTGTATGGCTTCAATTTGATCATCTGGATTTAACAATTTCTTCAACACCTCCCGTAATCCTACCCGCAAGTCCGTATCTATTGCTTCGGTGTGTAGTTCGACATTGCTGTAATAGAATTCGGGATTAAAAAAATAACCTACATTATAAATATGTAGAATGTACTGTGAGCAAACAAGATAATAAATACATCAGTTAGGAAAACAAAAAAGTATCAAATTCAAAGATATATATTAATTACCTGCAGCATGCAATGGATGGTGCAACTGATCGTTCCAACGGACATCAATAATCTTTATATATTTCTCGTGATACCTAACATTTTCCATAATGGATTGTTTTGCCCGATTCATTGCTTCATATATAAAGCCCATTGTCGGCTTGTCATCACCATCTACAAGCCGCAACACTTTAACTAATGGCTCAAAAACCTTTAATATCTTCCTCACTTTCTTCCAAAATTTATTGTCCCTCAATAGGTTTGGGACTTCAAACTCCGGACCACTAGTTGCATTGCCCCATTTCGAACGAAGCCATTCTTCTGATGCAAACATCTGAATGAGTTCCGTTCTAAACTTTACAAGGCTTTCCATAGCCAGAAAATGGGTTGCAAACCTAGTTAATCCTGGACGCAGCAAGGCATGATTATTTGTGTATCTTTTCATCAAGCTTAACACCCATGAATGATCATATATAAATCTTGTAATTCCTCTACATGCCTTGATCAATGAAGCCACTTTGTCTTCCTTCCAATCTCTTCCAAGATGAGATCTATGCAGTGTGCTGCACATGGGGTCCAGAATAAATGGGTCCTCTTCTCCATTAATTTCAAACCCGCTGCCTTGAAATTGGCGCCATTATCTGTAACAATCTGTACAATATATTCCTCCTCCACACTCTCTACAACTTTATCCATAAGAGTGTATATATATATATGTGGCTGTCCGTCTATGTTTAGATGCATCAATGGACTTCACAAAGACGGTCCCAGCGACTGAATACACCAAAAAGTTTATTAATTGGGTTTGGGTGCCGCTGGTCCACCCGTCACACATGATGGTAACACCATTCTGTTGCCACATGGGCCTAAATTTTTCCACCCAAGCCTTTATTTCTTTATATTCTTCTTCAAGATATTTAGTGCCCACATCATATACGGAGGGCGCCTGTATACCTCGCCCAGCTTCGGCGGCAACATCAAGAATAGTCTGGAAATATGGGGAATCTATTGCTGTAGGTGGTATGTTCTTGTGAATTAGCCATTTTGCTGTAGCTTTGGCCAATCTATCTCTTGCAGCCTTCATTACCCCTTTCACAACACTAGATATTTTTGGTTGTTTATCTCTCTCTTTTCTATGTGCTAGAGGATCAACAGGGGGATGAATTGCTCTTCTTGTAGAGATAATTTCTACATCAACATCCCGTTCCCGGGTGCTAAATGCTCTACGTATGGACCCCGCAATGCCCTTACCCCTGCTTGGAACAGTAGACGATGAGCTCCCTGCATCATAATATTTGCTTCCAGCAAATGCACGACGTTCATATTCTTCTTGTTGACTCATCAAAGACTCTCGGCGTGCAGCCTCCATCTGTGCATCTTCCTCCTCATCAAAGTATTCTTCCCCAAATACATCATAACGGGCAGCATCAACATCTTGCCGCCTCTTTTCTTTTATCTCTACTTTTCTAGCTTTGTTTTGGCCAACCAAAGCTTTCATTTGTTCTCTGACTTTCCTTGGTACTTCGGTACAGCCAGCAACATTGCCAGATATGTAGCCCAAGTGATGCTTGAATCTTGTAATGCCCCCATTGGTCACTTTCCCACAGAACTTGCATTTGATTTTCAACCTATTATTCTCAATTGCCTCACCAAAGCTCCATGCGGGATCAATATCACGAGGCATTTTAACTTATCAATTGGCAAAGACAGATAGACTGAAATTGAATACGTGGCTGGCTATAAATATAAACAAGTAGTATACTAGTATGTTAAAAATAAAAAAAAACAAAGAAACATGTTAGAGGAAACTTATATCACATATCGAGGAACCATTTTCAAGACATTTGAATGGTATTCAAATATTAAAAATTATTATTTTTTAAAATAAATAAATCCGAAAATAAAAAAATAGAGAAAAATCAATAAACATTCAAAATGTGATGGATTGATCTATGGGAAACATAGATCTATCATTTACAAGCAATTTCCAAGTGGTTTCATGGGTTGTCCATGACTATTCACATTTTTTTTTCAAAAAATAAATAAATCCGAAAATAAAAAATAGAGAAAAATCAATAAACATTCAAAATGTGATGGATTGATCTATGGGAAACATAGATCTATCATTTACAAGCAATTTCCAAGTGGTTTCATGGGTTGTCCATGAGTATTCACATTTTTTTTTTTTAAAATAAATAAATCCGGAAATAAAAAATAGAGAAAAATCAATAAACATTCAATTATTGTTGGAATGATCTATGGGAAACATAGATCTAACAATATGAAGCTATTTTCAAGTTGTTTCATGAGTTTTCCATAAGTGATAATGTTTTTTTTTTAAATAACATAAATCCAAAAATAAAAATAACAATATATATATAAAAAAAAACAAAAGATATGCATGCAAGATCAAAAGGAAGCATGGATCTACAATAAAACAAGACAATGATGCTATTATGTTGTGATTCATAGTAGCTAGAGAGTGATAATCTCAAAAGTTGAAAAGAAAATCACATACCTAGATGAAGAATCTTGTTTAGAATCTTTAGATTTCTTTCAATAGTTGAATGTTGGTGATTTGGTGGCAAGAAATCTTGAAGAAATGAACTTGGGAGACACTTGGGACCACAAAGACTAAAAACAGCAAACATAGAGGGGAAGAGAAGGAAGAGAAGGGTAAAAAACCCTAAAAACGTCAAAAGGGGGGGTTTTATAAACACCCCCCCCCCCTTCGTGTCGGCCGCCACGCCGTAGCGCGTATCGGCCGCCATGGGTGCGATATCCCGTGGCGGCCGATAATTTGGCCGTAGCGTGGCGGTATCGCATGCTACGGCCGAAATTTACATCCTTGGTGAGGAAAAGCTTTTCTAGCTAGTTGATGACCACCAAAGGGAAATGGTTGGCCAAAGAAGACGTTGATGGAAGTAGTAACCATAAGATTTGAAGATGTGCAACCTATCCGAGGATTTAGTTTAGGATATATTGGAATGGAGAAACAAAATTCATGTGGCCGTCCAACATAACTGGGACAAGGCTTTGATGATGATGATGATTAAAAAAAAAAGGAAAAAAAGCCCTAGGTAGGATCTACGTACCCGTGTGATTCTTTGGCTATTGGCAATTGACATGTGCTCATCAAGTCATTATTTGAAACAATGGATTGGTCCCCTGTATGTGCAGGAATAATGATTTGTGTTTTATAAATTGTTTGCTCCAAGTAATCAATCAATGACCTAAAGTTTCTTAGAATTGTTTTTCTTCATATTTTCCCACTACTATTAGACTTCTTTTTGCTTATATATATTACATTTTGTTTAGTTATAATAAAAGTTAACTTGACGCCTTGAGTTATGAAGTTGACTCTATTGGTCTGCAGAGTCTGATCTTGAGTCAACACGCTATGCTTTCAACCTAACCATGCATCCACACCCAGTCTTTCATTTATATATTTATTTGTATCTTTTTCATATTTTTAGTATTAGTTTTTTTTACTATTTATATAATTCTTGATGCCTGCCATTGCTTTTAGGAATTTTGAAGGTATTCCTTCAAATGGAGCTGTAGAGGATGTTTCCCTTGATGCTATATTCAGTGATGATGACCACGATTTAATTGAAGATGACACTGACAGTGATGGGTTTCTTTCAGAGGTCTGGAAGATGGTTCAATTTATCGTACTTTCTTTAGTACATTAAATTAGTTATCTAATTTCCTCAATTGACTTATGCTAAAATAATATTGGCAATTGATGATACTCAGGATTCAAACAGTCCTTATGTTGCTGACAGTGAAAATGAGAATAATTCAGAAGGTTAGATGTTGTTGTTCTCTATATTTTTCATTGTCTGGCTCTTGATATTTTAACTGTTTTGTAACTTAAATTGATGAAACATCTGCAGAAAAGAGTGATTGTGGTGCTTTATTGGGGCAGAATGAGGGAATTCTATTGGAGCTGACCAAACAAAAGAGAAAATTGGAAAGGCTGAAGAAAAAGGTTAGTTCTCATTGAGAAATATTCTCCGAACCTAAACCTAGAATCGACCCTTTCTTTCTCTTTCCTCCAGTATCTGCATATTGTGCGTTGGCACTGACACATGGTGGATCTATTGCGAGGAACCTTATATTCTTTTTCTTCAGTTCTTTCTCCTTGTATTCACCTCTCATTGTTTCTCTGTCTGTCTCTCTTTGTTTGCCTATCACTTTGTTTTAGAAATTATATATCTAATATCATTTTTGTAGCACCACGGGCCTTACCCACCGCAAAAGCTAGCTATTGAAATAGAGGTAACCATGGGTACTTAAGCTCAGGCTCTGGGCTTGGATGTTTCCGATGTGGGACTTGTGGAGTCCCTTATACCCCGGGTGTTCTTTGGCAGGTGATGGGCACACCAGATTTCAATCGGATCTACCACCTTGGCTTAGGACCACTGGATCTCACACTCTCCCCCACCGGAAACAGAGTTGTCCTTAGCTCTGATATCATTTGTAATGCCATGGGCCTAACCTACCCCAAAAGTTATCTATTGAAGTGGAGGTAACCATGGGTACTTAATCTCATTCTCTAGACTTGGATGTTTATGATGTGGGACTTGTGAAGTCCCTTATATCCTGGGTGTTCATTGGCTGGGCACATCGGATTTCAACTGGATCTGCCACCTTGGCCCAAGCCTGCTGGATCTCACACTCTACCCCACTGGAAACAGAGCCGTCCTTTGCTTTAATATGATTTGAACACCACAGGCCTTACCCACTGCAAAAGCTAGCTATTGAAGTGGAGGTAATCATGGGTACTTAAGTCCAGACTTTGGAGTTAGATTTTTCCGAAGTGGGACTTGTGGAGTCCCTTATATCCCGAGTGTTCTTTGGCTGGTGTGGTGATGGGCACACCAGATTTCAACCGGGCCCAGGCCTACCGGATCTTACAATGTTAGAAGTAGAAACAAACTATATAGCATAGTTTTGGAATTCCAACAATATGAACAACATAATTAATTATAGTATACAGGTGTTTATGTAAGATTGAAGCCATTTACCAAATGCCATAATTTTCTACTGAATATACATAATTTTCTATTAACATTATGAACTAACTCATTGCCTACTGAATATACATAATTTTCTATTAACATTAGAAGTTAGAGATAGGTGGCCTTGGATCAATGTTTACTCTTGCCATTTGTGATAATGTATAACATCTTATTAAGGTACAGAACGTAAGAGTAGGACTTATTTTTAGTTTCTATGTGTGTGTGTGTGTGGTAGGATATTACTTTTCAGTTGCCAGATTTTCTCTTAAGAATGGTGTCTTCTTAATTACTTTATATTTTATATTCATTTATTTACTGTAGACTGATGTACAAACTACCAACAGGATCCAGGATTTTCGAAGTTCTTGGAAGTCCATAGTATGGACATTGAGCATTTTGGGAACAAAGTGGTAAGTTTATTTATAAGTTCTTACGTGCCTGTTCCATTATAACAATAATATTCATGATCTTGATGCCTCTTTATGTCATTATAGTGACCCAGAGGAAGTGATGATCCTTGGCTCATATGTGAGCCGTAGGAGAATAAGTTCCATCAAGAAAATGATGTAGACAAGTTGAATTGGAAAAACCTTCCTACGCTATTTTCAGTTTAACAGTATGTATAAATCATAATTTTTATGTTTCAAGGCCTCCTGTCTATTCATATTAGTCACCAAAACATAGTGTAAAAAATTCCTGTCACAGGAAAATGTAACTGGATGGAAAACAAGAGTAACATTGCTGTTCCAGCAGTTTCAGAATTCTGCAGACTTGCAGAAACTCAAGTTTTTGATAAAACATTTCTAAAATGCTCATTAATGCTGTTACAACTTCCACAGGTTTTCTTTAGTAGTTTTTTATTTTATTTTATTTTATTTTATAGCATGTCACTGAAATGCATAGCTAAATCTGATAAACTGCTGAACCAAATACAGACACAACTGACACACCTATCTGAATATAGCAACTCAACTAAATAAATAAATGACTGAAAGAGTCTGATAAACTACTAGAGCCTTTATTTTCTGGTCTGAACCTAAACATGGGTCTGGGCCCCCTCTTCACGATCATAACCTAGGGCATGATGCAATTCATCTGATCATCCTCGCCATCCACATCAGAAAAGGACTATAGGTGATCAGATACTTGACATCACATTGTGTCGTCACTTTATGGATAAGATATTCCACTGTTTATAATAAAAATTTGGATTTTTGTAATCAGAATAATCTGCAAATTATGATAATTTTGTTTTATTTTCGCAAAAAACTCGTAGATTAAGTTTTTTTTTCCTTGATCTATTTTAAGCATGCGCCCAAAAAAAGAGCTGATTGATGATCCATAGGCGAGCTTCTCTTTGTTTCATAATTCGAACCTGTATTCCCTTTGCCCTTTATGATCATTATCCTTATTTATACACTTTTTGAATGATAATTGTCATTTATATTTTTTGTAGGTTAATCTTGTTTAGAAATCATTTTTTGGTTTTTTTTTTTTCATATAAAATTGAACTTAGAAGTATTACATTGCTAGTAATAAGTCTGATTCTTGCCACAACTTGTAACATGGCAGTGTTCAGATGAAGAGGGTGATACGAGGGATCACTGTCGAGCCAACTTGGGCAATGGCTTAGATTTTCATGAAGGCAGAGTCCTGACTCTCTCTACTGTTGATGCTTGGTGTCAGTTGGTCATTGAGAAACAGAGCATGCTTGTACTTCCTACCCTACTTAATGGATACCGGGCTGCTTGCCATTATGGAACTGATGAAGATCCAGATGAAATTTCATGCTGGAGAATCGAAAAGAGAGAAGTTTTCTGTAAGATTCTGATGTTTGTGATTCAAGAGGCAAGTGGCATATTTCAAAAGCTTTTGGGAATTTCAAGTTCCAGTTGCAAGAATGAGATTGTTTTGGAGCTAAAGAATTCAGATAAGTGGAAAACCATGAAGCCACTTTTGAAGTCTTACCTGAGGAGTACATTGTATCTTCTAGATCAAGTTACAGACCACCAGATACTTGAGTTCACCTTATCTCGACTTAGAACTTCAATTATCTTCTTTGCTGCTTTCCCAACATTACTGCAACGGCTTATCAAGGTACTTCTATATCTTAAGATTAGAGAGAGAGTGATAATTTTTCTTTTCAGTGAGAAGATGATATATTTAACTGCAAAACTTGTACATTTTTTGAGGTTACCAACTATAGAAGCGTTTCTTATGGATTGCATATATATATTGTGATTCTTAAAGGTGACCAAAATACCTGATGTAGGTTTTGGATAGCATATTACTGACTTCCTAAGACATCAATGTCTTGACTGGGCATGACTGATTCTTAAGCACTAAATGCTTATATATTTCTTAATCATGCATCTTATTTGGTTGGGGAGATATGTTTTGTTGTGACAGCTCTGTCAAACACTACATATCGATGCTGCCACAATATGCACTGTTGTGATAATAAATTCCATGGACCTAATGATGGATAATGGATAGACATACAAAAGACCACCAAAATATCCCCCAGTTGGTTCCTTAGATTTAATGATACCCCTCTGACCCTCTTCCCTTAACCTTGAACACTCTAATATCCTTTTTATAAGCAATTTTCTCTGCATTTTGAAGAATTGTAGGAATTAGACAATGTGCCTTAGCATTCATCAATGGTCAAAGCTGTGTCACAGATTCTCCAAATGTGCATCTACATGTTATTAGCCATGTAGTTATATTAATCAACAAACAATTGAAATAGAAATATAGACAGAATCTTCATTACAGTGCCTTATATCAGACATTTACAACTTCTTCATGGGCTTGAGTTTGAGTAACTAATTCTGATGTAGCTGGTTTGTTGGAAGGATCTGCTCAAACCTAGGCACCTTCAAGCCAACACAATCACTCAAGGGTTCTGCCCAAAGCGGAAACATTCTGAAATATTATTGATGAATTATTTTCAGAATATATCATTAAAATAAATGATTTTCAGAATACATGTGAGGCTCTTAGATAGGCCCCTTGGGAATCCAAAGAAGGTAATTTCCTTGTACATAGATCCCCTTTCCTTTCTACAAAACATTCATTGAATCTATACTTTAATAAAATAGGAAAGGTAAACTATGGAAGATACTTAATATCCTAACAAAGATATTAAAAGACATGATTTATTGCCTAACTGAAGAATTGGACCTCATGCTGTAAAGCTGTACTTGTTGGGCCAATCGTGGGCCTTGGGCATGGGCCCAATGGACTTTGTTGTGGCACGTGAGTTTTGGGCTCCATCAAATTCACAATGCCTGTTGTATATATTGGTGCAATGAGCACAAAATACTTTCTAGGAAATAAGTAGATGATTTAAACCCTAAAAAGAAACTACCCTTTCGCATTTTTTCAGTTGATTTCAACCTTTGAAACTAACATCTATGGGTAATTAGTGAGAATAGTGAGCCCACCTAGTGGGAAAAGGCTTGGTTTGGTTTGGTTTGGTTTAGTGAGCCATGATCTGAAGCTTCCTGTCTCATTAATATTGTACCAGGGTACTCAGATGTATAGTGGAGATTAATGTGCTTCAATCTTCATTAATATTGTACCACCCTTCTAAAAGAACTTCAGTCGGGAAGTGCAGAATTTCTGCAATTCTTGAGCAACCTGCTCATCCAATTCCCATCTGGATCCAGAATTAAAACTTAGAAGGTCCCAATTCAATTGAAAGCAATTTGGATCTCGTTAATATCGAGAACCCCCCATTGCAGGTAACATCATTTCATGAAAAAGGGGAGTCTTTTAAAACAAAAAGGCCCACCAAGGATATCTATAAAGAACCCTAAGGATTCTTTTTGTACCTTTCTCCTTTCTTCATTTTAAGAACTGAAAAAAGGAGAAAATTCGCACCGACAGTTTCAGCAAAAACAACACATAAGAGCCCACACTAAAATGAAGGAAGAGGGTAGATAATAGATATTCTTAAATAATAATATAAAAACCAAATGCATGCTACATTTTTTTTTTTGCACATTTGATTATAGAGGGACCACCTACTTCAATATGTTTCAAATTTGATGCAGTTCCGGATCCGCGATCGGTGAATAGATCAATCTCTTGAAGGATTGATCGAATCCAAGGGTGGATTCCAGCACTAGGGCACACTCAAAATCATGAAGCACTCCATAACTGAAGAGAAACTCAGAATTCTTTGATTAATTGATAATAGCATCAGCAATTGCAATGAGGACTCAACTATATATAGAGAAATAGAATCGTTCCTCTCTTACTTGGACTCTAAGACTTTCCTAAACAATGTTTAAATACAATAGAAACACATATAATAACAATCCTAATAAATATCCCTAACTTAAAGACTTCCAAATAAATTAAACTACTTAATAAGACTCCTAAATAACATAAATTCCCATAATTAATTGATTGGTCTTATTGGGCTAGGTTGACCCATAGGTAAAGGGTCTGGCCTGCATCAGTTCTCCCTGTCTTGGAAAAATTCGACTCTGTTGAGTTCATAGCTTGATCATACTGGAGAGAACTCAACCTCAAGTTCGGTAAGTGTCCCCCTGGTTCAAAAATCAACCGCACAAACTTTGGATTTTTTTATGTGGTCTTCATTTTCTTGACATTACTTGGAAGCTTTACTCAGTTTTTTCCTCTATCTAAAAGTAAATCAGGTGTGTCTCTTCTTCTGATGTCCGCATTATCTTGGATGTGTGATTTGAGCATTAGAGGTGTCAACTGTTGTCCTACTACTGACAGATCACCATCTTTGACCATCCAGCGTTGATCCTCAAAGATGAAGTCAATATGGGGGATTTTAACTATTGTTTCTCCAAATCCACTTGAACACTATTATTTTCCTTCGGTGATCATATCCAATTGTTGATTAGGCTTCTTTCCCATGAGATCCATGTCCTCAGTCTTGGCTTTTTCTTGTTCTTCAGCTGCCTTTGCTTTCTTTTCATTGATATAATTCATAGAAGAAAATTCGGACCTTTTGCCTTCTAATTTTGTTGAAGTTTCATCTATCTCAAGAGTTTCACTTGCTGTTTTGCCTGAATTTGTAGTGACATCCTTCAGTCAGTGACTATGCTTGTTTCCCATGAGATCCATGTCCTCAATCTTGGCCTTTTCTTGTTCTTTAATTGCCTTTGCTTCCTTTTGATTGATGTCATTCATAGAATAAAATTCGGGCCTTTTTTTTTTCTTTCTAATTATGCTGAAGTCTCATCCATCTCAGGAGTTTCACTTGCTGTTTCGCCTGAATTTGCAGTGACATCCTTCAGTCCTTGATCTTGCTTCTCAATTTCAGTGATTTCTTTTTCTTCTTGTTGCTCTTCTTTTGGTTGTTCAGTTGAAGGGGATGAGTTGTCGATTGCAATGGACAGAGCATAATCTGCTGTCCTTTCCATAGGAAGGAAAAATGTGTTCTTCTCTTTGTTATGGTGTAATTCCCTATTAAAAAGCCATGGTCATCCAAAAAAAATATGAGCGATATTCATATGGATCACATCACATCAAATCTCATCCTCATAATTGCCAATCTTAAACGATACCAAACATCTATGAGTCATAGGAATGATGTAACCCTTAGACCATGTGACTTGGTAGGATTTAGGTAGCTTCTCAGTTGGCCAATGGAGCTTGGCAATAACCTCTTGTGCAACAAATTTTATAGCGCTACCATTGTCTATAACCAAATTAGCTGACTTGTCTTCAACTCTTACTTGTGTTAGGAATTTCTTAGTATGTCTCCATATTCCTTTTCATTTGTGGTGAGAAGTCGACTAATGACAAGAATGAGATTATCTTCTCCAGCAAAATGAGTTTCAACAACATGGGGTCTTGTCCTTTGCTGAAACTTTCCTTCTTGAGACCTAGATTGGCGCATGTCTAAGCACGTGTTGAACACGGATGGCTTCTATGTATGCTTCACTAGTTTTGCAGTGATTCATATTCTCCAAGATGTTCGGTCTTAAGCCTCTGATATAATGGACCAAATCATGTATCTCGTCCTCTAACTTACACATGTCTTGCAACTCTCGAAACTGGCAGGTATATTCATCTGCTGTCACATCTTGCTTCAAATGAAGGAATTGTTCAGAGTAGAACTCATTCTCAAAATACCAATCTTCCATATTTAAGCCGATATGAAATTCTTTGAATTTGATTGGAGTTTCCAAAAATTCTCATGATGGCTTTGATGCGAGGAAAGAAAAATATAGTGCTTTCCCAAAAATGACTAACCATCTATAGATATTGATGACTAGAATACGTTGGGAAAGACCAGATTGTCGATTGGAGTTTCCATGGCTTCAATTTCAGCAGAATTAAATCTGGCTATCCAATGGCAGACTACTTTGACCCTACTTATGGATTGGTTTGCACTTTGGGTGTGATTGGAGCAAAATATCCCAAGTTTTGAATCTGGGCTCTTAGCCTTCCAACTGGATCAGGCCAGACCCGATATGGATCTGGATCTTAATTGGTTCAGGTGTATGGCCCAAAACTTAAGAAAAGGGCACGTGTGAGAGGAGATTTCTTTTCTTTTCAAATGCCTTGGACCTTGTGCAGCAAGTGAAAATAAAAAGAAGAGGGCTCTTGCTGGGGTGAACTCCAACAAAGGAAGAGAGGAAGAGGTCAGCTGAGGTGGGCCCAATTGGTTTTAGGGTGGAGGAAGTAGGGATTGGAATAGTGTTCGACTGAGACTGGGTTGGTTTTAGGGCTTGGAAAATTTGGGGGTTTTGGGTTTTAATTGATTTGCGGTGGGTTGAGGCCTTCGGTTGGGGGGTTTGGGGAAGAAAAGAGGGTTTGAGTGGCAAGGATGGGTAAAGGGTTAGGGTTCTGAGGGGGAGGATGTTGGAAAGGGAAGGGGTGTCATGGTTCGGTTAATATGGGCGATGGGTCTTTGAGGGGTGATGGGTGGCTGGCGACGATTGGGTTATGAGAAGAAGATGGTGATGGAATTGATGGGTTGAGATGGGCGAGGAATACATCCGGAAAGGACAGATGTGTTTTTGGGGATCAGAATTCGGCTTTGATACCAATTGATGCAGCCCCGGATCCGCGAATAGATCAATGTCCCAAAGGATTGATCAAATCCAAGCGTGGATTCCAGCACTAGGGCACACTTAAAATCGTGAAACACTCCATAACTGAAGAGAAAATTAGAATTCTTTGATTAATTGATAATAGCAGAACTTAACCATATATAGAGGAATAGAATTGTTCCTCTCTTACTTGGACTCTAAGACTTTTCTAAACAATGTTTAAATAAAATAGAAACACATAATAACAATCCTAATAAAATATTCCTAGCTTAAAGACTTCCAAATAAATCAAACTAATTAATTAGACTCCTACATAACATAAATTCCCACAATTAATTGATTGGTCTTATTGGGCCTGTGGGTTGGGCCCAATGGGCTAGGTCGGCCCATGGGTTATGGGTCTGGCCTGCATCAAAATTCAATCTAGATTCTTAAATTCACAAGGGCCTAAGGGCATTTATTGCCTCACTATAAGGATGGGCATCTCTGTGTGGTGCTTTAGCCCTGCCTCCGCCACAGTGATGGACCAAAAATGTCTCCTGCCTCTGTCAATTGCTACTGCCTCAGGTGCAACTTCTACCCAACTTATTTTCTTCTCTTCTCAAGCAATGGCTACCACCCTCATGCAATGGCATGCACCCTCATGAACTCGATCCTCTGCACTAGTGTGTTCCCTCGAGCACAACCTCATCGTTTGAACCGGTCTCCAAAGAAATAGGGTCTCCGAAGTTACAAAAAAGAGACAGTCTCCACGGTTTTCTGTTACTTCAATTTTTATTTAGTTTATTATCAAAAGTTAACTGTCGCGTTGCACTATTGTTTGCTTTCTGATTTCTTATGCCTCATAATACCTTTCTGACTTTGTATACAGGTTGCAGTTCATTTATGGGCAACTGGTGGAGGGTCTCTGTCTTCATCAGCGTTCTTAATATTACGAGACATAGCTGTTCAGTTAAATTTGAAGTGCCTTGATACCTGCTTGAAGAAAACATACAAAGCCTATATTGCACAATGCCTGTTTGTTGAGTCTGCAAATCCAAAACACGTACAGTTTCTTAGCAACTCCGTTGTTGAACTATATTCTCTTGATCTGCAAAAAGCGTATCATAGGGCGCTGGTTTCAGTCCAACAATTGGCTAAGATTTTACAGCAAGCTCTTAAAACAAAGAAGGTGAGTGGTTCTAAACTCTTAAGTATACTAATTATCGTCATCATCGATTCCTTATCCCATCTCATTGTGGTTTGCCTTTATCGCAGATAGTTAGGTTTTTTTATAAATAAAATGCATTGGGTCAACCCCCAATCGTTGGGTTATGAGGCTGATGATGATTTTTCCACTAATTCTTATTTTGGGCTAAGTAGTTAGTATTCCTTGCTTCACTGTCCAACATGTTTACACTTTTAGAGAGAGAGAGATGAAACACAGAACAAGAGAAAGAGAGATGAATGTCGTCTCCCATTCTTGGATCGACTGATGTATATATAAGGGCTTAATACCCTAATTACAATCAATTACAATCAATTACAAATCAATCACAAATCTTAGATCCTAAAATTAAGTAACAACTTTGACTAATTACAAAGCAATAAATGGGTACAATAAATGGGCCAAAATGGATGGGCCTGGATTGACACCCCCCCTCAAATTGATGCTGGGGAGTCATAAAGCAGCAATTTGGAGACAAGAAATTGATGTCGAGGCCGAGGAAGTCCCTTTGTGAAGATATCTGCAAACTGAAACTTTGTAGGGACATGAGGTAGACTAATGACATCCCGCTTAAATTCATCCCGAATAAAGTGGCAGTCAACTTCAATATGCTTGGTGCGTTCATGGAATACTGGATTTTCAGTGATTCGGATAGCCCCAGTATTGTCGGCATGCAATGGAGTAGGAAAGGTTTGAGCGGACCTGAAGTCCGAAAGAAGGCCCCGTAGCCATAAGACCTCAGAACAAGCAGAAGACATTGCCCTATATTCAGCTTCTGTGGAAGATCGAGACACCCGTTCTTGTTTCTTGCATTTCCAAGAAATGAGAGAATTGCCAAGGTACATGCACCAACCGGTAGTAGAACGGCGTGTGTCCTGACAGCCTGCCCAGTCAGCATCTGCATAAGCAGTCAGATGAAGAGGATTATCCTTTGGATAATATAAACCACGAGGGGCAGTTCTTAGCAGATAGCGGATAATGCGCTTCACAGCTGCCAAATGAAGGTGGCGAGGAGCTGTCATAAACTGGCTCACAAGATTAACAGCATATGATATGTCAGGTCTAGTGATGGTGAGATAGACAAGACTTCCCACCAGGCGCCGGTATGGTTGAGGATCAGGAAGAAGATCCCCATCATCCTTACTCAGCTTGAGATTTACCTCGACAGGTGTATCAACAGGCGAACCAACTCGATAAGATCTGATGTGTATTTGTGTTGATTAACAAATAGACCTTTGGAAGATTGATGCACCTCTAAGCCCAAGAAATAATGCAAGGGGCCCAAATCCTTCATATGGAAGTAAGTCCGGAGGGAATCTTGAAGAGATTTGATCATACCATCATCCGTGCCAGTGATAATAATATCGTCGACATACACTAGAAGCACCGTAACCCCAGTAGAGGTGTGGCAAAGAAAGAGAGATGAATCATAAGGACTTTGAGTAAAGCCACTTTCGCATAAGCGACCCCTAAAGGTTTCGAACCATGCCCGAGGTGCTTGCTTTGGACCATAAAGCGATTTCCGTAGCCGACAGACGGACCTCTTGGAGGGAGAGGGGACGCCATGTGGTATACGCATATAGACCTCTTCTTGCAAATCCCCATGGAGAAATGCATTTTTGACATCCATTTGGTATAATGGCCAAGACTGAGATGCAGCAATGGCGAGAAGTAACCTAACATATGTCATCTTTGCCACAGGTGCAAATGTCTCCTCATAGTTAATGCCATACTCCTGTCTGTTTCCAAGTGCCACAAGTCGAGCTTTGTGTCTATCCAAGGACCCATCAGATTTAAGTTTGATCGAGTAGATCCATTTGCAACCAATGGGCTTAACTGCTGAAGGACACTCCATAATATCCCATGTGTGATTCAGAGCCAATGCATCTAATTCCTCCTTCATGGCCTGGTTCCAGCAATCTTGTTGGACAGCCTGCAAATAAGAACTTGGGACAGAGATAGAAGATAGGGTGGTCATCAAAGAAGTATGGGTAAAGCCATACCGCTCAGGCGGTCTAGAAGTTCTGGAGGAGCGACGTAAGGCAGGAGTAGGCGTGGAACCATTTGTCGGTGGAGGATCAGGGGGAGGGCCATCTGCAGTGGGAGGTTTCTCCCGTCGGTGGTATACAAAAGCAGGATTAAACCTAGTAACAGAGGTTTGATCCGAAAAACCGGGTAAGAGAGCTGGGGAAGAGGGAGGAGGACAATCCATGTGAGTTTGGAAGAAATATTGATTTTCAAAGAAAATAACATTTCGAGAAACCCTGATACGACGACCAATGGGATCATAACAAACAAAGCATTTTTGATTAGTGGCATAACCCAAAAAAGCACACCTGCGAGATTGTGCTGTGAGTTTCGTTCTTTCGGTGGGAGGTAGATGAACGAAGCAAACACAGCCAAAGGTATGTAGGTGATCAAACACAGGATGATGACCAAACAATTTAAAATGAGGCGTGAAATGAGCAATGGTAGGTGATGGAAGGCGGTTAATGAGATAGACAGCCGTTGTGAGAGCTTCAGTCCAAAAACGAGGGGGAACGGATGATTCAATTAGAAGAGTTCTAGTTACATCAAGAAGATGTCTGTTTTTCCGTTCTGCGACTCCATTTTGTTGTGGAGTATACGGACAGGTACGTTGAGAAATGATTCCTTTATTGGTTAAAAAGGATTGAAAATCCTTGGAAACATACTCCCCCCCTGAGTCTGAGCGCAAAGTTTTAATGCATTTAGAAAATTGGGTTTCCACATATTTAACAAAAAATGTAAATGCATTAAGAACATCAGACTTCGAATGTAAGAAATAAATCCAAGTAAATCTGCTGTAGTCATCAATGAATGTGACAAAATACTTGAAATGACTATGGGAAAGGGTCGGAGCAATGCCCCAAACATCACTGTGAATTAAGTCAAAACATGCAGTGCTCCGTGTGTGAGAGGTTGGAAAGGGTAAAGTTTTACTCTTACCTAATTTACAAGCATCACAGTCAAAAGAAGCAGAAGCAACAGGTTTATTTATTAATCCAGATTGAAATAATGTAGACATAGTAGAAGCATTCGGATGACCAAGTCTATTATGCCACAAACGAGAATGATTCTGAAGGAAAAAACAAAATAACTGATGTAAAGGATTATTCTCAATAACAGAAGATATTGGTAACGGAAAAAGTCTGCCACGCTTAGGCCCCCTCGCGATCACTTCCCCCGACTCCTGGTCCTGCACAACACATCCAGAAGAAGAAAAGGAGACAGTGTAATTATTTTCAACAAGTTGTCCCACAGAAACCAAATTAGTAGCAAGAGGAGGAGAAACCAAAACATTGGTTAAGGGTAAGGGGCCAGGGGTATCACCAACAGAGGTGATGGGGAGATGATCTCCGTTGGCAGCTTGAACAGTGAGATGACCAGTGTAAGGAACAACATTTTATAATGTGGCGGGTGATGAGGCCATATGGTTACTTGCACCAGAATCTAAGTACCAGGTATTGGAAAGAGAGGAAGTAGTACCTGCGATGTTCATGGATGCTAAGGCATTGATGATCATTTGGTTAACCATATCAGGGGTGAGAGGAGCAGGAGACATAGATTGTGATGAGGAACCAGGCTGTGAGGATGAATCATACGGCAGAGAACCACTGAAGTCAGATGAAGCATATGGTGGAGTAGTCACTGTGTAAGCAGTAGGAGCAGATGACACAGTGAAAGTTCCAGGGCCGGACTGCACATAATCGCGGGAAGCTGAATTGCGAACCTTCTTCCGACATTCTTCAATAACATGACCAGTGGCCTTACAATATCTGCAAATTTTTGACTTGCATTGATTTGCATAGTGACCATATTTTTTGCAATTATGACACTGAACTTTACGGATGTCCCGAGGAGGTTGTCTGGCTGTGGCAGCATAGGCAAATGGAGCCTCCGTAGAGCGTTGTTGTTCCAGATTAGTTTTAGTAGCGAGACGCTGTTCCTCCCGCAGAAGTTCCTGAAGACATGCATCCAAGTGGGGAAGAGGAGCCTTGCTCATCAAGCTCGATCGAACTGTCTCAAACTCCAAACGAAGTTTCATGAGGAGCTGATCCCGATGACTACTTTCCTGTAATGGAAGTAATTCCGGTAGAAGTGCGGCAGATACCGTGGCAAACTTAATCTCATCATATTCAGACCACAGGCGGCGGAAGCCATTGTAATACTCCTGAATAGTTTGGGTGCCTTGAGTGAATTGAGAGATTTCAAGTTCTAATTGAAACTGGCGAGCAGCATTGCCTTGTTGATAAATTTTCTTAAGATAGTCCCACATTTCACGGGCAGTTTTGCAGGGTTTTAAGTTGAGAATAAAATTTGACTCAACAGAGCCCAGCAACCAGGTTTTGATTTTAGCATCCTTTGTCTTCCAAGCTAAAATCTTCTTGTCATCTTCCGCTGGTTGAGGTTCAGATCCATCAATGTGTGCCCAAAGTTCTTTTCCTTCCAAGTAAATTTGAAATTGGAAGGCCCATGAGGTATAATTTGTCCCATCAAAGCGAACCAGGGCAATCTCATGTTTTTCCATTACGAAAGTCTAGTAAGAAGCACACACAAGGAAGACAGGGTGCTGAATTGGGCAGCAGTACTGTTGCAGTCCAATTGTAGACGGATCAGACCACAGTCAAGATTGTAAGAACACAATCAGGAGGTGTTGCAGCAGACAGCAACCAGTAGACAAGAACAATTCCCAGAAGGCACAGAATAAAAGTGCACAACAAACAGTACCCAGAAAGACACAACGAACAAATTATCACAGCAGTAGTGCAAAGGAATCAACAGATTGGATCAAGTAGACGCAGCAGTAACAATCAGCAGTAGTAAGGAACAAACCAGCAACAACAGCAGTAATAAATAGCAGTAGGAAGAACCAGCAGTAACCAGCAATAGAACAGTTGCTGATACAGCAACTTGTGCACAGAATTGTGCACTAAACAGTACCTGACGACCCAAATTTTTGAGTTGGGTTGTGTACGTGGGCCCCACCTAGTGATCTGTTGACAGATCTGAGTATGGGGATGGGTTCACAGCAAATTTCGGCAACTACTGGAAGTGGTCTCAGGTAGAACGAATCCAAATCCAAACTTTTGAACGGCTGAGATGAAAAGAAATGGACAAAACTGATTTTCTACAAAAAAGGGTAGATGGCCTACCTCTGATGATCCATAAATCATGAGAAAATCTTCATAAATATGTATAAATCCAGGCGACCAATATGGGCTGCTTCCGCTGAGTAGCAGATGATGATCGCAGGTGGGCCACTCCTGATCTGAGATGATCAGGGAAGATCAGATATGATCTGGCTGAAGAAGATGATCACAGATGATCATAAACAGGCTCCCAATGAATGGAAGATGAGTTGGGAGAAGATCAAAGATGGTCGACCTTGCTCTGATACCATGACACTTTTAGAGAGAGAGAGATGAAACACAGAACAAGAGAAAGAGAGATGAATGTCGTCTCCCATTCTTGGATCGACTGATGTATATATAAGGGCTTAATACCCTAATTACAATCAATTACAATCAATTACAAATCTTAGATCCTAAAATTAAGTAACAACTTTGACTAATTACAAAGCAATAAATGGGTACAATAAATGGGTCAAAATGGATGGGCCAAAATGGATGGGCCAAAATGGATGGGCCTGGATTGACACATGTCACAGTCAAGTTCAGAATATCTGTAGTGGAAGGCATATTGTGCATTTCGAAAAATGATATGTAATGGTTATCTTAGTCAAGTTTTTATTTGCAAGAAACTTAAAGAGAATACAAAAAAAATCTAAAAATTAAATCTATTGGTTATCGTAGTCAATTTTTTTATTGGCAAGAAACTTATAAAGAGAATTAAAAAAAATCTAAAATATTTAGGTTAGGTTTTGATGTTTATTTGCATTCTCTGGTAATATATAGGTATGTATCTGACCCATAAATATCATGCAGATTCTATGTTGTAGTCTGATTCTATATGAACTTATGTATATGATGCCTAAATGTCATGCAGATTCTGTGTTGTAGTCAGATTCTATATGAATTTAATTGTTGAATTTGTTTAGAGTCAGTTGCATCATTTAATCTATTGGCTAAATTTTATACGGATAGAACTCAAATTACATATGCATGTAATTTATATGTTAATTGCCACAGCTCAGTTCATTAGAGCATTGGTTTTACAAGTTGAAGATCATAGATTAGTGTTAAGATCATTAATCAGTTAATGTACACTCCCTCTTAAAAGTTACAACCCATAAAAAATGTGCAGCAACATATGCTGCTCAAATATGGATACAAGCTTGGATACTGCCATACAGGGATTGAGTATAGAACTCTGGAAGTGCTATAATAACTATTAGTTTTTATCCATAAAGTGACGTTATATTTAATATTAGAATTGCTATATGTTACCTTCTATTCTTTGAAGTTAGAACATTTCTCAACTAACAAAATAACCATCCGAAAAGTAGACGAACGGAGTTGTAAATTGGCTTGCTGAATATAGAAAAATAGAGTTGTTACAGAGTACTGACCAAAATTATATAGGAAACTTTGTGAAACTACCATATAAACTGAAAAAACTAAATGATTGCCTATATCAGCTACCTTTCAAACATATCAGCTGATAACGGCGATGTAAACCTGTTAGCTGATAAATACAATTTACTGTGTCGGCCTCAGCTGATAACTGATAAGCAGCAGCTGATATTTTGAACAATGAGTTTAACTACTATGGTTCTTTATTAGTCTTTCCCTCTAGTATCTTGTATTTGCAGAACTTTCTTATGAGTGGGCAGTTCATTGCCTCATTGCCCCCACCCACCCATACTATCTTTACTAATGTAACAATTGTTAAGAGTTGTTACAGTGATGACCTATTTTGTAAACACACAAATATACAAGAGATTTCTGGTGGTGATAGATTAAAATAGAACCCGGATGGTACTAACCTATGCTACAAAGCCAGGTTGGTGGCGAAAGGGTTTACCCAGTCATATGGTATATGGTCTATGGATTATTTTGAGACATTTTCTCCAGTGGAAAAATTGAATTTGGTAAGAGTTATTCTCTCTCCTCGTGCTGCAAATTTGTATTGCCTTTATATCAAATGGATGTAAAAAATGTGTTCCTTCATGGAGATCTACAAGAAGTGTACAAGGAGTTACTGTCACGGCCCAAATCCTTAAAGTACATATTCGTTGTTTGGACTCTGAGGTTCAATATAATCCGCGACAATGACTTCAGTTGAATCGTTTTGTAGTGGCATTAATGCGGAATGGAGGAAAAGATGCCCGGTGGGCGATGAAAGAAGATCGAGATAGAGGCAAAAATTGGGCTCTCACCAAACTCCAATCTGGAGGCATTAGTGATTTGGGCTCTCATAGTATGCACCAAGCAACCTAGAAATAAGCTACTTAATGTGCACACAATTTAAACTCGCAAGCGCACAAGATCACTATTTAGTATAATGAATTGTAAGTACGAGATCGATCCCACGAAGACTTGTGATAAAACAATGTCAAAATTAACTAAAAATTAGAATATTAAATGGATAAAAAAAGAAACAATTGAATGGTGAAAGGTTGAATTAAACTACTAAAAACAGTAAATTAAACTATCAAAAGAAACAAAAAACTTAATGGAAAGTAACCTAACACACAAGACTATTGCTAGAATTGAAAACAATAAGAATGAATGAACTAGGGTTTCATCTTCTCCCCTAACCTATTTTACGCATGTCCCTTATTATCCCTTAATAAAAAATCCGAATTATTGGTGACATTTCATCTTCTCCCCTAACCTATTTTATGCATCTTTTCCCCTAACCGGCCCGGCACGGTCTGGTCAACGGCACGGCCCGTGTCCAAGGAGGCTGGGCCCGTTGGCTCGGGCCCGCCTGGCACATGGGCTGGAGGCACTAGCCCGCCAGCATGCTGTTCTATTTTTTTTTTTAATACTAAAGTATTATTATACAATCGTGTATGTACTGTGAGCATACATGTACATATATCTATTATATATAGGCATCTTCATTGTTCCAAACTTGGACCTGAAGTGTCCAAATATTTGACACACACCCTATTATTTTCAGTCCAGATCATTAACTTAGTGGTATTAGAGACCCATTTTATTCCCTAATAGAGTTTTTAGTGGAGTCTTTGTACTCCACAAAGTGATCCCCACTTTTCAGCTGACAGATTATGACAAATAACTTTGAGGTGATTAGAGATAAAAACAGGTTGAATTCTGTATAGGTCAGTAGTGGACCTGGTACTGTTCTATTTTTTTTTTTAATACTGAAAAAAAAGAGCGGGCCGGGCTGGCGGGTTGTGCCGGGCCGAGGCTGGAGCGGGCCGTGCCGGCCCGGCCCGTTTGACATCTCTAACCTAGACCATGGCATATGTATCTAGATTATGATTCCCCTAAACCTAATTCATGAGTGGCATACTACATGAATTGTTCATCACGTTGCAAAAACTAAGCATGTCACATGTCCTAGTCAATTCATGCATGACGCATAAAAACAGTGGGAATGATAAATGCATGAGTCTAAGCATGGCATATACTTAGATTATTCATGGTTCTAAACCCTAGATGCATAACGTCAAGATCAATCAAAGATAAGTTAGCTAATCTTAAATTTAATTGAACATGGCATGGTTGGCATGGCATATACACAACTTTGGTTTAGAAACTCAACCAACAAAACTGAAATCTCACTTAAAGAATGCCAAAAGGGACTACATAAAATTAGGCTAGGGTTTCAATTACACCCTAGCCCTAAAAGTTTAGCTACTCATGTTTGTAATGTAAAATAACATAAAAAAGAGTCATAAGAAAAACTCTAAAGAATTGATGGAGAAGGGATGACGGCCAGCAGCTTCCTTGATTTCTCTTTGCTCCAAAAAGCTTTCCAAATAGGGTTGTACGGCTGCTAGGGCTTGTGGTAGTGGTGCTGGTCGTCCACACCCTTGCTCCCGTTTTATGCTTTTTGCAAAAGCCCTCTTAGTGAAGAGTTTCCTCCAATTTAGGCTTTTCCTTTTATGATTAGATCTCGTCCTTACTTTACAAGTAAGCTTCCTAATTAGATGAGAATAGGTGTCTTCTTTTCTTGATTAGCAATACTTTCTAATTCTGGTCCCACAGAATCACCTTAGAGGTTGTGTGCACCAAAAAGGCCCCTATAGTTTTTATGAAACAAAACCAATCTTCCCGCCAAAATTTTCTCTTTTTTTGCCCCTTTTCAACGAGCGTCGACGTCATCGCTTGTTTCAATTGGAATAAGTCTTTGAGATTCTGTGGTCGCTCGTTTCAATTGGAACAAGTCTTTGAGATTCTGTGGTCGCTCGTTTCAACTGGAATAAGTTTATGAGATTCTGTGGAGCAACGACGTCCTCACTCGTTTCAATTGGAAAAAAAATCATTAGATTCACTATGATGTGCACGCGCACTACATGATTCGAACAAATGAATTTCCGCTCCCCCATCTTTACATCTAGATATCTACAAAAAAACATTTACCAATGTTGTAAGAGAACATTCTACTGCTTAAAATTATAACTTGGAGAACTAAACAATTACAAGAAACTAATAATGTAGGTGTTACAATCAACTAACAATGCATACAAATCTCTTAGCATTTGAGTTGCATCCAATTTATCTTCAACTCTCATGTGCAAAGCACTCAACATCACTGTCCCTTTTATTTAACGATGTATCCATTTAATTTAGATACCACATCTCATGCCCAAAGCACTTAAAACCACTGTCCCTTTTGTGATGGAACCAATCCAAATATCGCTAACTAGAGTTGAGAATGCCACCATCGTGGATCAGGTCTAAAACAAGCGATTAAAATGGAAAAACCAAAGGAAATCAAATTATGTGTAAAAGGGCCCAGTTCTGATATTGTAGTAGTTACAAGCCTGTTAGATTTCATAAATGGACCTTATAGATGGGTTACAAGAACTGGCCTCAAAGAATCAGAAATTCGGACTATTTAAAATGGCCACTGAATTCGAGTGACTGGATTTGTGAAATCTCTACCCGCCCATATTGAATAAGAACATAGAAGGACGTATATCAAATAAGTAGATTATAGAATAATGAAAAAGGGTATTAAATGTGTCCTCTGAGAGAGTTTGATTCTACGAATCAATATTTCATCAAGACCAAAATATACTTTTCTTCTACATGTATTGCTTTAATGGTGATATACACAAATATACACACAATATAACAAACCAGTCTTCTATGACTCCATACAACTAACCCAAAGACCTCCAACCCAACAACCATCATACTGATTTAAAAAAAAAAACTGCCAAATTGAATGTAAATTGTAAGCATGTGATTTGGTCAGGTCAAAGGGCAGGTCGAGTCTGTTTATATGGGCCTCAGTGACTAAGTCACTTGTGTATATTGTGTAGATCAGATTAGATGTTGCTATTCAAGGGATACAATTGCTGTATGATATGTTATACAAGCAAATACAAGAGATATAGAAAGGGGTTGACCGCAAGGGTTCGACACACTTTGCAAGGCCAAAATACTTCCATCTTTTATTATCTTTGTGATGTTATGTTAATGGCCTCTATTATGTTGATCTAGAGCTGAAGCATATGTCGGCTTTTCAATCATCAGTTACTGTCGAAGATGTCATAAAATGGCATAGGCATTTAGGACATGTGCCAATTCAAAGCATGAGTCTTTATCCAGTTCTTGATATTAAAAGTGATATATGCTGGTGGAAATATGAATGGGAAATTTGAAACTTAAATATTGGTCTCTATTAGCTAAATGGAGGTGGAGATATGGAGAAGATAAAGAGGCATTGTGGAGGAGGGTTATAGTGTCTAAGTATGGGGAGGATGTTTGGTGGTGGCCCTGGTGGGTGCCAAGCATATGTCGGCTTTTCAATCATCAGTTAGTGTCGAAGATGTCATAAAATGGCATAGGCATTTAGGACATGTGCCAATTCAAAGCATGAGTCTTTATCCAGTTCTTGATATTAAAAGTGATATATGCTGGTGGAAATATGAATGGGAAATTTGAAACTTAAATATTGGTCTCTATTAGCTAAATGGAGGTGGAGATATGGAGAAGATAAAGAGGCATTGTGGAGGAGGGTTATAGTGTCTAAGTATGGGGAGGATGTTTGGTGGTGGGTGCCAATAAGAGTCCCTAAGCATAAGTTGTCTACTTTTTGGGCTTTCATTTCTAGTTTTGGGGACTTGTCAAATGTTAGGGGGGAGGTCTTTGTTAAAGGTTCAGGTTTTTGTGTGGGGGAGGGGGAACTTGTCCCTTTTTGGTATGATGATAGGGTGGGTGTTGGTCCTTTACACCTTCTATTCCCTATACTGTTTATGGTTGTTTCAAAAAAAGAGGCTTCGGTTAAAGAGTGTCACGTGTGGGATGGAAATGTGATGTCTTAGAATATTAGTTTTAGGAGGGCCCTCGGTCAGTCGGAGGTGAAGATCTGTGAGTCTTTGTCCAATCTTCTTTCTAGCGTTTTTTGATGTAGGGATGCATTTGACTTTTGTATTTGGACGCCTCTTTCTAAAGGTTTGTTCTCCTCGAGGTCATTCTATAAGGAGATTGATCCTTTTCATACAATATCATCTTCTTGTGTAGTTGGCAGGCAAAATCTTGATAGCAGATGTTCTGAGAAGGGGGTTGGTGTCTGATACTATTTCTGATATGTGTTGCCTTTGTGGGGGAGATGGAGTCGATAGATCACTTGTTCATCCATTGTGGTATCGCTTCGTCTATTTGGGGGGGTTTTTCTCATACAACGTGAAGTGAGTTGGTGTTTTCCAGGTTCATTATCGATGGTGTTTGAAGATTGGAAGAGGGCCTTATTGGGTGGAAGTGGTAGAATTTTATGGAGGATTATCCCTTTTTCCATTCTTTGGTCAATCTGGAAATAGAGGAATGATATAATTTTCAGTCGGAAAGAACTGTCTCGGGAGGAGCTAATTTCAGCTGTGCGATCGAGGATCGCTAAATGGGCTTGTGCTACGAAAGAATTTTTAGAAATTAAGATGACATTTTGCAAAATTGGGGAGCTTGTCTGAAGACGTGTTTTAAAGAAGTTCTAAATTCTGGAAAGGGATATACAGTTCCAAGGTTTCTTTTACCCAATCTATCCGGTACCGTGTTGGCAATGGAGAGAAGATCTTCTTCTGGCATGATGTTTGGGCTGGTGAAATCCCTCTAGCGCTACAGTTCCCTGATCTCTACAGATACGCCAGAAAACCGGAATGCCAAAATTAGTGAGTACCTTGACACAAGCAATAATAATCAATTGTGGTGGCCTATCTTTAGAAGGAATCTTTCTGAGGAAGAAGAAGTTAATCTCTTAAATCTTATCGAGATTCTCAATGGCATAGATGGCCCTAGAGAAAGGCAAGATAGCAGGATCTGGATACATTCTAGTGATGGCTCCTTTTCGGTCTCCTCTTTCTTCTCCGCCTTATCAAACACTTCTATGGCTCCCCAAAGCTGGCATCGTTTATGGAAGATCAAGGCCCCTCCAAGAGTCATCGCCTTTACTTGGATTGCTCTCCAAAAAAAGATCTTAACTATGGACAACCTTCGCCGCAGACATATTCTCCTTGTCAATGCTTGCCCCCTTTGCCTAGCGGATGAGGAAACGATTGATCATCTTTTGTTACATTACAAGCAGACGAAAGGCATCTGGTCAGCTATCCTGGAGGAGTTTAATTGCAGCTGGGTCATGCCGCAATCCTTGCCTGATTTGTTCCTTCAGTGGGCTAACCCGATTTCTACTTCCAAAGGGAAGACCATGTGGCGCATCTCTTTCTTGGCTTGCATTTGGACGATTTGGAAAGAAAGAAATAGAAGATGTTTTGAAGGGATAGCTTCCTCCCAAGAAGATTTAATTCTTAGAATGAAATTCTGCGTTGCCTTGTGGGTCTCCAATCTTCCGGAGTTTCGGGGCTTATCTACAGACTATGATGCCCAGATACGGCACGGATACTTCAGGGATACGCCATAGACATAGCAAGGATACAGATTTTACATGTAAAAAGTGAAGTATCGGATACGATACGACACGATACGTTGCCCATTTTGAAGTATCCGTGCATCATAGTCTACAGATGCTATTATGTACAATTGGAGGGAAGTCACTTCGGTTTGATCTGGTTCCTTTTTTCCTCCTCCTTGTCTTTGTTTCCCCTCCTCTTGGGAGGTGGCTGTTTTTTGGGGATTTTCCCGGCCGCTTCTCAGTATAACTCTTTTATGCTGTAAAGTTTTTTTGTATTTCTCCTTTTTTCTTTGAATACAAGTTACCATTTCAAAAAAAAAGAAGAAAAGGATAGTATCTTGGTTTTCTCCACCACGCAAGTCTTAAAATTCAGCGTTGATGGAGCTGCAAGAGGAAAATCGGGTTTGGCTGGCTTTGGAGGTGTTCTAAGAAATCACAAGGGGGAAGTTTTGCTTATGTTCTCTAAACATGGGGACCAAAGACGCTAATGAAGTGGAAGTTTTGGCAATCCTAGAAGCACTTTCATTATTTTTATACCTTATTTCATCATTATCTTATCGTGGAAAGCTATGATGCCCAAATACGGACACGGGTACGAACACGAACACGGGAAACGCGGATTCGATATGCCAACTTAAAAAACTTAGGATGCGGATTCGATACGCCAACTTAAAAAACTTAGGATACGGATATATATATATAAATATTTGATTAGGAATTTATTTAATGTAAAATATTATTTTATTTTGATTTTGGGCTCAAACATTGCAAGGCCCATTGTGTGAATTAAATTTTTTATGAGGTGGGCCTCACTGGACAATAGTTCAACATAGAAAAAAGAAATGAATAGAGAAGAATAGTGGGTTGACTGAGTGGCCCAATAGCCCACGTTAATAAGAGTAAAAGAAAAGTTGTGTGGTTCGTACCATGCTCCTTTATAAAAGGTGGGATACTTTCCCCTTTTTGCTGGGTGTCTCCACTCTCCCGATGAAAAAAAAAACAACGAAGCCCTTATCGTTGGGCTTCTCCAAGCTCCAGATGAAAAAAGAAAAAAAAACGAAAGAAGGAGAAGAAGAAGAGTACCACTTGGAGTTAGAGGCGGCTGCAGCGGCAGTACTAGCGGTCCAATCCAACATGCCGAAGCTCCAGCCTAATGCAGGCCGATCCAAGATCAGGACTGGTAGGCCCTGCTGGACCCGCTTGATGGGGTCCACATGATCTCTGATTTTGAGATCCCTATCGTTAGTTTAGTTAGTCTCTAAATTAGTAGAGTTGCTTAATATATTTGCTTCCTAAATCCTATTTTGATTAAGATTAGAAATATTCTTATTTTAGAATGTCTTGTTTATTTAGAACAATGCTACTCTCTATATAGAGAAGCTTCTTATTGTAATGCTGATGCTTTATTCAATCAAATCAATTAACGCGAGTTATTCCCATGAGTTCATGGCCGTGAGTGTTGTTTTATGTGGAATCCCTTTGTTGGATTCAATCAACCTCATCTAAGAGGTTGGCCTATTCGATCAAAGATCCAGGTCTGCGCCACAGCCCAATAGCAGCCCAATCAAAGCATCAACAACAGCCCCAATCGAAGCAGGTTAGGGGTCTTCTTCCTCCCTCCTCTTCTCCCTTTTTTTTGTTTTGTTTTCCTTTTGTTCGAACAGAGAGAGGGATCCACTAAATTTGGGATATGATTGAGATACATTTCCAGCCGTATCTTGCCGTATCCTATATCCGTATTGTACCGTATCGGTATGGGTACCATAGGCAAACTGCCGTATCCGGGTATCATAGGTGGAAAGTGATTCGGCTAACGCTATTTCTTGGGTGAAATCTTTGAGAGGACCATGGAAAATGCAATTTCTCTTCAATGAAATTAGTCATCTAATTTCTGACTTGTAGGTTACGTTTCAACACATTACTAGATCTGCAAACGGGATGGCAAATTGTTTAGCTAAGTAACGGGTACATGGATCTTGTAATTTAAGCGTCTCTATATTGTAGTGTGTGGCTGGTTCATTTCTCTTGTACCAGTTCCACTATTGATGGCGTTTTTTGTCTTTTTAAGTTGAGTTGTACTTCTTTCTTTTTGAAATAAAATTTACTGTTACCGATTAAAAAAAAAATAGAAGTGGTATAAAACAAATTGATTGCGAGGTTTGTCAATTATCAAAAAAGTGTAGGAGCTTTTATCCAGCAACTGTTGGCGACAAAAATGATGTTCCTTTTTCCTTTATACATTCTGATGTTTGGTATTTCCTAATTTTAATTACTAGCCATTGGTATTTTGTTTCTTTCATTGATAATAACAAGGTGCACTAGGGTGTATTTAATGAAGTCTCGTGATGAGCTATCGACAATATTTGAGAATTTTCATAAAATAGTTGGCACAAAGTTTGATACAAAAACCCCTTGTTTATTTGCATATTTACAAAATAGGTCATCTTTGTAACTCTTAACAACAATTGTCTATATCTTCTTATATAATGACAAATGCTAATATACTATGTCTACAATTACATTTTTTGTTTGTATGTTCCGAAATCATAAAGTAGAAAGACTTCCACAGTAAACAATTTGTCCACATTATTGTCAACAATTCCAATAAATGTTGGTTAGGCCTTTCCTTCTGCGGGAGATGGTCCTGTGGTCGAGGTCATGAGACTGTGGAGTTTTTTATTTTCTCTGACTCAACTATGTACTTACCAATAAGGTGAAAAAGAGGAAAAATAAGTTTGGTTCTCTTGCATAGATGCTTGTGGTTTATATCTATTACTAATGCTTCCAGGTGTTTCCATGTGACATTACTTTCCTTTATTATTGCTGGATGCAGGAATCACTAGAGAAGATATACAATTTCCAGTACACCAGCTGCCTTGATCTTTGGGTCAAATTCATCTCTGCAAATGTTAGGGATCATGATCTCCAGCCATTACTTTACTTGGTTATTCAACTCATATGTGGAGTAGCTCACTTGTTTCCTGGACCTCGTTACTTGCCTTTAAGGCTCAAATGCATACAAATGCTTAATCTACTTTCTACTTCTAGTGGAGTTTTCATTCCTGTGGCATCCTTAGCACTCAGTGCTTTAGACTATGAAGAATGCAACAAGTCCAGTGCAATATCTAAAAAGAACTTGAATCCTTTGTCTCTATTAAAGGTTTGGATACATACCAGAGTGTACTACTTTAAAGTACATTTATGTACATTTATGTTGGCATTTGCTTTATTGTTCATACCCTTTTCTAAGTTACATATTTTCCTCTTTGTTATCCATCTAAAGTTTCTTAATGCTCATGAACTTTGTTCTATGCTACTTATATGACTAGGCCAAGTAGCTTAATTTGATGAGCGAGGAAGTTCAATTAGCAATTAAAAGTTTTGTTTTGCTTATTCATTTTATCTTGATATTTGCTTCATGGTTCTTATGATCTCATGGTAACAAAGTTAGTGTTAGGAGAAGAGATAGTGAACGTAATTAGTGCTTATGCCCTCCAAGTGGGCTTAGGAGATGGACATAAGGAGAAGTTTTGGGAAGACTTGGAAGGAGTGCTACTAGAGATACCCCAAGGCGAGATGGTCTTCATAGGAGGAGATTTGAACGGTCATGTAGGACGCGACGTAGATGGATATATAGGAGTACACGGGGGACATGGATACGGGAATAAAAATGAAGAAGGGAAGGATATTTTGGAGTTTTCAGTGGCTTATGATCTCATGGTAACTAACACCTTTTTTAGGAAGAGAGAGGAGCATTTGGTGACTTATAAGAGTGGCTCCTCAAGGACACAGATTGACTTCTTCTTAACTAGGAAAAGAGACCGCTTAGCTTGTAAAGATTGCAAGGTTATATCGGGGGAGAGCTTGACTTCCCAACATAGGTTGTTGATCATAGATGTGCAGTTACAAAGGTGGACTAGAAAAAAGAAGTTGTATAGATGCCCAAGGACTAAATGGTGGAACTTGAAAGGTGATAAGCAACTAGCATTAAGGGAAACAGTACTAGAGGAAGACGTTTGGACGGTAAATGAGAGTGCAAATAATATGTGGGATAAGGTAGCAGAGTGTATTAGGAGGGTAGGGAAAGAAGTCTTAGGAGAATCTAAAGGGGGTGCTTCGGCACAGAAAGAGGCATGGTGGTAGAGCGAGGCCGTCCAAGACAAGATAAGAGTTAAAAGAGAGTGCTTTAAAACTTGGCAAAAGGATCGAAATGAAGCGAACTTGGGGAGGTTTAAAGAAGCAAAAAGAGAAACCAAAAAGGCAGTTAGTGAGGCCAACACAAAGGCATTTGAGGAGCTATATAGGTGACTCGACACTAAGGAAGGCGAAAGAGAGATATTCAAGCTTGCCAAAGCTAGAGATAGGCGGACCAAGGACTTAAACCAAGTTAAATGCATTAATGATGAGGATGAAAAGGTATTAGTAAAGGAAGAGGAGATAAAGGAGCGTTGGAAGAGCTACTTCTACAAGTTATTGAACGAAAGCAGTAGTAGTGGCATACAATTGGGGCAGCTTACCATTTCTAGGGAAGAATCGAATCATATGTTCTATAGGAGAATCAGTAGGGAAGAAGTTAAAGATGTATTGAAAAGGCTGAAGAATGGGAAAGCGGTTGGGCCCGATGGTATCCCTATTGAGGTCTGGAGGTGCTTGGGGGAGGATGGCATAAGTTGGTTCACAAAGCTTTTTAATATAGTGTTAAAGAGCAAGAAGATGCCTGATGCATGGAGGAAAAGTATTCTTATACCCATATACAAGAACAAAGGAGATATTCAGAACTGTGCGAATTACCGCGGGATTAAATTGATGAACCATACGATGAAATTATGGGAGAGAGTTATTGAGAGAAGACTAAGAAGAACAACAAACGTTTCATAGAATCAATTTGGTTTCATGCCTGGGAGATCAACCATGGAGGCTATCTTTCTCCTGAGAAGGTTAATGGAACAGTATAGAGAAGGTCAGAGAGATTTATATAGGATGTTCATTGACTTGGAGAAGGCCTATGACCGGGTTCCTAGGGAGATTCTATGGAGAGTACTGGAAAAGAAAAGAGTGCGTCGCATATATTGAGGCGATAAATGATATGTATGATAGAATCATGACATCTATAAGAACGATTGGCGGAGAGACTAAAGAGTTTCCTATCACGATTGGTCTACACCAAGGCTCAGTGTTAAGCTCGTACTTGTTTGCCCTAGTTATGGATGAGATTACAAGACATATTCAAGAAGAGGTGCCGTGGTGTATGCTACTTGCAAATGACATTGTTTTAGTGGATGAGACGAGAGAAGGAGTGAATGCTAAGCTAGAATTGTGGCGGAAAACGTTAGAGACAAAAGGGTTTGGGCTAAGTCGATGCAAGACGGAGTATATGGAATGCAAGTTTAGTCAAAGTAGGACACCTGGTAACATAGAAGTGGGTTTGGGCACACAAGAGATTGTAGAGAAAGAAAACTTTAGGTACCTTGGATCTATGGTGCAACAAGATGGAGAGATTGATACTGATGTAAGTCACAGGATTCAGACTGGGTGGACCAAATGGAGGAGTGCTTCGGGGTCTTGTGTGATCGGAAAGTCCCCCTCAAGGTTAAAGGAAAGTATTATAAGGTGGCGGTACGTCTAGCATTGTTATATGGATCAGAGTGTTGGGCGGTAAAGCATAATTATGTTAAGAAATTGGAAGTTGCGGAGATGAGAATGCTAAGATGGATGTGTGGGATCACAATGAGAGATAGGATTAGGAATGGGGAGATTAGGGGCGAATAAGGAATAACACCGATTGAAGATAAAATGAGAGAAAATCGACTGAGATGGTTCAGCCATGTTAGAAGGCGCCCAACGGAGGCACCTGTTAAAAAGTGTGAAAGCATGGAGATTGACAGGAGTAGGAGAGGGAGAGGGGGACCCAAGAGAAGTTGGAAAGAAACTATTAAACATGACCTTGCCTACATGGTTCTAACGGAGGACATGCCCCTAAACAGATTTGATTGGCGTCGTCAAATCCATATAGCTGACCCCACCTAGTGGGAAAATGCTTGATTTGGTTTGGTTTGGTTTGTTTGCTTCATGGTTCTTACCCTTTCGGTGTATATTCTTCCTCTTTGTTTCCTTTATATAAGTTTCTTGATGGTTGAGAACTTGGTTTGAAGCTAGCCTTAGGAAAAGGTGATGAGTGTTGTGTGACAAAATTTCCTGAAATTACAGAAAAGTCATCGACTGTTTTGCAAATACTCTAAAAAAGGTTTTATTTATTTATTTATTTTTACTTTTTTTCTTTAAGTTTGAAAAGATGCACTAATATAAATATGTACGAGTGGCTGCCCATCCCTACTAATGGGAGGGACGACCATCTCTCTCACTCTCAAATTCTTCTTTTTCCTTCTCTCTCTCCTTTCTTCTCAATTTTCCACAATTATATCTGACCTTCCATTAAACCCTAAATTAATTAAAAACTGCAATTCCAACTTGGTATCAGGGCACATCATCAAGTAGGAGACTTCCAACTGAACAAGAGGAGGGTTTTCCCAGTTTTGGTGTGTTTTTTCCTGCATTATATGTGCTGACATCAACATCCTATGCTGACACCAGTACCCTAATGTGGTTGCTATGAGCTATTGTTTGTGGATAGATGTTGGGGGTTACTACAGAGTTTATGCAGTGATCACATCAGTTATTTGTAGACAGTTTTTGGCCTTTTTTTCATGGGTAATTGATGGAAGTTGTGTACAGCAGCTACTGACAATCTAACTTAAAAATAATAATAATTAAAAGAGCCCATTGCAAAATCACTGACATTCATCTTTGTCAATTTTGTCAGTAGTATACATTTGTATCCATTCTTCAATATGCATCTGAACAAAAACATGTGAGTTTTATTTCCTTGGCCAATTCATTATGCCTTTTATTTGTGCACCATGTTTTTTGATATACTGAGGCACCTTTCTCATACCTTTAAATAACTTCCAAAAACTTCTCATACCAATGTTCTCCATTTCCTCCGTCTCTGTGATTTAACCACCTTTTAAAATGATGAACACTTCCTTCCCCTCTTCAAGTCCTTTTAATCATTTTACTTATTTAGATTCCAAAAATGCTCATTGAAATGCCCAAAGTTTTAATCTTTTCTTTAGTTTGTGTTCAACGCTGTCAAGTTGGATAGAGAGTGTGCTGGACATTTGATCTCACCATACGAGAAATTTTTGGGCACGGATCAAATACTCCTAAGAAAAAAAAGGGCAAGACGCACATCAAATAAATCAATCATATGTGCAATGTCAGACATGGATCAAAAGCATTGATTAGCTGACTTTTAGCGAAAATGAAGGTGATTTTGAAAGGAACAGAAAGTGAAAAAAGAAAAAACATACCTATCCATGAACTTCCTCTATGCAGTGGGGTCAATGGGCTCCATCCATGAGCCACATGATCTCTTTAAAAGCTTTTTTCCTAAGTTTTTTTCTAAGCAATGTGTAACGAAAACATAACTTGTTTATTAATCAGGTTAGAAATGTCAACCCAAACCCTAAATTCTTTGGTTAGTTTATGGTCAGGCTGATAGGTTGAAGTACGATAAGGTTGATTGGACCGGATAGCAGGTTGAGTAGTATGTTTGGACTCAAACTGACCCCAATTCATCTATTAATTGAGTTGAAATGATAACCCGAGGCTGGAGTTATTGAGTTGGATTCATGTCACATTAGCAGGTCCAATTAGGTTGGAAACTATGACAACCAAGGGTGACGAGTAAGAAACTAACTTGTTACTTATTTTTTAGTTGACCCAGGTGAGATTAACCGACCTAAACTTACCATCTTTTCTTTAGTCAAAGATGTTAAAATGGAAAACCAAAAACGGCAAATAATAGAGATGACAGATGTGACACTTCCATGAAACCTAAATATATAGACTTTAAACTAAAGAACTACAGAAAGAAAAGAAAAAGAAAAAGAAAATCTTGTGATACTTCTTGTCTTGTCAAATTGCTTGCTAGGTCATTCAATCACTCCTCTCATGACATCACTGCAAGACATCTCCAGCCTTGCATTGTCTTTAAGCTCAGGTAAGTTCTTAAAACTCTCCAGGGTTATGGCATCTTCTTGAGGCCCAACTGATGGCAGCGGAGTACCGCCATTCTGCAGAAGAGTCAACCTACTTGAACTTGCATCTATAATTATTGTGTTTGGCGGATCTACTATCTTGGGTTGCTGGAAGAGTAACAATCTGGGTCCATACTTGTTATCCATGGTGGTTCTTATAGTTTCCATTCGGGGTAGAATTCCTAACTCATCACAGACCCATCTCAATAACTTTGGATTTGGATTAACATTTTAACTCAACTATTGATTGTCAGGTTTTGAGTTATTGTACTTCTATCCAACAACCTGACCCAAACTTGGCTATGTGTTGTGGCCAAATAAAAATCCCTAATAGAATGGCGAATAAAAATATCCAACCCTAAGTCAAATCAACAGTAAACAAGCAAATAAAAATGAACAAGATTACTCACCAAAAGTGATGAATCAGTGTTCGAAACCCCCGAAAACTGAAAAAAAAAAAAAAAAAAAAACAGCCACAGTCGACTCTTCCTTTTACTTACATGGAAGCGAAACCCTTTTAAACTCCATCTTATCTCAACCATCCGTTCTTTCATCAAGAAAATCTGAGACCTTCACTCAAATGGGACCCAAACAAACTAGAAAGGAGGGAAGAAAATGCAAATAGAGGCTGTCGAACCAAGTTTTCCAGTCTACAGTTCGTTCTAGCCATGTATTTGTAGATTGAGTGTGGGCCCCACATGGTCCACCCTTTGATCATGGACTCCAATGATCTGGATGGACACTTTTGGGCGCACCTCCTGGTTCAAGTCCCACTTGATTTGGGCTTTAAGTGATCCTCCTAACCAAGGATCAAAATAGTAGTTACGATATGTGTAGCGGCCAGTGGCCAAAATGCTACGTAGTAGGTGAGATGTAGCAGTTGTGGCGATACGTAGTGGAGTAGCAGTGTGAATTTTTTAAGTGGTCAGAAGAATTTAAATCTTATGTACTAGTCAATCTTGTATTTTTTTAGTGATTTGGAACTATGAGGGTAGAGACAACTTTAGGAAATGCTATTGAGGAGAACAAATAGGAAAAGTAATATTTTAAATTAAAATTGTTTAGCTCTACTAGGTTTTATTAGACTGTAGCACTGCTATTTTCAAAATAGCGTAGTGGCCTCAACTGCTACAGCTGATAATGCAGCTTCTACGCTATGTAAGGCTGCTATTTTAAACCATGCTCCTAGCAAGTCTTCAAAGATGCTGCTCGACAGGCCCCTTTTTAGCTACAGAATTCCCTGAAATTACAGAAAACACCCTGCAAACCTTCAATCTATTGAAACAGGAGCAGCCACTATTGTGAAGATTTTGTTAACAACTGCTATGGTCCAATCTTGGACCTGAAACCATCAACAGCTTGACCAGCCCTCGTGGGGCCTCTTGGAGCCCTCTAACTGGTCCAAAATCTCTTTGGTGAGTAGAATTATATGATTAAAATCTAAATCTTCATTACAATGGAATTTAGGGTTTGAGTTGACATTTCCAACTTAATTGACAAATGAGTCAAGTTTGAGTTGTCTTTAAAAAATAACAGAAAGAAGATTTTAAAGAGGGCATGTGCCTTGTAGGTAAGGCCATTGCCCCACCACATAAATGAGTTCATGAATTATTATGTATCCTTTAAAATCACCTTGATTGAGAATTGGATCAAGTCATTTAGAATTATTGGTGGGCCCCTTTGTATATTATATAGTTTTTTTATTTGTTGGTGGACTTCTGTTTTGGGGATTGAGAGATATTAGTGGGACCATGAGAAGTGATTTAATAAAAATTGTATTCTCATTATAAGAAAGGACCATAAATTAGAAAGAGGTAGTTGACTTAGAATAGGAAGGAGGACTACTCATGTATTCTACAAGAATTAGAAAGTCAACCTTATTGCCTAAAAGGACTTCTAATGCAAATCAGAAAGAAAAGTTTCCTACTAGAGTTCGGATTAGGAAAGTGGATAGGTAACCACAAATTATAAATACATGTCTCCACTAGAGAAGCCTCCACACAATCTCTCTAGCATTCTTAGCAACTAGAACCCTACGGAAGAACTAGCAAAAGGAAGATTGATTAATGTCCCTTGGTCTTCGACACATCTCTAAGGCCACAGTTTTCTATACAAAGGCGAGTAGACTTCTAAATCTGCATGTGTTTATGGCTTTTCCTTCTCTTTGATGTGTTTAGAACCATAACATACTCGTTTTTCTACTAAATTAGTGTTCTTACTATTGTAGGAATTCTAGGGTTTAGTGCGTTTTGGGTGTCATTTAAGCAATTGTAGTCGACAGTCACTATTTATGCTACAGTATTTGCTACAGCACTCGCTATAGTAATTTGCTACAATATACGCTATAGTATTTGCATGTGATGTAATTTCTATGACATTCCTAAATGGCTATTCTGTTGTGCTACTTGTGAATGTGATATTATATGATTCTAAGATGGTTAATGAATCATAATTGTTTCACATGTTACCTATCACATATTATTGTTATAAGTTGACTTTTGGTTGTTTTTGGAAGCGTCTCAGACTTAGCGGGGTTAGTTATGCAATTGCTTTTACGCAATTTGGTACTAATAATGAAACAGAATGGGGCATGTTAAACCCGAAATTTGTATAAGGGGGGACTCCACTAGGACTAAGCTCATCTTGTCAGTCGGTTCTTCTTCCCATAAAAAATGCATGTGTTAAGGAAGTGCCCCTTCTTCTTACTCAACCCTTGTGGTATAAACATTTCATCCACGCCCATTTCTTTTCAAATGCCAAAAATACCTTATTGTCTCTCTCAATTGGCAAATGCCTCTGCTCGACAAAGATACCGTTCACCACCATCATAGAAGCTTTTGTCTTTGCCATTCTTGATTGGCTCAGCTGCTGACCGCAAAAATGCCACTATGAGTTTTGGGAGATCCAACCCCTCACTAAGACTGTTCCATCCCTGGTTTTTGCGCTGCCTCACATGCCTTTTTAAAAAAAAATTGATATCTGAATTTTTTAATGTTTGGCTTTACCTTTTTTTATTTTTTAAAATATTGGTCCTTTATTTAAAGTAATGGACTGACTTATAAACCCCATCCCCATTTATCCGATTGAACCCAAGAACCGAAAAAAGGAGTTGAATGTCACTGATCAAATGTGAGTTATATCCTGTTAGTGAGGATATTCCTTCATTATTATTCTTAGTAAGTCTTAAAGATATGATAATTGCTGTTATACTTACAAGTTTAACATTCTAATATATTATAATTGATTATTGATAAGCATTGATATAATTAGGTCATGTTTTAAATCCACATTCTAATCTGATGTTTTTTAATCACTGTTCTAGATTATTCACTTATAGAGAATGAAACCACTATGTAAAGGGCTATGACCAAAATTGTAGATTAAGGGAAAAAAGCATGCAGACTACGCGTGGGCAACTAAAGGGAATCATCACGGACGTGATTGGAGACAGATGGCAGATATTCCATGCCTTCTTTTTAGAACTCTAGTTTTTCTGTAAATAAATCAATTATCCAAAGGCATAAGAACATACGACCATGTGAAACTTCTCTTAAAAAAGTTGAAAATTCATTGAATAATTTTAGTGACTTTTATTAATTGATAATTATTTTGAATAATAATTTAAAATAACTATTCAACTGGCATGAATTGCTAGTCTCCTATAGAGTGAAACTTGTCTAGGATCCATATAAGAGGGGCAGTTATTTTAAGCTGTTTAGATTTTCTGTAGGTGGGCCTCACTATGAAGCCTACGAATTTTCAAAATACTCGTACTTTAATTTCTTAATTCTACCTTCGATGATACTCGGATAAGGAATCTGTGTCTGACTTATACGGCACTTGTATTAGTACTTGATACTGCACTGATACTTATAAGGAACAATTTTAACATATCCTACTTATAAAGTCCTTTATTTCATATAGTTCTTTTAATATTTTTACTTTTTACCATTAAAATTTGCTAGAAAGGGACAAAAAAAATGATAATTTCATTAATTAAAAAATGATCTAAAGCAAAAAATTAGGACACCCATATCCGTATCCGTGTCCTAGATTTTCAAAAGTGAAGAGTTGTATCCCCGATCCCTAAACCAGTGTTGGTATCAATATCTGTATCTGGGTATTATAGTCTACCTTACTAACAGGGCCCACTTTAAAAAATTCTATGCTACTAAACAAACAAATGCCCTCTCTTGGATGGGCCCTCAACAAACTTTACTCAAATAGGAGTTGGGTGGCCCCAATGAATTAATCACTTATAAAACATGCGAATAAAATATTAAGAAAATCCTAAGTGTTTTATAGTGGTCAATCTAATGATAGTCCCCAAGTCCTTCGGAGTATCTAGATTGTTTCTTTCATATATATACTATCTTGTGAGGAAGGTCCTCACAATCTTATAGTGAGGATCACCCGGTGTGTCCCACCTTATGACCCATCCAAATGGACCACACATACACAATCCCCCTATAGTCACTAAATCCCATGGATTTGCATGGATTCAAATGGACTTGCTAGTTGGATTGAGGGTGGATTTTGTTGTTTGATATAAAGCTGTTAAATTTGTGGAGCACTGATGAAGGGGTTAGAGATATTAGGTTGTCTTCAAATTTGATATCCCCACTTGGATCTTTCGATGCCCCTTCCCATGATATTTGGTCCCAAGGTGGGCCCCACTAGGTGGTCCTCATTGTAAGATTGTGAGGACTGTCATCACAGGACCATTACTATATATATATATATGTAAATGTTTTTTACTTGAACTAGACAAGGCTCGCTCACGAAAAATCTAAATCACTCGAAATAAATGCACCAATCTCAATGGGCAACATTTTTTTTTTCTCAATGAAGAGTTGGGATCTCCTCTATATCGATCACTTATAAAACATGTTCATAAAACATTAATGAAAACTCAAGTGCCGTCCATCCAACAATGCGCATAGTCCTAGTGGAGTGCTTGTAGATGGCTAGATCTTGAAGTTTATATGCGATGGGCTAATGATTCTAACATACCAATTCAATTGAGGGCCCAACTCCAATTAGAGTGACATTTTTTTACAAAGCTAACGTAAGAGGTGATAGTTATTTTTAATGGTTTGGATTTTATATATGGGCTGCATTATTGAATTTATAAATTATAAGGATGGACGCAATCATTAAACATTAAAACTTGACATATTTAACAGTTACAAAAGAAACACCAATACTGGGTGTTAGGACTTAGGGGGATCATAATTTTGTTTATAGTGTGTACTACTGGAAAAAAATACTTTGTTTTCTAGCTTTTCCCAATATTTAAGATTTTTTGGAAAATTTTTCTGAGATTTTGAGTTAAAGAAATTCATGTAGAGACTGTGACGCGATGCCACATCATATTGGTTTTTGGGGTTGTCCACAATTGCGACTGATATTGCAATTTTGAACTATGGATAAGATTCATTAAGAGTTCTCACATGTGATTACTTTTGTACCTCAGGCACTTTTCATGAGGCCTTTTTAGGAATAAGTTGGAGCATGGACAATCTTTGCTTTGTCAGTAGTGCTTGAAAACCACTGAAATAATCCTTGAAATCCTTTCCACTTGACAATATTTTGCTTTGTCAATAGAGAATTTGTCTGCGTTCTTATTTTGAAGGTAAAGCTTTTGTTTTCACAATCGAAGTAAGAAAAAATGAAGTGATAAAAAATATGTGGGCAGGCTTGCACAGGTCAGTATTATGTTTGGGAATGTGGGCCCCACATGAGGTTCCTCCCTTCCAGCTGCTACCTTCAGGTCACCAGGCGACCAGGCTGGTGCGTCTATTCTTTTGCTGGGTCCAATTTTTGGCACAGTTTATGTGGGTCGAAGTCCGGCCGCATGCTGTCCACAGCTTTTAGTGCTGCTGGCAGTGGCGGACCCAGGATTTTGACTTGGGGGGGGCTTAAGATAGTCACTTGAAAAGGCCAATTGCTATTTCTTAACTTTAACTGTCGCAAAAGAGAAAATGTCTTGCATTTACAAACCTTTACATGTTAGCCAAAGTCAGAACCTTCATATATCAGCAAAGAGAATATTCGGGCCGGTGTCTCTCCAAAACAGATTTTCTAATTTTAAAAAAGGATCTCAACCGCAAAAACCACTTTGAAAGCAAAATTCAACAGCCACTTTTTTCTTGATAGGAATTAGGAACAAACTCACATAAAAAATCAAGCTCATTGCCATTGGGCCCATTCCACATCATCATCTTCATCAAAATATAACAACGTCATAATCACCATTTAAAGCCTACGTGAGGTTTTATTAACATATGGAATAATGGGAACAAAAATAAAAGTATAAAAACTTGAAGTGGGAAAAGGTGACATGGGCTGACCACCACTTTGTCCTAGTATGTGCTGACCACCACAGGTAGCATCACTCCACTAGTTTGGAGAGTTCCAATGGCATGCCTGTTTGGATCAAGGAATCACAAACCAACATGCTCCAAGGAAAAACAAACATTGTTTTTCAAGAGAACAAACATCGTTTCATTGTCTTCTTTTACCTAATGAGAGAGAGAGAGAGTAAGATAGATATGAGTACCTGCCCTGCCGCTTGCCGGAGTGAGGGATGGCTTCATGCCGATGTCGGTAGGCACTAGCCAGGGGTTTACTGTTTAGGTTAAAGTGGAAAGGGAAGGGAACGTGGGGGGACTGGGGACTTGGGGGTATTTTTAAGTGGGGGCTGGGCTTAAGGGCCCTTAGGGCCCTTATGGGCTTTTTTCCAATATGGAGGGGGCTTCAGCCCCCAGCTCACTCTATGTCCGTCCGCCACTGGCTGCTGGTTGCACATGGGCCTGGACTGGATTGACTTGTTGGGCAGATCCAAATGGGCCTTTAAGGGACTGAGTTGTTTCCCTTTTAATTCCAGCACATTTATAATTTATTCTGGCCCCATCTACACCTTCAATATCATATTCAACCTTTCCAGTTGATCTTGAGCGGTTGAGCCCTATTAAGATAAATCAAGACTCCATTAGCCCAATGCAGTTTTTCTAAATAATTTTGGGTCTGATTTGTCACGAGATCTTCATGAATTGGTCACTTACATTTGCATTAGATATTCACCATTGGATTGGATAATCATGATTTGATTAATATTTTTAGGGAATATTTCAAAAAGGTATAAAACTTTTGGCTCATTTTCAAAAAAAGTACATGAAGATTTAAATGTATCCAAAAGGTATAAAAATTTTCCACAATTCTTTCAAACAAGTCCTCTCCATAAAAAAAAAAAAGAGATGAAAAAAATACCCTTATTTTGAAAATTTCCCTTATTTTTAAATGCTCCCAGACAGATAGTTAATAATCCTCATTGTGCGAGACATCTGAACTTTTCATCATCATCAAAGCCTTGTCCCAACTATGTTGGAGACGGTTCCATGAATTGTGTTACTCTATTCCAATCTATCCTGAGCCAAATCTTCAAATAAGTTGCACTTATTCAAATCTATTTCTACTACCTCCATCCACATCCCCTTCGGCCTACCCCTTCCCCATGGCGGGCCATCAATCTGACTTGCTAGACTTTTTCTTATCGATGCCATTGCTAGCTTGAATTGGACATGCCCAAACCATCTCAAACATGTTTATCTAATTTTATCCCCTATTGATGTTACCCCTAAATGCTCTCGAAATCTCTCATTTCTAATTTTATCCTTCTTAGTTTACCAGACATCCACCTCAATATTCTCATATTTGCTACCTCCATTTTGTGCATATGTTGCTTCTTAATTGGCCAATTTTCTGCTCCACAGGTCATAGTTGGTCTAATCGTTGTCATGTAAATTTTTTCTTTCAATCTTGTTGGCATTCATTGGTCACAAGGCATTCCGGAAGCAAGTCTCAACTGTAATAAACCATGTACCAACCCAAAAGCCTATAACTTAGGTGGAAGGCCTATACAGGTATATTAAGACATGTTAAGCCTATAACTTAGGCGATGTGGGATGTGGGACTTCCCAACATCCACTTCATCCATTCTATTTTTATCCTATGTTCGACATCTTCATCAATCTCTCCATCCTTGCTAATTATCGAGGCAAGGTAACATAATGAATCTCTTTGTAGTATTTCTTAGGCTTCAATTCTCACAGTTTTTTTAGCTCTTTGTAAATGCCCACTAAATTGCAGTCCATATATTTAGTCTTTGTATGACTTATTTTGAAACCTTTGAATTCTAAAGCTTCGTGCCATCTCTCTAGTTTTGCATTCCCACCATCTTTTGATTCATCGACCAATACTATAGCATTTGCAAACAACATACACCAAGGTACCTTATCTTGAATACGAGTAGTTAACTCATCCATAATCAATGCAAAGAGATAAGGGCTGAGGGTTAACCCCTGGTGCAGACCTATGGTCACTGGGAACTCACTTGTCTCTCTACAAGTAGTTTTCACACTTGTTACCATTCCTTTATACATGTCTTTAATAAATTTAATATAACTTCTTGGAACATTCCTTTTATTTAAAACCCATCAAGTTAAATCTGTCGGTACCTTATCATAAGCCTTCTCTAAATCGATGATGACCATATGCAAATTTTACCTCTTTGCTCGATATTTTTCCATTAGTTGCCCAAGTGTGAAGATAGCTCCCATAGTTGACCGCCCAGCATAAAACCAAATTGATTTTCAGATATTTTGTTCTTTTGCCTAAGTCTTTACTCCATTACTCTCTCTCATCATTGTTTAAAATATCAGCCGATATCGGTAGCTATCAGCCGATACACACAGGTATTGGCCATGATCGAACCGAAATATTATTACGTATTAGAATCGGTCTCAGCACACAATATCGCGATCGTAATAGTAAGTGTCGGAATATTAGTCAAATATTGGTATCAGACAATACATTCGTTGTAACAGTTCCTAGGGCTGGGGCTTAAAAGGAAGGGGAAAAAAACAGAAAGAAAGAGAGAAAATAGAAGACGTAGGCATACTGTCATTTTAGAACTTCTTTTATTTCATTTTGAATTGCTAAAATGGCCTACTTATGAAAAATCAAACACTGAAAATGAATGACCCGTATTAAGTTGGTCACTCAACAAATTTTAATAAAATAAGAGTTGGATCTAATATCACATTGGCCACTTATATTAACAAAACTTGCTTGTTTTTATAGTATTTTCTTTTTTAAAGGTGTTATATAGCAGTGAATCCAACAATGTCCCTAAGTCCTATTGGTTCCTTATCACAAAGCTAATAGAGGGGTGATGGTTATTATTAGAAATTTAGATATGTAATATATTGATGAATTTATAACTTGTAATATTGGACTGAGAGATTATATATTTTACTACTAAAGATTTAAGCTGCAATACAAGATGTTATAACTTAAAGGGACCGATATTCTTCTTTAAAGTGTGTACTAACGAAAAAAGACATTGTTTTCTAGCATTTTCCAATATTTTAATTTTTTTTATATTCTTTAAAAAATTTAGGGTAAAAAAAATCGTACCACGATGACCACGACATACCTTGAACCTCGACCGATGCGACGATATAAGTTTTTAAGGTCGGCCGATACTGTCGCGATTCCCTTCGAATTCCAAATCACGACTATGATATATATACTTTTCATATGCGTAAGTCAAATAAATAATACAGATTCAAGGGCATAAATTAATAATTCTTGGAATTATAAAGAAAAAGTATAAAACCTTTGTTGATCACAAATAAAGGAAACTAAAATATTATGTAACGACCCGAGCCCGCTGTCCGCATGATATTGTCCATTTTGGCTCATGGGATTCCAACCCAATCTTGCCGCACAGTTTTAAAATGCCTCATGTGGAGTTAAGAGCCAAGTCACACATATATACCCAAGATTAGGACGAGTGTGTTTCCGATGTGGGACTTGTGCACCACTGCAAACCCAGTCCTTTAGAGTTTCCCCCGCCCTCTCACTCTAGGCGGATGCTCACCGGACCTAACGCCCTTCTATAGGGGGGTTGCAGGCGTGACATACTCCCCCATCGAAAAATAGAGCCGTCCTTTGCTCGGATACCATTTGTAATGACCTGAGCCCGTTGTCCACATGATGTCCACTTTGGCTCATGGGATTCCAACCCAATCTTGTTGTGCACGGTTTTAAAAGGCCTCATGTGGAGTTACGGGCCAGGTCACACATATATATCAAAGATCAGGACTAACATGTTTCCAATGTAGGACTTATGCACCACTGCACGCCTAGTCCTTGTCGGACCCAACGCCCTTCTACAGGGGAGCCACAGCTGTGACATACTCTTGCATCGGAAACAAAGCCGTCCTCGGTTGTGATACCTTCTTGATAACCAGCAGCACCAAAAGGTTAACTTGTTGGTTAATAGCCCCTCAAATGGGAAGCTGTTAGAATTTGGAACCCAATAGACGGATGGAGGTAACATGCCTTCCAAGGGTTTTGGACTTGCGACCTCTGGCTCTGATACCATCTGTAACGACCGGAGCCAGCTATCCACGTGATATTGTTCGCTTTGGCTCATGGGATTCCAACCCAATTATGCTGCACGGTTTAGAAAGGCCTTATGTGGAGTTAAGGGTCAGGTCACACATATATACCCTAGATCGGGATTAACGTGTTTCCTATGTGGGACTTGTGCACCATTGCATACCCAGTACTTTAGAGTTTCCCTCATCCTCTCACTCTACACGGATGCTTGTCGGACCCAACGCCCTTCTACAGGGGGGCCACATGCATGACATACTCCCCCACTGGAAAACAAAGTTGTCATCGGCTTTGATAACATCTGTAACGATCTGAGCTTACTATCCACATGATATTGTCCGCTTTGACTCATGGGATTTCAACCCAATCTTGCCGCACGGTTTTGAAAGGCCACATGTGGAGTTAAGGGCCAAGTCACACACATATATACCCAAGATCGGGACTAGCGTGTTTCCGATGTAGAGCTCGTGCACCATTGCATCCCAGTCCTTTAGAGTTTCCCCCGCCTTTTCAATCTAGGCGGATGCTCGCTGGACTCAACGTCCTTCTACAGGGGGGCCACTGGCACGACATATTAGATGACTGGTTTTCTAAGTGTCATGTTGTCCTTTGCCCTCTTAACATGCTTTTCATCACAAGCTCATTCTTTAGGTTCTGGTTACTTAGATTGGGGCGAAAATACAAAAATCAGTAACACTGAGTGAATAGATTTCTAAGACTACATACATGTGTGAATGACAATATAATAAATGAAAATATTAAATAAAATAATGACAACTCCAGTTTAAGGTTTCTAACTCTAACAATGGGACCACCAACAAATCACCGCGTGCACAAGCTTTCAAAACATACACCTCAAGGGTGTCTCTGGCAACATAAGGGGTGAACCATAGGCAGTTGAACGGCTGACCTACAGTCCTTGCAATTGACCTAAAAGTCAGAGATATTACGCAGATGGCCTATAGCCATGTAGTCCCCAGCTCTTAGCCTCTCGTGCTAGTGATCTAGGGGTGTCCAATGGGTGGGTCCAACTAATCTATCATTCAACTGGCATATAGTTCGTGGTTCACAATTTCTCTTGTTGCGTTATATAAACGGGGTACTTGGAGTCAGCCCTTGCTAGAAGTCCGGATGTTTCATGCCCTGCACCGACTCATTATAGGTATCCGATTCGTGTAAAGTCAATTTCATTCTAAACCCCTTTTTATTTGGAGACTTTTCCAAAATATTTAGAAAATATTGGCAAGCAATAATATGATAGAAAACAATTGGAATCACATGCCATTACTCACCGATCTTAGTGTCATGTCAGCGATCACGTTCTATAAGTTCATCATGGATCCCACAATTTCTACACCATAAATCATACATTTAGATTCATCAATGTATCTTAATATCAATCACATATGAATATGTATTCAGAATGATTATCGATTCTACATCATGCATATAGCCATTAAGCATTTCTAGTTTTAATCAACCATATATACTCGACCATCTACAACTAATGTTTAATCAATTTGGATTTTCTTAGGTGGAGCTCGTTCATAATGGAACAATTAGCAGGTGCTGTTATATAATTTCTCAAATACCTGATATTCCAGAACAATCCCAGATTCCTCTTTGGTCACTCACTCTTGCAGGGTTTTTGAACCAATTAGATGGTGGGCCAAACTGGGCTAAATCCTCGTAGGTCCTGGACCCCAGGTTCTCCCAAGGGTCTACTATCAGATCCATGGTTCTGATTTTTGAACAGGTGGGCCGTATAATCATGACTCACGAGCAGTGTCGACCAGATTGCTCTTTTTGACTAACCAGAACTTGGAAAAATCCAAATTCCGACATGAATATCTCATTGATTCTTGATTGATTTGAACTATTTCACTCTCTAACATTCCTAACAAATTTATGAATCTGATTTGAACGACTTCTAAAGATGTTACTGAGAATTAGAATGCTGTATGTACACTGCAAGGTTGACAATGGCCTAAAATCATTGTAGCAGTCAGTAACTCTGCAGAATTTCAATGCACTTATCTTCTACTAGCTATAATTAGAATTGGGAATTTGAGAAACATGTGAATCCAGACTTGGACTCAAGATTTAAGCGTCAGTGTGTAGATTTAGTTCCAACTTCCAACCTACAATCGATCATGATTTTTTTTTTAATGGTGATCAATCGATCATGATTTATAAACCCAAAACCACTACCTGTTATCAAAATACCCCCAAACGTTAATCGCCCAACCCAAAATAGCAATCAATTAACCGACCGAACTGCCGGCCATGGTTTCTCATCAATAATCAATAACAACAATAATCATTCCTAATAATTAGGGTTGTACACATTCATACAAGAAATGGAAACCCTAAAACACATGTAGGACCAGAATCTACTCGCCTTGGTAGAAAACTGTATCCTTCGCTGCGTGAGGACAGCTAAAAGACATCAACCAATCTTCCTAGGGCTTGCTCCTCTTTTCTTCTTGAACTCTCACCTGGGTTTTTGCTGCTAGGATGGCTTGAAGAGAAAAGAACTGAAACATGTGCAAGTCTCTTTTGGGACATGGTGTTGAGTATTCCCATTGCTAAGATATGGGGACCCACTGCCAATAACTAACAGGTTTCTTAATTAATTCATGGGTCCTCCCATACTAACCCAATCAATGAAGAGAAATTTAAGCCAAGCAATTAGTGGTCCCCATCTCTCCAACATAAAACTATTTCTATTAACCTTTAGACTAGTAGGTCCTACCAATACCTAAAATACCACCCTACTAATAAATCATCGGCCCTAGCCGAGCCGTATAAAACTCTTTATTTTTAAACTCACATTATACCCATGGGAAAGATCTACCAACGAGGGTCCCACAAGGATTTCTACCCAAAACTATAAAATATGGGTCAGGCCATAGGGGGCCAACCCGGCGTGGTACCCACTGGAAAAATCTTACTGACATTAATTATGTAACCCAACTATTATGGGCCCGCTAGAATATTTACTACTTAAATAATATAATTCAAGGACATGAGTATATTATTCACGCAAATTAATAATTCTGTATATAACCATATATATTTCATATGTATATTCAAGAAAATTTAATATTCCAAATTGAAATTCAAGAAACTGATGGTGTAAATATACATTACTATTCTAGCGTCTATATCAGGGTCTGGGGTGTTACATTGTTATAGTGTATACTAATGAAAAGACAATTGTTTTCTAGCGTTTTCCAATATTTAAATTCTTTTTGGATATATTTTTTTTAAAATTGGGGTAAAAGAAAAAACAACGCCGGTATGACCACAGCAGACTGTGACAGATGCAACAATATCAGTTTTTATGTTCTGCCGATACTGCGATCGATATCGTGATTTTAAACCATGTCTTCCATAGCTTAGTAGTATGACTAATAAGTTTAATCCCATGGTAGTTGGTACAGAAGGAGGTGCTCCGGCACAGAAAGAGGCATGGTGGTAGAGCGAGGCCGTCCAAGACAAGATAAGAGTTAAAAGAGTGTTTTAAAACTTGGCAAAAGGATCGAAATGAAGCGAACTTGGAGAGGTATAAAGAAGCAAAAAGATAAACCAAAAAGACAGTTAGTGAAGCAAAGGCAAAGGCTTTTGAGGAGCTATATAGGCGACTTGACACTAAGGAAGGCGAAAGAGAGATATTCAAGCTTGCCAAAGTCAGAGATAGGCGGACGAAGGACTTAAACCAAGTTAAATGCATTAAGGATGAGCATGAAAAGGTATTAGTAAAGGATGAGGAGATAAAGGAGCGTTAGAAGAGCTACTTCTACAAGTTATTTAACGATAGCAGTAGTAGTGACATACAATTGGGGCAACTTACCATTTCTAGGGAAGAATCGAATCATAGGTTCTATAGGAGAATCAGTAGGAAGAAGTTAAAGAAGTATTGAAAATGATGAAGAATGGGAAAGCGGTTGGGCCAGATGGTATCCCTATTGAGGTTTGGAGGTACTTGGGGGAGGATGGCATAAGTTGGCTGACAAAGCTTTTTAATGTAGTGTTAAAGAGCAAGAAGATGCCTGATGCATGGAGGAAAAGTATTCTTATACCCATATACAAGAACAAATGAGATATTCAGAACTGTGCGAACTACCGCGGGATTAAATTGATGAGCGATATAATGAAATTATGGGAAAGAGTTACTGAGAGAAGACTAAGAAGAACAACAAACATTTCAAAGAATCAATTTGGTTTCATGCATGGGAGATCAACCATGGAGGCTATCTTTCTCCTGAGAAGGTTAATGAAACAGTATAGAGAAGGTCAGAGAGATTTACATATGATGTTCATTGACTTGGAGAAGGCCTAAGACCATGGATGAAAATAGCGGCCGCTACGGGACCGCTACGTCCGCTACATGACCGCTACGGCCGCTACGGGGCCGCTACGGGGTGTGAAAATTTCTTACTTTCCATTTTTTTTTTAAATGCATAATAAGACTTATTTCTTTTCTTCTTCTCTCCAAATAACATTTATACACAACTCTTCTATCCTTTTATGTTTAAAAGAACACCAAAAAGTATATGAACTCGCCGAATTACAGTCGATATAGAGAGTTCTTCTCAATGATTCTTCTCTAAGTACATCCTATTAGACAGCCCTTTGGTAGATGTATTTTTTTCTCTAGGTACTCTTAAGTCTTGACTTCGTGACATAGTTTTTTCTTTTATAAGCCTTTCATTAGTTTCTAAGTTAGTATAACTAAGCAACATGAATACATGTGAAAAAAAATAATCATTACTATTATTTTCTATTTATACAGCGATACAAGACCTCATACAGTGAGGGGACCGCTACGCCCCCTTACCTTAGTTACTTTTGCAAAAAAAATACATTTTCTTTCATTTTACAATTTTCTGGATTTTCTGGAATTTTTTCAGATTTTTTTGGCGATTTTTTCAAATCGCACCGCTACGCCGCTACGTATCCCCGCTACGCTACGTATCGCCCGCTTCATAGCGTTTTGGCGGCGGGCCGCTACGCCCGCCGCTACCGCTATTTTCATCCTTGCCTAAGACCGAGTTCCTAGGGAGATTCTATGGAGAGTACTGGAAAAGAAAAGAGTGTGTGTCGCATATATTGAGGCGATAAATGATTTGTATGATAGAGCCGTGACATCTATAAGAACGACTAGTGGAGAGACTAAAGAGTTTCCTATCACGATTGGTCTATACCAAGGCTCAGCGTTAAGCTCGTACTTGTTTGCCCTAGTTATGGATGAGATTACAAGACATTCAAGAAGAGGTGTCGTGGTGTATGCTATTTGCAGATGACATTGTTTTAGTGGATGAGACGAGAGGAGTGAATGCTAAGCTAGAATTGTGGTGGAAACCGTTAGAGACAAAAGGGTTTGGGCTAAGTCGATGCAAGACGGAATATATGGAATGCAAGTTTAGTCAAAGTAGGACACCCGGTAACATAGAAGTGAGTTTGGGCACACAAAAGATTGTAGAGAAAGAAAACTTTAGGTACCTTGGATCTATGGTGCAACAGGATGGAGAGATTGATACTGATGTAAGTCACAGGATTCAAGCCGGGTGGACCAAATGGAGGAGTGCTTCGGGGGTCTTGTGTGATCGGAAAGTCCTCCTCAAGGTTAAAGGAAAGTATTATAAGGTAGCGGTACATCCAGTGTTGTTATATAGATCAGAGTGTTGGGCAGTAAAGCATAATCATGTTAAGAAGATGGAAGTTGCGGAGATGAGAATGCTAAGATGGATGTGCGGGATCACAACGAGAGATAGGATTAGGAATGAGGAGATTAGGAGCAAGGTAGGAATAACACCGATTAAAGATAAAATGAGAAAATCGACTGAGATGGTTCGGCCATGTTAGAAGGCGCCCAACGGAGGCACCTGTTAAAAGGTGTGAAAGCATAGAGATTGCCCGGAGTAGGAGAGGGAGAGGGAGACCCAAGAGAAGTCGGAAAGAAACTATTAAACATGACCTTGCCTACATGAATCTAACGGAGGACATGGCCCTAAACAGATTTGATTGGCGTCGTCAAATCCATATTGCTAACCCCACCTAGTGGGAAAAGGCTTGGTTTGGTTTGGTTAGTTGGTACAGTTTTGTACATCTCCCTTGTTCTTATATATGGGTACTACGACATTTCTTCTTCATTCATCTGACATCTTTTTTGTCATTAGTATCTTATTGAAGAGCCTAGTTAACCAAACCCCCCAACTTCTTGTAAGCATTTCCAAGCCTCCATCAGAATGTCATTTGGACGTGTTGCCTTTCCTATCTTCATTTGTTTAAATGCTTTCCTCATTCCGACCACCCTAATTCTGCAGAAAAGTGTGTTTAGCTAACAAAGTATCCTCTCTTGTTCTTATGTCTCATACATAGTCTTCATTTAAAACTTTGCTAAAATATTCCTTCTTTCTTTGATATCTTTGTCTTTCACTAGAACCTTTTCATCATTTCTTTTAATACATTTGACGTTGTCTAAGTCTCTACTTTTTCTTTCCCTTATTTTCGCAAGCTTTAAAATATCCTTTTCTCCTTCTGTTGATCCCATCCTTTTATATAGGTCATCATATGCTTTGAACTTTGCAACACTTACAACTTTCTTAGCTTCTTTCTTGGCCTTTTTATACATCTCATAGTTTTCCATATTCCTAATCCCCTGTCAAACTTTGTAACGTCGTTTCTCTCGAACAACTTCTTGAATTTCTACACTCCACCGCCAGTTTTCTTTATTGTAGTGTATTTTCCCTTTTGACTCTCCAAGCACCTCTTTAACAACCTTCCTAATACAATAAGCCATTTGATTCCACATCTCTGTAGTTTCTCCCTCTTCAGTAACTTTATCCTTAAATGGTATTGCTCTTTCTCCTTTCAAATCCCTCCACATTGTTTTAGGGCACATTCTATTTACCAACCCTCTCTTTCTACTTCCAACGCAAATATCTAAAACTACTAACCTATATTGTGTAGTCAAAACTCTCTCCTAGAATAACCTTATAGTCCTTACAAGCCAATAGAACTAGAAAAAGTCTATCTAGCTCATAAAGAAGTCTATCCGGCTCATGCTAGTTCCACTTTTATAGGTATTAAATTCTCCGCTCTTTTTAAAGAAGGTGCTTGCTATAACAAGGTAAAATGATGATGCAAAGTCCAAGATAGTGTCTCCTACCTCCTACCTCATTCTTTTCTCTAAATGCTTGTCCTCCATGCATTCTCTGATTCCCTTCATTATCCTTTCCGACATGTACATTTAAATCTCTTCCTAGGAAAATCTTTTTACTAGTTGAAATTTCTCATAGTAAATCACCCATCTTCTCTCAACCTTTTATCTTGACACTTTCATCTAATCCTTCTTGGTGAGCATATGCACCACTGATATGAATTATGTCTTCTTCCAATACTAGTCTAATTGCTATAATTCTATCGGCCGAGCTTTTTATCCCCACAATTTTCTCTTTCAAATCCTTATCTATTACTATACCCACTCCATTTCTTGTATTGTTCTTTCCTACATAAAAAAGTTTATAAACATCAGTGAGCTCCTTAGCCTTATCCCCTTTCCACTTTGTCTCCTTATCCCTTTTCAAATCTCTTCTTTTTATTACCTTGACCAACTCCATGCTCTTCCGTGTTAGGGTTCCTATATTCCAAGTAGCAAGCCAAATCTTTCTCTTCTTCTGGACTAACTTCTTTAGCCACACTTATCAAGAATGGTGCGGTAGCCCTTGCTTACTTTCCAGTTTCCACTACTACCGAGCGGCGCTGCAGTGTGTCGCCTAAAGTGGGAAACGCCCTAGCATGATCTCGAAACGTTCTTATTTCAGAATTCATGTTTGTGTTGTGACAAAATTTTACGCTGGCTGTCCACCGACCTTACACAACCGTCCTCATTTATTCGGGCTTGGGACCGGCAGCAAAAACTCGCGGAGTTACATCCGAACTTTTCATAAGACAAATAATGATTTGTGGCATTTAATCACTGTTTTTATATATTATTATTATTATTATTGTTATTGTTAAAAAAATCATATTCCCAGTCAGGTGATTAGGTATGGCACATGCATCTCTTCTCATGAACAGGTCTGCTCATCCAGAATAAGTTCCCAAAGTGCATACAACTGGAGCTCACTTGAACTTTTTTTTTTGCAAGGTCACTTGAACTTATTGACAATGTTAATCGCATTAACATTCTACATATGTAAGTTATACATACATATGTATATGTATATGCATAGCTATTAGTCATTAGACACATCGCAACCTCTGTGGGGCTCATTTCTTGGCCGCTTGTGATCCCCCCAACAATATATGCCCGTACCAATCAGTAGGTACTATACTCCCAATCCCCCTGGTATGCCTCTTTTGCCATGATCTCCCATGAGATCACAACTGTATGTGTCTGTGTGTATTATATAATCCTTCATTTATGTAGAGTTGCATCGCCAAGACTGCATCATATATTTTCCACATTCGTTGCATTTTTATTGGACCAGTTGTCGAGTTTGATTTTTTCTTCTTTGTCAATAGGTACCTAAAAGGTTATTGAAATCGAGAGATTTCCAGGAAGGGTGTATTCTCTCTGCAATGAACCTGCTTTCAGCACACTTTGCTCAGTGGAGCTATCATATATCTTTCCCAGAACTGGCGACTATTCCGCTCATTCGGTTGAGAATATTTCATGAGAAAACAACTGTTGAGAGCCTTAAGCGCCTAGTCAAGCGATTGATTGATCAGGTACGTGCCTTTGTAAGGGTGGCGTGTGTGCTATTTCTTACGTTTGCTCGTAGGTATTTCTATTAGAAGCTGCTGAAGGAAATACATTAGACTAAAATGGAAATATGAATAAGCTAACTGTTTCATAAAATTATGAGCAATCAAGTAAAACAAAAACATAATGTTACGGATCTAAATTAATGAACTTCTCTAAAACAACTCATATCTAAATACCTGTGCTCTTTTTAGTTCTCTGCTTCAACATTCCAAACTCTTGGAATAGGGTCCAAGGAGGCATCAACCATAAACAATAAAAGCCTAATTTCCTCGCCGATGTTGGCGAGCCTAATCTTCTTGATAGTGTGACTCACTAGCAATTATTCTTATAATTAAATGGAAAATAAATAACCATAGAAAGACATTTTAGATCAGAATTCCCGCCACAAAGCATGTTAACTATTATGCTAAGTAGGAGGTATGTGACCATATGAAAACCTGCATCAGGTCGATGAGAGAGCTATGGGGATTTGTGTTCACCTTTAATGAGGTCAGTGTTATCTTAAATATACATGCTTCTTTTTCCTATGCTAGAAAGGTATTGTTGAAGTTTTGGCTAAATTATTGGTGGGAGAGGTTGGAAAGGGGAAGCAGCGCACGGTGCCATCTGAGGTTCAATGGAAGCTGTGTCCATCTGGATTTGTTATATACTGCACACGCTTGTCTTTAAAAAAAAAATATTGTTATAACTTAAAATAGTATTAATTACCTAATATAACTAGATACCTTAAAATAGGAAGCGTGTATGTGTTATATTGTATCCGATACGATTGATGTGCAAAATCTGCCCATGCCCTATCTAGGCGTCGTCATCATCATCAAAGCCTTGTCTCCATCTAGGCATCATAATTAACTAATTTAGAAGACATAAATATATCATATAGTTATGGTTCTTTTCTGTATTGTACTCATAATGCATTCCTATCTGATATTTTGCTTGAATATTTGTTAGATAAACTGTAAATTACAGACATATGATTTATGCGTGTATTATTGCTGTGCGCTGACCTGATGAGCTGACCATGACGTCTTAGCAGCATTGCTATTTGACCTAATAGAAGTGTATTTCAGGGAACTCGGGTTCCCTGGCTGCCGCTTGGTACACATCTCTTCAGGAAATACATGTGCCAAATTTTGTAAAATCTTTTCGTTCCTCTAATGCAGGTGGAGCAGAATGTTGAGTTTGTACAGAAAAGAAGAGACGATGTTACATTTTCACCGAAGGATCAGGCAACCATTGATTCATTTCTTCTGGTTGACTTCCTCTCTTGTTTTATCTGCTCACAGGAATTTTGTCAAACGCTGCTGCTTATTTTCACCCTTGTTTGTTTGTCTGCAGCTTGAAAAGAGTGGTGGAAATACTCCTTTCAGCCAGTATTATGCCAGTGTACTCCAAAAATTGAACTCCCAAAATCTGGTCATGAATGAGAAAACAAGGTACAGTTGCACTGCAATTAAATACATTTAGTAATTATAGGAGGCTGCCACCCCTCCACTAAAACACACTCACACATTAAAATAAAAAGAACAAAACAAAAGACAAGATATGGAAAGTAATTATAAGGGGATGTTGTGAAGCAGCTCTAAGTTTTCTATATCTCCCAATTCCATACTTCCGAGCCCAGGCCATAACATACCCAATGAGTTTTCTGTATCTCCCTCCCAAATTCCATACCTCTGAGCCCAGGCCATAACATACCCACTCTGGAAGGAGGATTAAGCAAATCTCCTGGATTGGAGTATTCTAGCCCTTTCCTGGACCATTGTAATAACTTAATGATTTAGAATCCTTCAATGTAGAAATTTTTGTGCTCATCTTCCCTTCTTGGTCAGGCTCTACATATTATGGTCTTGTTCACCACCATGGGGCTCCATATGTGTGGAATAACGAAGGGCAGCAAACTGCATAGTTGCTGCTGCATGTATACCTACATTGGCTCCCTTCACCAAATAATTTATAGACATGGACTTAAACTATTGAGATGTCTTTTTCAATTTTCTATACATGAATAGGTGTCGTGGCATGTGTTGTGGAAGTGTTGAGACGGTATTTATGACATTATGACATTGTTTCATCATTGAGAGCGTAGAGAGGAAGCTGTCTACATGGAAAGCAAATTACCTATCTATAGGTGGAAGGGTAACCCTCATCAAATCTGTCATCTCCAACTTGTCAGTCTATTACTTCTCTATCTTTAGATGCCCAACCTCATTTATAAAGAGGCTCAAAAGATTGCAGAGAGAGTTCTTATGGCATGGCACAAGCTCTCAGAAGAAGATTCACTTGGTAGATTGGGAATCCATATGTAAGCCGAAGGAAGGAGGCTTGGGAATTAGACACCTAAAGAAGATGAATCAAGCCCTTCTAGGCAAATGGCTGTGGAGGATTGGAGACGGTTCTCAAGGTCTTTGGAGACCGGTGTTGGAAAGGAAATACAAACTTCCAAGACATGGGTGGGATGTTCAGGATCCCCCTTGGAATTCATCTGCTATATGGAACGAAATCCTCTCGGTTGAGGGACTCTTCATGGAGAACCTCAGGTACCAAATTGGATCGGGGGAGAGGATTCTTTTTTGGAAAGATAGGTGGGTAGGTAAGAAGGCGCTCTGTGCTCAATTCCTATACATGTTTATGTGTGCACAAGACAAGGAAGCAACGGTCAGCTCTTGTATGAGTACTACTGGAGGCCAAAGAGTTTGGTGTCCCACCTTTAGAAGGAACTTGAAGGACAACGAAGAATCCCAGTTCTTTGATCTCCTTAATTCCCTGAACAATTTTACCATTCAAGACAACAAAGCAGATGATAGGGTGTGGATTGCCTCTAAGAATGGATCCTTTTCAGTGTTTTCTTTCTTTAAGACAGTCCTAAACTATCCCAGGGAAAGGTGCCGGGTGTATGGCATTTGGAAGATGAAAGCTCTTTCTAGGGTGCTTGTTTTTGGGTGGTTTTCTCTTAGGAAAAGGATCCCTACTATGGACCTTTTGAGGAGGAGAGGGATGACGATAGTGAATGGATGCCTGATGTGCTTGAAGGACGAAGAATCCGTGGACCATCTCTTGCTAAATTGTAAATCAGATTAGACTATATGGATGGATGGCTTTAATAGGATGGGTTTGGTGGTTGTTGGGCTCTTCCTCATTCTCTCCCCGAGCTTTTCCAAGCTTGGAAGGTTCCAATTGGGGACCCTAGAGGCAAAGTGATGTGGCGGTTGTCGTTCCTAGCGGTGATCTGGATGATTTGGAAGGAAAGAAACTCTAGATGTTTTTGAAGGAATTGCAGTTAGTGAAAGCAGACTGGTGGAGAAATCGAAGTTTTTGGTAGCTTTTTGAGTGTCTATTTTCCCTTCTTTTAAGGGATACTTATTAGATTAAATTGTGTATTATTGAAAAAAGGTCCATTCTCCACGAGCTTTTCCAAGCTTGGAAGGTTCCAATTGGCGACCCTAGAGGCAAAGTGATGTGGCGGTTGTTTTTCCTAGCGGTGATCAGGATGATTTGGAAGGAAAGAAACTCTAGATGTTTTGAAGGAATTGCAGTTAGTGAAAGCAGACTGGTGGAGAAATCGAAGTTTTTGGTAGCTTTTTGGGTGTCTATTCTCTCTTCTTTTAAGGGTACTTATTAGATCAAATTGTGTATTATTGGAAAAAGGTGGCCTTTTCTAGGACAGGGCCTTAGTCTGTCCTGTTTTGTGTTCTTCTACTTTCAGTACTTTTCTCTTATATTATTTGCTCCTTTTAATGAAAGTAACCATTCAAAAAAAAAAAAAAAAAAAAACTTTTATATAAGATTGACAGATAACAGATACCCTGATGTTCTACTAAGATCAAACACAATGCACAGGTTAAAATAGATTTCATATCTGTTGTAATATTGCATATGTGATTGCAAATTTATATTAATCAGTAAGATAACGATGTGTTCATAATTTACTTAACGGCCCATTTGTTTGCATGGAATTGAATGCCTAGGAGTTCATTGTAAAATGGTTAAGAAAGCATTATTAAAGAGGTAAGTGAGAGGTGAAGGTTATTAGGTGTATATGCAGATGAGACTGACTTTACAAGGATTTAATTTAGTAGGGTGATGGCTGGGCGCTTGATTTCCTTCACCCCCTAAGTCATCTTCTTTAACTTTGTATTAAGGATGGAAATTACAAGCAAAAGAGAGAAAACAAAACCAGGTACAAGAGCCTTACCCAATCACAAAAAGACAACCAACTGACCATTACATAGTATAAGCAATTAAAGGCCCAACCCTATCTAGCCCTTTTAGCTAGGGAATTCGCCATAGCATTGGCCGACCACCTCACATGCTGAAACTCGACATCCCGATGAAAGGCCAAAAATCTGATCTCCGCGAATGAAAAATGTAACCTCCAAGGAACCTCATTATTTAAAATCCAAGAAATAGCATTAGAAGAGTCACTCTCAACCAATAACTTACCTTGAAAGGAAGAGAAAAATAGCCGAAGAGCTACAAGAATGGCCAACACCTCTATCTCATTGGATTCCTTGATTGATGCCCAGTGTCTTGGAGAAAATGAGCAGAACATCTCCTTTGTGTTCCCTAAGCACACCTCAGGCACCTGGCCCTGGCTTTCCTCTAGTCGCACCGTCCACACTAAATTTTAAGACCCCCCTTGGGGGTGGACACTAAACCATCACTTTCCTCCCATGAGGTACCTTACAAGCCTCCCAATTGTGTCTAGTGTCATAATGCCTAAGATTAGCAAACTGTTCCTTCATTGTAGCCCACTTAGCTATCCTCCAACTTACAATTGAAAGAAGATCGTTGTAGTGACTTCACATCATTGAAAATTCTACCATTCCTCTCTTTCCAAATGGACCACACTAATGCAAAGGGAATAAGTATCATAGCACCCTAAAAAAGGGCAAAATCTTCAAGCTTCAAACATACCCGTTAAAGATCCTAACAAGCACCACGATTCGCCTCACCTCTGAACACAATCTCTTCAAACATATCCCCTAATTCATTTTCCATTGAAGGAACTATTATTCAATTGCCATTTATGGATCTTCACCTTTGTTTCTTTAATTTTAGCCGATTTTGGGAATACCTTAGAATCCCTTGGAATTTTTCTTCCATGCAAACAAATGGGGCCGAAAAATAAGTCCAAGTACCACACAATGCACAAGCACATACAAAATCTACAAAAAGGAAAACTTTCCGTCCTTTATTGTTGTAATAGAGCATCCCTCGTCTTTTGCTCAAGCATCTGTCACCCTTGTACCCGAGGGTGGCAATGGTCACCCATTCCACACGACATGACTGTTGTAGGCTTGGGCTTGCTCTTGGGTGATGCTTGGAGTAACTGGCACATAATTCTGGTTTTTTTTTTTTTTTTTTAATTATGTTTTTTAACAAAGACTGTTGAGGTCATGAATCTTGATGATGCCCAAATTTCCATGATTGATGGGTTGTATACTAAGTCATTTTTGGCTTATCCATCATCATCATCATCAAAGCCTTGTCTCAACTATATTGGGATCGGGTGCATGAATTCTGTTTCTCCATTATGATTTATCCAAATCCAAATCCTCAGATAAGCTGTACTTTTTTGGTTCTATTTTTACTACCTCCATCAACATCCTCTTTGGCCTACCCCTTCCCTTTGGTGGGCCATCAACTAGCATAGCCTAACTTTTTCTTACCGGTGATGTTGCCGGTCTGCGTTGGTAAATACATGTTGAGGACTAATTATTGTGGGGTTAAGATGATCCAATGTGGGAGATATTTTTCATCTCCTATCTATTGTGGCCCTTCCGATGAAATGATCTAGATTATGGAGTGTGATATTATTCTATCTTTAATTGCTATTGGCGAGTAGTTTGCCACCACAGAAAACATTAAAATTCTGATCCGCATAAAATCATTTCTTCTGTTCGACAGCAGATGCTGTAAAGAACAAATGACTCTGCGAAGTAAAACTTTTGTGGTATACTCTTAATGTCACTTCTTGGTTGCATTTTCCTGTGTATGCAGTGAGTTGAAGCAGAGTGGATCAAGAAAACGGAAACAGCCAGTTCGTGATAGCAGTGAAGATGTGAGGGCTGATGGTGAGACTGCTGTAGTTAAAAATGTGGTCGCTAATTCAACTGTTGATGGTAGCAAAAGAGACAAGAAACAGACAAAGAGTCAAAGAAGTTGAATATGTTACTTTCGTTTCACAAATGCTTGAGAAGAGGTAAGAGCCTACGGAGTAGTGGAAGGTGGTGCTTGCTATTGTGACTTTGAGGTTGTGGGTTAAGTCACATTACCAATGAAAATAAAAACTATTTATGATGCTTGAGGAGAGGGAAAAGAAACATGTTGGAAAAAAATTTCATTTCAATTTTGGACTCTTCATTTATTTCCACTTGATTCCCTGATTTACAAATGTCATATGGATGTATATGGGGACACTGGACATCATTATTCAATTTGTCATGTGGTATTTGTTAGCCTTTCATTTAGTGAGTACTGGTTGTATACTGATGTCTTCATGGAAATTCTCATGCATACGGTTTACTGCTGACTTATTTGCTGCTAACCATAATCGGTGTAAGATTTCATTCTTAGATTGATCAATATGTGAAAACTGAGATCAACTATTGATTGAATTCCATTTATAACATAGATCAGATCAGGTGTTATATCACCCCGATTGGAGTGAAACTTCATTTTAATTGCATATTCAAGGGGGGTCTTTGGTATGTGAATGGCCTTGCGTCAAATAAAGGTGGGGTTCACATTGATCAATCTAACTTATTGGCCTCGGAACAATCGGGTGGACGACTCTGCATTTAGGAAGCAGAGAGGTATTGTGTTTGACACTTATCTTCATTGGCCACCTCCTATAATTTTACCCGGTGCATGTGGATAGGAGGGTTTGCATGTGCCCTAAGGATTAGTTCTCGGCTGTCCGGAATTGATTGCCCCTCGGGCTTATGGTCAAAGGCGGAAGATACCCTGGGTTATAAAATAAAATAAAAAAAAAACACCCGGGCGGACCAAGTCAGCATATGATGATTTTCCTTCAGGTGTCGCATTTGCACCTTCGAACCATGTTTAATCTGACCTGGACCACTTTTAAAAAATTCCTAAGCTTACGTACTATTCATCTGTGGGTGGAGGCGGCTTTACTTTTGGGCTATGGTAATGCATCCATTTTAAAAGTTTTCAATTGCAAGGTGGGATGATGGCACTTCAAATTTGAAAACTAAATTTGCAACGGAGAAAGAGAATGCATGCATTCTCTCTTTTCATCAAGCACTAGTTTTAAGCAGCAGCCATAAGTGGGTTCTGCATTCTAAAAGTCCATTATAAATAATCAAAATCAAATGGGCTGTTAAAACCCGCTCAACGTCACAACTTCATATGGATTTTTAATAGGATCTCTCCCACCTCTCTCTTTCTATTCTTTTTCTTGTCTGTGCTGTCTTTTGTCTTCATCTCTTCCTCATTAGCTCTCTCTTGCCCATCCATGTTCCCCCTAAACCCAAAATCCCCAAAGCTCTGAACCAGAACCCTATTTTTAAAGAAGTCCCTAATCCTCTATATCGATCTGTATTTGAACCTCTCAAATCCGAAATCATGTTCCATTTCTCTCATCCTCATTTAAATGTTGGAGATTCCCCATATTATTTTTACAATATTCTACACCCTTTTTTATTAATCTTGTGAGGAAGTAATTAATTTTTAAATTTTTTTTTTAACCGTATCAGCTCTGTTTACTACTTGGAACTATTGCATTTGATGATTTCTGGGTTTCTGTTGTCACAAAAAGCCTTACCTTGTGAAGAAACTTCCATCTTTTGAGTGAATATGCAAGGCGAGAGTAAGCGAGCATGGAGCAGAGTTTTGTAATCCTTACAGAAGTTGAGATTGTTGTATAGAGGACCATTCTAAATCATAATGCACAGCAAGACAACATTTGAGGCATCAACTTCAGCAGGTGTTACTATACAAAGATTAAACAGCTTTAACAATTGAATTTGTTTTATCTGTTTTTGTAATTGGATGTTTATGTTTTTGTAATTGGAAATTTATGTTTTTGTATGATGTACATTGTAACTATTTTATTTGAATTGATCAGAGTGTCTGCTTGAGAGGAATGTATAGAAATGAGATATACCTATAGTCGTTTCACCAGATAGAGACAATTTCTCGTAATAGTTGTTTTTCCCTGAATGATATATTGTTTTACCAGTTGTAAGTTACAAGTAACCAAACCGCAGAGATTCTCAAGCAACCAAGAGTCATTGAAGTTGATACGTTGAAATACTAATAATATTGATCATCGTGAGGATCGTTCCTGAGTTCTTTAGAAAATATGAAATTGTATACCTGAGTGCATTCAATAGTGCACCTCATTCCAATAGAGAAAAGGTTTATTACAGCACTTGAGTTGCTAAGGATATCATGAACTAGTACAGACTGAATCATTATAGTAATGTGGTTTTGCCAGAACCTATTGGCCCTTATCATGTTGCATATTGAAAGGCATTCAACACAACAAGTCTTGTTTATGAATTGCATTCATTCAACACAACCACCTGTATATGGATTGGTCTTAAAATAAATTTTGATTTATAGCAAACACATATAAAACCTGTATAGCAAACACATATAAAACCTCTGTAACCTGTTTTCTACTATTTTCTCTTAAACATTCAGAGTTCAACATTACAACATCAAATTCCATTAGAACACCCAACATGGGATCTGTCTGAACTGTCGCCTTCGGAAGAGCTAGAGTCATAGTAAGATGCACTTAGAGAAACAGCAGAATCTTGTACATCACTTCTGTAATTTTATGCGACGGCAGAATTTTATGTTAGATTGTATGACCTCAATCCATTGGATAATACAGATAAATTGAATGTTATTTTATTCTTTGTTTGCATATGACCAATACAAAATGACATGATGGTTCATGAGATAAATCGGAGACCACATGTATACTAGATGTGATACTATTCTGTCTCAAATTTCCCAGCAGCATGTATTTTTTGGGGTTCTAAGTTTTGACCGTACAGGCTTCCTAAGATCTTAATTGTACCTCATAAGTAAAAAAATATTTTGTACAACAAAAGATGGTGGGGAAATTTAAATTTTACCTTTATACTGTACAATATTCCTAAAGATGGAGGATATTGCACACATACCTATTTACTCCTCTGAGATTATCGTTTGTTGTTAAAAAAGGTGACTATATGAGATATTCTATTGGTGGACAGTAGGATATCGCATAGTATAAAGGGCAAAGTGTTAATTTTCTTATTATCCTTTGTCGAAATTGCTAACAACTTTATCATTTTTAAATTTCCAAGTTCGCATAGCCTATGAATCTTAGTCGTTCAATTAAATAGTTGCAAGATTTAGACTACTTTGCAAATAAGTCCACTAATTAAATACAGTTGCACTCCACTAGGGATTCGAATGTGCTACTCATGGTACGTCGCTCTTGATACTGCTGCTGTAGGAACACATTTGAGACATGAAAAGTGGGTAACGTTTTCTCCAACTTCTGCTCTTCCGTAACCTTTTCACCACATAATCTTAAATGAGAAACAATATTGAAGAGGACATAGTTATATTTAGATATTGTTTTATCATCTTGTAGCTTCAAGTTTAGTCATTCATTTTGGGCAGCTGGTAGTATGACCATCTTCTGGTGATCATACCTATCATTCAGAGATTCTCATAGGCTTGCTGGGTCTTCCTCAGTAAGGTATTCATTTTTTAGGTCGTCATGTATGTGATGGCGCAAGAAGATGAGGGCTAACACCTTTTTCCTCTAGGGACATCTTGTTACCTTCTTTTATGGTTTCTTAAACTGCAAATGGGTTTTAGCATCTAATTGCCAAGATAAGTAATTGTCCCCATTTATGTTAAGTGCTTTAAAGTCAAGTTTAGCTAGATTTGTCATCATGCAAGAACTGTAATAAGAAATATGTAATATCTTGATCCTATTTTAATCATGTTTAGCATCTAATTAATCTTAATTAGATGTAATTAGATGCCTAATATATGTTTTGAATGTATTTGGGCTTGATTATGTAGATTAGAATGGGGTTTGACCATTGACTAGGTAGCATTATGACTATTGGGTATTTTGGATTTATTGGGTCTTGTGTGTGTGTTTTCTATTTTTCCAAAGATTTTGGATGCATCTCATAGTTCATGAGTCATTTTTCAATTTTTATATTTTGACCCAGCTCATTTGAGCTCATTTAGACCCATTTAGAAGCCAAAAGCCATATATTATAAATCTTCATTATATTTTTGGACTTTCCTTCAAATACTGGAACTTTATGGTATAGAAGGCTAGCTAAAACTCTAAACCCTATCTCTTTCATTTCATTCCATCTCCATTAGCAAGAGGCACATAGGGTTCCATTTTCTACACATTCTTCATCATTTTCCTTGCTACCAAACACAAAATAGAGTAGTTTGAGAGTGTTTTCCTTTATCTTCCTTAAGCAAGAACCCATTTTCTACAAGTTTCATCTTCTTCAAGCTCTCCATTGTTCTTCTTCTTCCATTCTACTCCATAGGTAAACAAATTTTTTCCCAAATTACTCCTTATTGTTCAAAGCAATGATTAAAGGGTTTTAGTAGTGAATACTTGTTGATTTTGTAGTTCTCTCTTCAATTTTCACAATTGTAGGAGCTTGGTTGAGGTTCCATTTTAGGGGTTTTTGCTTAGAGCTTGGTATTGAGTTGGTATAGCTTGGATTTCTATTAATTTGTGTTGCAAGCACCTAAGGCAAGTAAATATTTATAAAATGTACATGTTTTTCTCTATTTATTATTCTTGTAATGGATCTCATGTTAGATTATCCAATTTCAGCTAATGTTGTTCATTGTTCTAATTTGATTTAAATTTGTAAATGGGTGTAGTAATAACTTGATATTTCTTTTGTGTTTTATTTTGATTGGGAATGTATTTGATGGTTTGGAGTGGGTATTGGATATGAAATGGGTGTGAAAGGTTGTGAGAGGTTGGGGAAGGAGCCCACTCCAAAGATAGAGTTTTAAGCATAGAATTCATGGTTTATACCAAATTTTTGGTCGTAAATTCAGTCAAGAATTTGGCAAACCGAATTTGGGCAGATTCCTCACCAAATTTACAAATTTTCGAAAAGCCATAACTTTTGATCCGTATGTCCAATTTTGGAATTCTACATATTGCTGGAAAGCTCTTGGAATGTAGAATTCATTGGTTCATACAATTTTATGATTAGAGGTTAGAAAAGTTAGGGGATATTTAAACCAATGAATTTAGCCCCATAACTCATACTACCCACATCGTACCTAGGTGAACCAAGTGTGGTTATGTTGGAATCAACTTAATAGGGTTTTTAGGTGGTTATGGACCTAGTTTTGGACCTTAGTATTGGATCCTTGAACCTTAATTTAAGCCCAATGGATTTCTAATGGTAGAGGGTGTTGTTTGAGCACACGTACACTCTCATGGAAACTCGTTCTTGGTCTTCTTTTACCCCGAACCAAACGTGTTATCTTAAGGCTGTTTGAGCACATGTACACTCTCATGGAAACTCGTTCTTGGTCTTCTTTTACCCTGAACCAAAAGTGTTATCTTAAGGTATTTGGTGTCCCAAATTATGTAACGCCAAGGGTTCTTTTGTAGCCCAATGATGTCGGAAACCTTAAGTCTACACATTGTTGGACGGTGAAGCTCACGAGTATTGTAAAACCTTAGGATTGGCTTGTCATGCATCCTTGATTCTGTATATAATCCTTATACATGTATTTCATTTCCTTTTCTAGTTCTCTTGCATGATATGTACATGCTATCTTGTGTCTATTTGCTTTGCTCATGTGCCCTTGTTGTTTTACGTCATATGTTTCCTTATGAATTATGTATCTATGTATGTTTATATGATATGTAATGTTACGCACTTATGATTATCATCACGTACTTGTTCATGCTTACATTTGTATATGTTTATGCTCACGCTATGGCACAACATGATATTTGATGTACACTCTATCCCTTGTGTTGGCACCACTTAGCTTCGACCTTAGCTCAGTTGGATCCAGCTGGGTGCGAGTTTAGTTAATTTTCATGGACATTTGCAGATGATATTTCTATGGGGGGTTGACCGGTACCTCAGGTCCACGATGGAGTATCCGGGCCCTATGCCTTCTAGTGGCACCTCATGTTTATGTTATATTATGCCATGCTCTCATGTGACTATGTCTACGTGTTTATGTGGGAGAATATAGCTCATGTGGTTTTGCCATCTAGTTATGATATGTATGTCTATGCACTTATCATCTTTGATTCCTTACGTATCATGCTTACTCACGTATCATGTATGCCTAGATTTCCTTACTTGACCTCATATGATCTATCTTGTCAATCTTACTCGTTTGATATAAATGTTATGTTTTATTCTTGTTTACCTTGCTTAGCGTAGTCTAATGGTGCTACACTTGGCGTTGTAGGGAACGACCACGTCAACGCCATTGCCCAAGAGATCACGGAGGTTGGCGAGAAGACTCCTCAACAGCTAGCAGAGTGGGCCCCAGAGGATGTCTTTTAGACATCTATGCGTTGAGTGTACATGCGTCACCATTTCCATTGACCATGGCATGTATTGCCATTTACTTAGACTTGATTTAAAATTTTATTTGGGATTATAAACCTAATTAATATTTGCTTCCGCTATACTTTAGTATTCCTTTCTTACTTGCTAACTTTGAAACTTAAACTCTTAACTATGTTCGTGGACTAGATTATGCTACTAGATTATGCTCTTTTATCATGATTACATATTTGATGGAATTTTTATATATATGGATAAGTTATGATTGAACTATACAGGTTAAAGAATTTTTATCTCATACTTGATATCTTGTGGGAAAACCCGTTCGTGGAATTCATGTTGGTTTGAGTTTCCACGCGGGCGTATGTCATGCTTCGAGATGAGCTTAATCTCGGGCTCGGGGCGTGACAAAATATATATAAAGTTAATCGTATGCAGATAATTAATAAAGTAAAAAAAAAAATGAAGTTAGAACATCAGGTTCTCAACTGTGAGAATCAGAACTGTTGGTTCTGCCAAGACTTCAGACTTGATTTAGAATTTCAGGTTCATAATACATGAAATTAGAACTGCAGGTTCTGTCAAATCTTCAGTTTGAATTAGAACTTATGGTTCTAATAAATGATCGGAACTTCCGGTTCTATCAAATCTTTAGGTTTAATTTCATGGCCTTATAATTTATTTGGATTTGAATAAAAAACTCCAGGTTTGCAGGTTCATATCAGTATTTCAACTTTTAGGACCGCTGGTCCTTAGATCGGAGAACTTCAGGTTCAGATTTAGAACTTCTGGTTATATTTTATGATCCATTCATAGTATTGATAAAATTAAATTAAAAAATAAATAAAGCATGCAAGAGGATGAACAGTAACCAAACACTAAAATTACTGTAAATAAGTATCATAAACTAATTTTATGCATTTTAATAAATTGTATTTAAACTATGGTTTAGATATCACCTACCATGACTGTAGTCTAGAAAACCGAAGCAAAGTCATTTGAAATAGGAGTCGAGGCAAGAAGCAAACCCATGCACGGTTTGTTGCATGCACGTAAACCGAAGCAAGTGTTTGAAAAAGAAGTCGAAGCAGGAAACAAACCACGCACGGTTTGTTGCACGCATGCAAACCGAGGCAGAATGACGTCTTGAAAAAAGAGTTTGTAAAAGTCTTTGATGTTGCACGCAAACCGAAGTAGAATGACGGCTTGACAAAAAATGAGTTTGTAAAAGTCTTTGACGTTGCTTGCAAACCGAAGCAGAAGATGCAAACCGAGGCAGGGGATGCAAACCGTTTGGTTTTCTTTTCCTTTTAACGCATGCAAAACGAGGAAGATGATGCAAAATGAGGCAGGGGATGCAAACCGTTTTGGTTTTCTTTTCTTTTTAATGAACGCAAAATGGGGAAGAGGATGCAAATCGAGGAAGAAAATGAAAATCGTGCTAATAAAATGTTAGAAAAGAGAGAAATTAAGAGAGAAGTAGAGAGCTTTTCTATTATCTCATTATGTGTACAAGTACAAATGGGAAATGCCTATTTATAAGCAAAGTAACCTCATATCTAAAGAATCCTAATTCTAACCCCAACTCATTTTAAGTAGACATCCATCCAAGATACATATCTTATAACATAATGGACTTTTTTTTTTTTTACAATTATTGACTTCTTGGGTTTTCATAAATAAGCGAAAAGACATGAGGTTATATATACAAAAATCTTAGACTAAAAAGACCTTTAGCTTGGAGAATGAGTGGCCTGTTGGCGGGGTTCAATTTATTTTTATTATTATTATTATCATCACTAGCGACATTTGAGCCTTATTCCATCATCCAATGAGGTTGTGTGGAAAAAGATCAACAAGCAAAGGTATGGTGTATCTGTTTGCACCGTCAAATGTGAGAACAAAGTTTAGAATAACCATCTTGAAAAACCAGCTTCATTGGACATACTTAGGCATCCACTTTAAGGACCACTAAGAACTCAGAGATATTGCAAATTTGCTAACCATTTTGGGATTCTCCATCAGCAAACAAGTCTCTCTCTACAACTTCTCACAAGAGCCCTTTTTTTTTCTCAAACAAGCTTCTAAGGTGATGATTGTCAACCATGAACCTAGTTCAAGGCCTTAGATTTTACACCTTTGTTTTTTTTTTTTTTTTTGGTAATTAGATTTTACTCTTAGTAATGTGAGATGGGTCTAATTTTTTATGGCTAATTCAACAATTAGGTATGGCCACCATCAAACAAAATTACTGTCAATTTTAGTCCATATCTTATTCATGTGGGCAAGATGATTGAACAGTTTTAGTGATATCAGCCATGTCTACTGGCAGTAATGTGAGAGGAAATGACCCACTCATCTGAGTTTAGGCCAATAATTTTGGGTCATAAGGTCAGATCCAGTTATGGGATTTTGGGTGCAACGCTTGCTGTATATTAAATATTTAATATTCTAACAATATACGATATGTCTTGAACCATACCGCAAAAATTGCACCCATCCATAACCTTATTCTTTTCATCAACACACATCCATGGTTCTCATTCAATATGAAAAAAAGAGATCATGCATTGAATGGCTACGATCTTTGGACCTTCTTTGATACATCATTTTGTTGGAGATTATCCCTTTGGAGAGTTTGATAGGATGTTAGTGTTATTAGTAGGTTACCCTTATCCTTGGGATAAGATTAGTTAGTATTTGCTTCTAAATGTAGGCATTTTCATTTAATGAAAGTTACGGTGAAATAATGGGAAAGAAGTGATTTCTTTGAAATTCTATACATTTGATCTATTATAGGGAGCTTATGCAGGGTCATCATAAAGTCAAGGATCAATGAAAAAAATGCACACCTAAGTAGATCAAAATCTAGTTGCTTAGGTGGCCCACATTATGGATGGATGGATGACTTCCCATAGATGATGGCTAAATATCCTCTGCCCAGGAACTGGCTATCACTGTTACATCACTCTTGTATAATTGTTGAGGAGATGAATCTTTCTGCTATATTAAACAAACACCAAAAGCTTCATTTTCTACTACACTGATCCAAGCTACTAAATTAGCCAAATTATAAATGTAGATCATTGGTGTCACTGCCTAGGGAAAGTGTAAAAAAGAATGCACATAGTTATGTGAAATTAACATTTCTATATTGATGGTTGATGTAGAAAGAGCTGAAGTTGGACAATACATAAACCAAAGCAAACGCAAAGTTCTGTTTCTATAGAGAAAAGAAGGGAGTGATTTGGATAGCCATGAGAAGCTCTTCTTTCCGTTGATTTTTAAGTTAAGACATATCCTTTTGAACAACCCATATATAAGAAACACTATAAAAGCAGCAGTAACTTTGCTCGGCCACCGGATTCTGTTGATATAATAACCTTCATTGTGGGTGTCATCCGACTTTAGAGATTCATCTGATCATTGCGAAGAATTAAGAGTAAAACTTAGAGTCCTTGGCTTGAATAAGGATCTGCCTTAGTCCACCAATGGGTGATATGAACATCAATAGAACCCCGAGTATAATGCAAATCTGAAATACACAAAAAATGAAAAAATTAACTCAATCTTCTCTTAGAATTTGAGGAACAAAGAGAAAAGAATTGAGAGAGTCAGCGCTTGAACTGAATATTCCCAATTTGTGATCCAAGACAAGCTGAATTTTTTAGGCTTATAGATTGCAAGCCGCATGATGCAAGGGAGCTGTAACAAGAGATTTGAGTGGTCAGACGTCAACGTAAAAGAGTGGCACAGGTGCAAGTTAATGATGTGTTGGAGTAAGGCTATTTGGTCCCCCATCACCCACTACTTGCGTGAAAAATTCGAAAAGTTTCGGTTAGATAAATCAAAGGTGGCATTGAGCACCCTCAACTGCAAAGATGTGTAGTGGGGCACTGCAAACATGACCACATGATGATTCAGCCCCAATCAAGAGTGAAACAAAACAGCCAAATAGACTTGGGTGCAAAGAAGCAATCCACTGATGGGAGGCTCGAAGCAAATGACAAATCAAATGCAGCCCTTTTGGCACTTGTTGATGTCAGAATGACCCCTCTTTTTCTTTTTTTCTCATTTCCTTCTCCTGATTGGTTAAAAAAATGATAGTAGTATGTTGTTGGGGGCAAAAGCAAATCCTCCAAAGAATCTGAGGAGTCCACCAAAGAAAGGGAAGCTTATAGCGATAAACATTGTAAATGCTGCACCGGAATAAAATGGAGATTGTTAAAAATAAGATCAAGTAATCCTACTGATTGTTTATAATTTAAAACACTTCTATTGAAAGGAAAGGAAATTACCAACATATACGGATCTTGAAATTAAGCAAAGAGGAAGGCCAGGGGTAAAGTGGATCTTCTTAACCAACACAGTTTCTATCATGTTGAACACGGGCATGGCATAAATCTGTTTATAGGAAAAAAAAAAACCTGAAAATCAGAAGGGAGCAAAAAAGGAAATATCTACCAGCATAGAAGTTCAAGAACACACAGATTAAATTTGATGGCAATGATATTATCTTAGTTCAAACTATCTTTATGGAAGACTTGATTTAATTGAGTTTTTGGCCAAAGTATCTGTAATTTTCTTCATGTAGACTCTAGTTCACTTGACCTGGTGGATATACTAGTGAGCTTTGAATTTCATCTCTTCAAAATTTATAACTGATTGAATGGAAAAGATGAGGAAATGGTAGATTGGAAAATTGAGTGTGTGAAAAAGCACCTGATAGCTTCCAATAACATGGATAATGTGGGGGGAAAGTTTGAATGACTTGGGAGTGGGTTTGGGCCAAAACAGACTCACCTACAAAATTAGCCTAAGGAGGATTTATCTGTTGTAAGACTGGTTCAAATAAAGCCAGGACAGCTGGCAGAGGGGAGAGAGGCAAGAACGGAAGTGGGAAGGGAACATCCGACAAAAAGGGGCATGATCTTCTCACCTGCTGTGATGGGATCGATGGATAGTGGAGGAGTTACTGTAACTTTCTTGATAGAGAGGACAAAGGTCATCAAACTTCCATATATACAAACTGACAAACAGCTACAGAGGGGAGAGAAGATTGAAATAGTGGGGAGATAAAAGATACTGAGAGAGGGAGAGTTAGGGGGTGCATCACCTAATTGTTACAGGTTCAATGGTTTACGGTTCACACGGTACTATTGGGAAGGAGGAATTAAAGGGGAAAAGAGATGAAGAAAAAGGTACGCCAAAATCATTTAAAAAAACTAATCATTACATGAATTTCCAATCTTGGTGGCTGACTTAAGCATCGGAGGGAACTCAATCGGTCCCACCGATCAAGACTTCTTTGTTTGAATTTTACAGGGCCCATCCGGAGGATCTCATTCAAACCAGAAAGGAGGATCTGTTGATATTAACATGTCAGATTACCAATCCATCTAGAACCCATCTCAATTTTTGACTCTACAGATAACAACCATCATGTTTGCTATTGCAATTAGCCAACGCGGCTTCTGTAAGGAGAGAAGGATGTTATCTTCGACTGAGTTTCCAAAAGCCCATTACCCAACCAGTGCAACTGGGAAGTAACAGACTGCAACAATGATGTAGTCAACAATCACCCTTCCACATAGGTTTCTTCGACGGCTTCTCAGGGTTAGAAGGGATTGTTGCTTGGATCTCCAAAACCACATTATGCCCAGCATAGGTAAAAGCAACATCTCCCAATGCGCTAAAAAAGTTGAAAACTGTTCCTGCCGTGCTATGAGCTTTGTAGCCATATTGCACATCAGGTTGCCTCCCTTTGTCAATGGAAGCTCCCCAAGCAATGGTGGAATAACTGTTAGAAGATAATTAAAAAAAAAAAAAATAGCAATACACACTAAAAGAATCATCTTATCTGAAAAAAGAAATGATCTAGACCCTCCCTAGCTTTACAAGTTATAAATGCGCTTTTAGTTCATTTGGTGATTTGGAGAGTTCAAATAGATTGATCAAGACTGTTTGCTTCTTCTACTCCTTATTGGTGGACCACTACACAACAAAATCACATAGATTCTCTATTCTTCTTTAAATGAAAACGAGATCAAGAAGATTTCCTGAGGGACATGACTGCAGCGGCCAAAGACACCCCAGAAATAGAGTTGAAGTTGGGCAGTTGAGATAGAACAAAATGCATAGAAGCAAAGATCATGATGAAATAAGTTGTTTTGATGTCTTTGCAGTGAGGCATACAAATAACATCATGGAATTTCTTGAGTGATTTTCTGCCGGTAAACCACTAGTTGTTGTGGTACAACAATCCATAGGCCAAGTTTTTCACCGAAGGCATGCTGGTATCGATCAAATTGCTTTCCAGGCACCATCTCATGCATCTCAACCATTTGCCAGAGGGTGTACAAGGTGACAATCCATGATATAATAAACACTGCAATCCCAGGACCCCTGAAAGTAACAAAGCATCAGATTTCAATATCTACAAATGAGATTTTTCTTATCTACTCTCTTCATGGTTAAAAGACAATTCATCTTGTTCTAAGATGAATACTATGAATCTATGGTCATGGGTTTCAAGAAAAAAAATGAAATATTGATCACACCATAGTGATAGTTCTTATCCTGAAACATAGGAGTGTAATTATTAGATGGAAACTAATCAAGCGACTGCTAATCATTCTCACATCCCATTACAAAAATCTTAAAACAAGTTACTAACAGAATGATCATTTAAGATTTACGAATCATTTTGGAAAAAGAAACACTGACTCTCTCTTGAAAATTGATAGTAAATTCTAATAAACTATGGCAAGAACCGCCGGATGAACATTCATGATTTACACTGCATCCACATTTGTGTTGTTTCCCACTAGAATTAGAATGACTCAATGGCAAAACAAGATCTACAACTGAAAATCAAACATCATCCATTTAGAGATCACTCGTCATCACCAAATTAAGAAATCAATTCATCTCCAACTTAAGCTTTGATTCAAAATACATTAGTCTGCTTAAAACCAAAGCATAACTAGTAACCCAATTGAGGAAAAATAAAATAAAATAAAAGAAACGAAAAAAAATCAACAGCCGTGCTACCTGGCCCGACTGGGGGACCGGGCGCTGGGATCCAACCGCCCTCCTGGGGACCGGGCCCGAATTCGGTCCCCCCAGTCAGTCCAAGTGGACTTTCTGAAAAATCAAATGCACTTAGAATTTTTCTTCCAAGATAATGACACATACCATCCAAGTTCGGACATTGCATTAGGCATGCTGATGACCCCTGCACCAACCATGGCAGTAACATTGTGGAAAGCTGAATACCAGCACTTTGCATTCCTCGAAGAGGTGATTGGAAGCCAATCGTCAATGGCCTTCTGCTTGTTGGATCGCCCATCCTCCTGTGAAAATTCAACCATTTTCTCCATAATCAAAATCCAAACTCCAAAATGCTCTCAATCTCACGACCCGCAAGAGAAAAAATAAATAAAAAATCAATGGCACCAGCAGCAGAACAAACACTTTTTAATGGAATTGAGATGTTCGATAGAAGAACAGGTAAGGGAGTGAGAAGATATTGGCAAGCTTTCAAGGGGGAGAACTAAAAAAAGGAAGGAGGCAACTGACAACTTATATGTTATCTATATTATAAATAACTACTTTGAATTTCGACAATTTTAAGGAATCTTACCATTATATGGAATCTCCTTTGATAGGACAAGAAAGGAAGACAGCTAGAATCTAAGACTTGTCATCATGGCAAGAAAAAATATGGTTATTCATCAAGGTCGCAGAAGCCGTGGAAGTACGGATCTAAATGAGCCGGGTGCTACAAACGCGATAAGGACCGGCTTGAATCAAGCACTAGTTATGGAGATCGGTGACTGTCTACAAAACATCAGTCACATGTGATTCACTCTTCAAAATCTAAGGGCAATGATGGCATGGGCGGCTCCACATTGATTATGGTGGGGTCAATTGATTTGAAAAAATATTTAAAAATAATTTTTTTTATGTCATTAATTGAGCTTATGGGAAGCTTTTGACCCCACTCAATTTAATAGTTTTACCCCCACATGAGCTAACTTTGCACTTTTTCTTTGTTCATGTGGTAGTGAACAAAAGTCACCGTAAAATACCCACCGCCTAAGTTAATGGGCCAACTGTTTACCAAAAGTTAAATAGAATTAATAGGCCCACATTGCTTATATGTGCTCTAGCAACGGGTTTTTATAACTTAAAGGAATTGATGATATTGCTAGAAAATTAGTGGAGACAAAAAAAGGAAATGTATACTAATTGATTTATTTGCTTTCAAAATTGGCGTTGATTTTACCAGCAGCAACTGCGAAGGTAGAAAGAGTTTTTTTCAAAAATGAAGTACGTAAATAACATGTTGCGTAATCGAATAGGAGATCAATGGATGAATGACTGTTTTGTTATATATATTGAAAAAGATGTGGTTGCTAGTGTTGATAATGAATCTATAATGCAACGATTTTAACACATGAAAACTTGAAAACCTGTTGAGGGCAGCTCTAGGAGTGTATGTATTTGGATTTTGCTTTTGGATTAAGAACTATTAGTAACAATGTATTAAAATTTCTATTTTTTTTAAGAATTCAATTATATCTTTGTTGGATTATCGGAAGTAGATTATTTGAGAATTGTATACTATACTTGTCGAATTATCGAAAGTAAATGACAAATGTTGATGAAGGGGAAAACAAATTTATTCGATTTGCAGAAGATAAGTCTTTTGTTGACCACACTGACTCGAATTCCTGGAGCCGCCAATGGATACCCTGGATGTAGAAGATGATGACAGACAATTGTAGATCTAAAGGAAGATGGTGATCTTGTGTTAGGGAATGATCTATTGAGAAGAATAATTTCGACTAATATCTCTCATGTCTATATATAGCCTTTTTGGCTAATAGGTGACAAGCTCTCTATTCAAATTCAAATGGAGAGATGATAAGGGTAATATGTTGGATCAAACTCTCTCAATTTGAATTTGAATGGAGATATGATAAGGATAGAGAGTTACATCAAACTCAAAACTATTCTTATCCATATCACCATGAGATTCCTTGTGAGGGGTGTCTCTTTGTAAGTGGGGTCCACCGATATGTAAACACAAGTGGCCCCCTCACAAATGCCCACAATTCATGATGATGCCATTGCCATATGGCATTTAACAAACGGCTCTGAATTGAATAATTCACCAAGGATTAATAACTACCAAAAACAACTTCCAACTTCCAACTTCCAACTTCCAAGGCAGACAGGCTGGTAATAAGCTTGAATCCAACCCAGATCAAGGTTTTTTTAAGGTGGGCCTGGAAATGAATTTGGGTCCAATGGCAGGACTTGGACTCATGCTGAGGGTCAGAACCCCTTAATGGGCCAGGTCCGGTCATTAGTCCCAATTTTAGTAGGCCTCCTTTTATTTATATGCATATGTCGTAGAGAAATACCAAATACATAATAAAATCATACACAAAAAAAAAAAAAAAAGACATTTGAGGCAGGCATGTAAATGGGTCCTAAAGCCCGGGCTTCAGGTCTGAATGTGCAAATGGGCAGACCCGGGCCCATTCTATTAACAACAGGATTTGGGCTCAGACTAATCCTCCTTAACTGTAAATGGATCAGGCCTTGACACAGGTAAAGTATGGCTTGTTCTGACCTTTTGACAGACCAGGATTACATGGGTTCCAGTGGTTTGGATTTCTCAACGTGGGCCCCTTTCATGAGACTTTGTGGGTCATGTAAATTTCAAAGTAGAAACGATTTGGGGTTGAATATGAAGGAAGTGATCGATCCTTCGCATGTGTGGGTGATAATAAGGTGCCAACATCACTTAACTATCACAGTTATGCTTTTACTTAAAATAAGGGCCAGGGTTACTTTTTTTACCCAAAGAAATTCGCCTGCGAATAATGTTTGAACTATGAAAATTACGAGCTCGCATTAGGGTTCTTCGTTCTTCATCTTCTCCATTCTCCTTCTCCATCTCCCCTACTCCATTTTTCACCCAACCGAATGCTGACAATACCTCAATCATCTTCAACACCTCTATCTTAGCCAACTCATTCCTATTTTTTCCTTCTTACACCATCCATCTTCATCTTAACTTTGCATAGAATGCATCCAAACCACGTTGAAAATAGCATTCATTGCACCGCACCTGATTTAATCATATTGACTCAACACTACTCTATCAGGATACCGTAGAACAAGAGCAACTAACCTAAAATATTCTTCAAGAGCAGTGGAAAAAAAAAAGAAGCTATTTTCTCTCCATATCAAGAGTATTGCAATCACACATAAATTCGAAATTTTACAACTTAAATACAAACGAACTCACTGCAATGCACAAAAGGGTGAAATCACAATGTTGGTTTAATTTATAGATTGAATGAGTGTACAATACTAGTTGTGTGGGGCATCTATATTTTCTGCACTTACACTAGTCAATAGGAAGCTTAATTAGCATGTATTTTCCATTCAATATTGCATGAGGGTTGGCGAGGTAGGAAGAAAACAACAAAAAAATACACAAAAAATCCATGTGGGGCACAACAAGGAAGAAGATGATGACAAAATACCTTACCTTGCTTCAAAAGTTGAAAATGAAGTGGTTTAGGGGGGCCACAAACAACAATGAAACACCCGGGACCACGACTGGGCGAGGGGAGAGAATCTTGAGCGTTGCAATCGTAGTTTGGAGAAGAGAGGAGGATGAACATAAGAAAGAAACTGGGATTTTCGGGTTTTAAAGTTACATGCATAGGGTCGATATCGACCCTTTCCTATTTCGTACGAGGAAAAGTACAGTGTCCTTTTTGTGTAGTCCTCATGTGAGGTGATCTTCTTTATAAAATCCTCAAATAAATATATAAAAAAAAGGAGCTAAAACTTGCACCCTTGAGATTGCTAGTTTTGTGATCCTATAGAAAACTTGCACAAATTTTTACAAAGAATATCCATATAAAATATGGGTTATCTTTCATTAAGAGGTACTTTTACGGGTTTGTGTAAAAAAAAAAAAACTTTTTTACCAGGATATGAAAAACACAACCTCCTCATAAGCTCATACTCACTAACTCCAATGAGTTAGCACTCACTCTAATTTGATACTAATCTAAATAATAATTACCATCAGATTAAATCTCAATAATTTGATACTAATCTAAATCTAAATAATAACCACCATCAGATTAAATTTCATGAAAAATATAACTTAAAAATTATTGAGACTTAATCTAATGACAACTATTATTTAGATTAGTGTCAAATTAGGATGCGTGCTAATTCATATGAGATTACTGAGTGTGAGAGGTTTGAATTTTTGACAGGGTGTTCATACAATGGTAAACTATTATCTTCCACAAAAATCCATGAGAAATGCCTCTTACCAAAATCCGAAACCCTCCATGATGTGCATTTACAGGTAACCCTGCATCATGTGTATTTAGAGGTGTAATCCACATTTGGGATGGTTCCAGAAAGACCTAAACCAAACCTTGTGTCAAACACCAAACTTGTCGTGTCAAAATATAAAATCTCATGCACAAATTGAGCCCAAAACTCTTAACCATCTTACTTGCCCCTAATTGGACCTGACCCACTACCTTCCATAGCTATCGGACAATTGGGCCAGTGCGTTTTCAAGGTGTTATACACTTCACATATATCTATTGTTAAGATGGAAGAAATCTGCTTTTTGTTCAGATTGGATTGTTTAAGCGTTTTTTAATTAGCTATGGTGGATATGGATCCTTCGTCGTGAAACTCCATGGAACAATCAATTCAATCCCACAAAAGCAGAATCTTTGGAAAATATTTTGATGGAAGGAATTTGCAGTGAACTCCCAAACGGATAGCACAGATTTCTAGCCCACAGCCCCTGGTAAGAAACCTTCTATTCCTGCTTCATTTCCACAGCAACCAACAGGCATGTTCTGTTGTGGGTGGGTTTCAATAGTGAATACCTTAAAAGTAGAGGAAAGGGAGAGGTTGTATGGAGCAGAGCAGAGCAAATTGAATGGGTAAGAAAGAGGAAGTGGAAGCAGAAGGTGGGGATTGGGGAGATGATCTATTTTTCTGATACCCCATGTCTAAACACCAGACCCCATTTGGGTTCACTTCCTCTTTGGAAAAGCATCGAATTGGTTTTTCCTTTTTTCCTCAGTTTTTTTTTTTTTTTTGTTTGGGTTGGGGGGGGGGGGGGGGGGGGGGGGGGGGTGTGTGTTGGGGGTTTGCATCTCTTGGTATCTGGATTTTTTATGGTTATTGAATTCTTTGAATGATTCATGCATTTGGTTCTTCACAGCCATTGTTTTAAATGAAATAAAGGGCATACTTCTGCAGAATCAATGATGGGATTTCTTGCATCTCTTGGTTTCTGGATTTGTTTTGGCAATTGAGTCCTTTGAATGATTCATGTGTTGGGTTCTTAATAGCCATTGTTTTAAATGAATCTTTTTTTTTTTTTTTTTCATGCAATGGGTAATGTTATGTATAGACTTTGTGTTTTTTATTCGTAAACTCCTAGCGAGGAAAAGTTATAAAACAAGGTGTTGGTTTTGGTTTGATTCTTTTGTCTAAAGGTTAATATCTTATATCTTTCTTCTGTTTTTTGGTTTCTGATCTTTTGTTAAACAATTCTCTGAATTCCTTTTCCATATCAAAAATTTCAAGAATTCCTTCTTTTTTTTTTTTTTTTCATTTAAGTGGGTTGATGATATTTACATCAACTATGTTTGCTGCACACACCCTTTTGATTTCTAAACTGCGAGACAAATAAATGGACCTGCATTGGGGAGGGGCAAGGAATTGTAAATGTCTGCACCCCCTGAACTTGGGGCTCTTTTTTTTTTTTTTTTTTTTTTTTTTTTTTTCTATTTTTGGTTTGGTATCTAGATATTTCAAACTACAAGTTCGAAACTTGAAAGTTTATAATAAAATATTTTTATAGTTTGTTTTCATTTTGAATTCTTGAATTATTATTGAAATTTACTGTTTCTCTATTTCATGAAAATTTGGGTGAATTTTGGAGTTATGAAGTTAGGTGGTAAAAATTACAACTGAAGTAGGTTTTTGAGAACCAAATGGGAGTTGATCATCAACATTATAGATTTGGTTGCTGGCATTCTTCTTGCAGGGAGTAATCTTGGTTTGATTTCCTTTTCATGTGTTTTTTGGTTTTGTTCATGAGACGCTATAGCAGTTTGCCCTTTATAGAAGTTGCATTGAGTGCATTACCCACTGGCCACCATACATGTATGATTGGAACTGTTGGTATAGTAGGTCACCAAGCAGGACTGGCAAGAACACAATGTCAAAGAGATGGGTAGTCATACTTTTGTATATGGACTCTTGAATGATCTTTTCCAACTCTTTCCAATGCTTCTTATCCTTGTGTTTCAATTATTGTGTTTTATGCTTGACATTTGATTCCTTTAAAAAACATGATGGCAGGAAAATCTATTTCAAAGCTCATGACAATATACATGATCTCAACCCTATGGTAGAATAAAAAAAAAAAAGGGAAAAAAAGAATTCATAAAGCCTTTTTCCCCTTCTGTTGGGTTTCTGTGAGATCCAAAAGTTTGAGAAAGATATCAATTGCGTTTAGATTTGTGTGAAGATTCTTCTTTTTGCTTGTTCATATCTGTGTGCTCATTTCATTTATTGCTTTTATGATTGTTTAAAGGCAATAGTTCTTGGGCCCTAGTCATCTTCATAATATTAACATGCATCATCTACTGTCAACTAATATTGCTCCATATGGGGACAACAGATACTCTCATTTACAATCAATCTTATCGCATTTGTTGATCAGAAAGGAAAAAGATGCTAGTTGTGTTTCTTTGGTGGTCTAGGCATTGGCATTTATAGGCTTAGTCCCTTAGAGTAGCGATGGAAGAACCCACCTTGAACTCTCAATTTGGTTTTAACTTTTTTCTCCAGTGGTATTTTATTAATCCTCATCTTTTATCTTCAACATGGAATAACAGAATCTCGAGCATGCTGCTGAATTGAAGGATAGGATCCAAAGGGAGAGATTCAAGTTTGAGATTATTGTTTCGAGGTTGATCTGAGCTCGTTTGTTTCAGTCAAGACTTTCTGTACTGCTTTCTTATCTCTAGGGTGTCTGCTTAATGGCAGGTATTGGTTCTTCACCACGTACCTCTACAAGAAATTATGTCATTATCTGAAACAATGGGGCTATTGCATTTTCTAATCAAACTACCCACATGTCTGTGTGCATTATGTAGACATTGCCTGTCTACATTTCAACTTGCATATAAGAAAGCATGAAATTACAATAGAAATGGATTGGAGAATTCAACTGCAGGCTTCCTTCTTGGCTGGAACTGAATCTATTCATGACCCAATATGAGCCTGAGTTGGTTGGTCATGCTGAAGGGCTGGGCCTGACCTATGATGCCTAGATAAGGTATCGATAGACAGGGACACACTATGGACATAGCAAGGACATGGATTTTGCACATAAAAAGTGAAATTTCGGGTAAAATATGACACGATCCATTGCCCCTTTTGAAGTATTTGTGCATCCTAGGGCCTGACCCGATTTAGGCCTGGACTGGTTGCTAGGACTGGATGGGTTTGGTCTTGGGCCTACACCTATAAACCCAAATGGGCTGGGTTGCATCATTCCCTCACAGTTGGAGGAAACTCTCCTTCAAGTTTGCAACTTGCTCCAATGTCTTTTATCAAGCATTAGAAGGTCATGTCAAAGAACCACATTGTTTCCCTTTCAGATCATCCACTCTGCAGATAGATGATCGTAAGGCCTTTGCTTCTTTGACTCAATTGAATTATGGTTGCTGCTGAATTGTAGGATCTCATTCCCAGTGCCATTGAATTGCCGAAGTTGAAATAAGTGTCTATAGATCCATAATTAACAATCTTCCAATTGTTTGTACACCATTATAGTGTTGAGCCCAATCAAATATCACAAAATCAACTATGTTCACATTTCCTGACAATTTTGGTTGTATCCCAAGGCTCGATCTAATAGCTATAATGGCAGATTTTTCCTTTGATCCTTATTTTGCTTGATATCCATCATTAAAATCAATGCTAGCACTGCATTCCTGATGATTCTCTATCTTGAGACTACTTTGTTTACCTTTAAATCTTTGATTGGCAGATAATTCATTTCAAGATCTATGGTTGAATCTTCGTCTAGTATATCTTTCTCTAGATTAATGATTGGATCTTCATTTTGTAGATTTTTTTATATTGTTCTGTTGGTTTCTTTTGAGAAGGCACAGTAGCCTTTCTCATCTTGCTTGAGCCACCGGTTCTTGGCTTTGAGGATTGGGTGGGTCTGAATCTGTGCTAATCTTCTATCTACCACCAAGTTCGATCTCAAGTTTTTGGTTACACTCTAGCCAGACAACCCATTGTGTAAGTTAATTCAATCCATGATCCCCAATACCATACTGTGCATATAGACCCTCTATGGCATGTGTCAGTCTCGTCACGTTTTGAGTAAGTAATTATATCCGTAGAAGGGTGACTATTTATGTGAGAGTCTGGACATTCTGAGACAACTATTGCACACTTTAGGTCAATGCTTGGACTTTCTTTAAGGTGTTCCAACTCTTCCTGTGTTGCTGCTTTTGGAGGCTCTTATAGGTGTGCTAGCTACCCAATAATCAGTATCTGTTTTAAGAAAAATTTGGAATGCAGAAATTTAGGTAAAGACAAAGATTTTGATGCCTCCCTCCCCTCTTTCTTTTTTGAAAAAAGTTCTAATGGTTGGAATTCTGTGGAAATTTCTGTTGAGTTTTGACTGTAACTGGGGCTTTGGAATTTTGTAAAAAGGCAAAAAAGGATAGGGAGGCCGATATTGCTACCAATAGTTTCAAAATATCGGCTGATGAACGTTGAAGCCCTACCTTTTCTTCCATTTTCTTTCATTCTCTTTCACTCTAAAGCTCAATCTAAGCAGCAAGAGACCCTTGTTCACCTTCCCTAACCTTATTTTCATCATTTGTCATTGAAATCGCAAGATTTAAGTGGATTTCATCATGACAAAACTGAAGAACTCAACCAAGTGGCCTTAGGTAAGCATTTTGAGTTTATTTTTCATATATATATATATTTCAAATTTCTTTCTCAAAATGGCTTCTACACGATGGGAACATGTTGGATCTAGAGTTTTGGAGCAAATCTTCAAAGTTTTTAAAATTTTTATGGTTTTTACCTGATTTATAATTTTTTTTTTCAGAAAAAGGTGAAATAAATGCAATCAAGGCCTCACATTGAGCTAGATTTGGTTGTATACTCTTAGCTTCTCAAAGATCCAGTGATTTTGAGCCTAGATCTAGAAATTTTGGTTTTGGGAATTTGGGGCCTTTTAGATCTAGTGAATTATTTTTTAGATCTAGTTACTCACATTGCTCCCTTTTTTAATTTTAATGTTATTTAATTTTCTGTGAAGTTCATTATTGTAATGTACATGTTAGTCATAACTTCCCTGATACTTGAGTACTTATTACTTAAGTTTAATATTAATAATTTATGATATTTCTAGTAATTGTAACATATATATGTAAGTCTATGCTAAATTTGAACAAACTTTAAACAGTTTTTAACAAGACAACAATATAGGATGTTATGACTTAGGGGACTGATATATATTTTTTACAATGTGCACTAATGAAAAAAAAAAAACATTATTGATTTTAGCATTTTTCAATATTCTGGATTTTTTGGATTTGTTTTCATATTCTTTTGACGTAGAAAAAAAAAAAAAACTCATGCCGTGATAGATGCAAACCACGATGCTCTGTCACATCATATCGTTTTTCAGGTTTTGATCATGACTGCAACTAACCATTGAACTTGAGGGCCATGTATCTAGGGGTTAGGATGATTTGACAGTTAGAAATTTTGCAGACATGTAGGTCTCATCTAGATTTTTTAAACCCCCACCTCCCCAATGATTGGCATGGCCCCAAGTTGTCCCCATAATGGAGTTTGCTCGGGAGGTCTGTAGGTTAGCACAATGATTAAAAAATCAGACTCGGCCCCTAACTCAGCACGGGTCGAGTTGAGTTGAGTCGGGCTCAAGTCCCCTTTCCCTCTAAATCTGTATTGGGAAGATCTTGAGGATGTGCAATAGTTTGCAATGAAAATTGATAAAAAAAAAATAGGGTTATTTCACATGAGTTCTTCACCTGGAGATATGAAGCATCATTGGGGATTGCTTTTGAGGGGTAACGGAAGATGAAAGATCATTTTTAATTTCTTTCAAGAGGAGAAGGTCCGTGGATTTTCAAGCGAGAGGATGTATTCGAGTCATGAAATAAATAAGGTCTCTAGAACATTGCCAATTTATACCTCTTCCACCTAAAGTTGTAAGCCTACTCTTCTTCTCCTTAGAACCACACTTCAAAAACTAGTCAACAATCCACGGCAGATGACACAGTAGCTTATTGAGTGCTATTGATGACTCGTTCTACTTGTTCTTGTAGGTTATGTAGCACACCTTTACCCACACCAGCCCTATGCACTTTTTCTCATAGGTTATGTGGCACATTTATTATCCATACCAGTCCTATTCACTTTTTCTCATATGTTATTTTGCATAATTATTATTCACACCAGCCCTGTTCACTTTGAAGTTTTTGTCTCTTCATTTGGGCTTTTACAAATCAAGGGATCTGAGAAGACCCTAAGGAGTAGCAGCAGATGGAGGGATTTGAGCATTTTCACCAAACTCGCCTGAGTCAACACCGAAACAACTTGGTCATGGCCGAGTCTAAGTCGATTTAGACTCAATCAAGTTTTGAAACTCTTGAGAGGATAGGCCATATGCACTTGAGGGGCTGAGTTTGAGACATGAAGCCTTCAAAATCAGTCATTATAGAGGAGGTTGAATGCACCAGGAATGATGCACCGAGGGAGCATTACCAACCCTTAACCCCATATCATGATGTACTTGAGGGGTGGGTTTGTAGGACTATCTAGTTTTTCATTTTGGAATGTAATGTTTATATCACTAGGAATGGTGCGCTGAGCCAGGGAAACATTACCAGCATAACATGATGTATTTCGAGGGAGAGGTTTGTAGGATGTCTAGTATTTCATTTTGTAATGTAACCTTTATATGTTTCTCTTGTATTTACATGTCTTAGGTTTTATGGGTAGCTCTTACCCTATGTTTGCCATCATCTTATGGGATTCTTTATTCCAACGGAAATATTTTTATTTTTATTTTTTTGGAATGTGTTTGGTTGTATTTATTGGGTGGTCCCAAAGAATGTCTATTTGGAGTGTCATTTTGTCAGAATGGGAATATTGTGAAATGATTGAAAATCATTCTCACTTTAGAATGACAAGGGGTGTACCTAAAAAGCTCATGCTCTAATTTCCCCCAAATGAAAAATCTTATCATAGAGATTGCCCCCTCTCCTCCTCCTCCTTCCCTCGTCCTCCTCCTCCTCAGATCAATTTGATATGCCCAAACAGTATTATCAGAATCCTATGATTCATCTCCGGAATCCCGATTTGTCTCCCGAATCATAAGGAAAACAATTTGTATCTATCCAATAAATCCTATTTACAAATAAATCTTAGGAATCAGGTGTGAATATTATGATTCGATACTTGTTTCATCAAATCTTACGATTCAAGCGATTTGGTTGAGCGAGAATAGGTACAACCAATAACTATTTGTCTTTCGTTTCTTTCTTTTTTCTTTTTTTATAACATTTTTTACTTTCAAATGTTCCTCTTAAGAATTATTGCTACTTTGGAAGTTTTAGAGATGAATAAAGAATATGCATTTGATTAGTGTTCAACTGTTCATATTGGGTTGTGTATATCCCTTTCTTTTTAGTCTTTTTTATTCATGAACTCTTTAAATTAAATAGATATCCTATTGTGTACGATTGATGGTTTGGGTTTTCTTTTTTACTTTTATATTTTGATTTAAATATAAAAAAAATATATTGATACTGTAAACTTATTTAACTATTTACTCATCATTTATTATATATTAATATATGTCATGATGTGCTTGATATGATTATATAATAGACTTATTTGTCATTGTATTTATACTGCTATCAATGGGAAAATAAATGGATTATGAATAACTACTTTTTTATTTTCTTTTTTAATTTTTAATTATTAAAATTTTTTTCCTACGGTTCACGATTTGATTCAATTCATGGATACGAATGATTTGCAATACAATTCCAATTTTCACAACAATGTGCCCAAGACTCATGGTTTAGGGCTGGGTCTCTTAGCCCAAGCCCAAGCCCAAGCCCAAGCCCATTGTTCGCCTAACAGACTCGGCCAAGTTGTGTGCAACAGTTAATAAGATCCAATAAAGCAATAAATCGTATGCCCTTTGATATCTCTGTTAGGATAAATATCTCTTATGTATCTCCTATTAATGTAGTTTTCCGTTTTTATTAGGGTCTAGAAAGATGATATTTAGTTGTAGGAAATGGAATCCTAGTGCAATCAGGAAATTACTTTCTTTGGACTCTCAAGAGGCCTATGGAAAATCACTTCAGTAATATTCAATTCATTTCTATTTGGGTAGAACCCTAGAAGTAATTGTGTTGTTTGAAGGTGCTTACGTATCTCCTACTAATGCTGTTTTCAGTTTTTATTAGGGTGTAGATTTAATGGATGTTTAGTTATAGGAAAGGGAATCCTAGTGCAATCAGGAAATTACTTTCTTTGGACTCTCAAGAGGCCTATTTAAGGACCTCTTATGTGTTATGGAAAATAACTTCAGTAATATTCAGCTCACTTCTATTTGGGTAGAACCCTAGAAGTAATTGTGTTGTTTGAAGGTGTTTACGATTGGGTGGATCTTTCAGCAATCTAGTTACATCAGGTTGGTATCAACGCAAAATCCTTGGGGGATTGTGCTCTTGATCAACAACCGGTAAGATGATCTTTGTTTTCTTGGATTCCATCACTCCTTGTTTCATCTTTAGATTTCCATCTTTCCTTCATTATGTTTGATTCCTATGGTAGTAGCATCCATCTCCTTCTCGTTTCATTCCATCTTGCATATAGACTTTATTTCCTACAACTTTTATTTAGTTTAAATTTCCTGCAATTTTTGTAACCCTATATAAAGTTATAAATTCCCAATTTTTGTAATGAAAGATTACTGTTTCCTATCAAAACAAAAAAAAAAAAAAAAAAAAAAAAAAAAAAAAAAACCTCCCAATTTTGACAAACATTACCCCATCAAACCCTACTCACCCATCAAACCCTAATGATGCATTGGAATGGAAGGAGTTGGCTTTCTCCTTGTCAGGGCAAACTTAGTCTAGTCTAGTCCAGTGGATTGTTCTTGTCTCTTTTGGTTTCCCTGTTTGCATGCTTTTGCTTGTCAGTATATTTCTCTTGTACTGATTGTGTGTTTTATTAATGAAAGTAGCCATTCAAAAAAATAAAAAATCAAACCGTACTTACCCTAAATCAACCCTAACCCATAACCATACAAAACCCCAATTTTGGCTCAAACCATTCTTCCAAAAATCCCCTTTTGTTGCCCTCCAATTCCTGCACCACAATAGAATACTGCATTTTGCAGTTTTCAGTTCACCAAGTTAGCTCCTTAAACCCTCTCCGACAAACCTGTTTGAAGCCAAACCCTAGCCCCACCTTGTTCTATTGATGCATAATAGATCCATGACCTCACGTGCAAGATAATTTAGGATTTACTTTATTTCCCTAATTATTTGTCATTCATTAGGTTTCTAATTTTATTAATGAGTTGTAATTAGGATTAGATTTCTTAAAAACTAAATTGAGTTTAGTTTTCTTAGCTACCAAGTTTTCTCCTTATTTCTATGTATTGTGAGAGATGGAATTCTCAGACTATGATAATTAATTGAATTCAGTCGATTTTATCTCTTGAGGTGTGTCCTCATGTGAAATCTCTACGGAGACTTGTTATAGTGTTCGTGACACGTGCTTTAGGACTTCCACGCAAGCCCTAACCCTAGGGCCTACATCAATTGGTATCAGAGCCAAAGATTCACTGTTGGATCGCTCTCGGATTCTAACCTATTACTATCCCCATTCCATCACCTTTTTCCTATAACCTCACCAACCATCCAAACTCATCTCCACTCCCATCACAGAAAACTTGGTGGCTAAGAAACCTAATCAAACTAGGAAAGTAAATAAAATCAACTTATGAAATAAGAAATCCAATCCTAATTACAACTCATTAATAAAATTAGACCTAATGACAAATGATGCAACCTAAGGTTAGGATGCAAGTGCTAGGACACAATTAGGGGGTTTCCACAGGAACAATCACTCGATGAAGACAACTCTCCACGATAAACCCACGCAGGGAAATTTTATGAACTCTAAAAATCTCTGAGATCATTGATCTCTACAATGCTATATTTATAATAAAAGAGTCTCAAGGACTAGGAAAATAATCCTAATTAAATTAGGAAACAAAAATAAGAATCCTATTCAAATTAGAAACTAATCCTAAATGCAACTTCTTAAATAAAAATTAGAAACTACTAATAATTAATAAAGAATTCCTAAACTTCCTTGGGTCCCACATGTGGACCATGAGTTGAGTATATGGCAACCGTGTGCTACTGCATCAATTCTCCCTAGGTGGGAAAAGAGTTCGTCCTCGAACTCGGCTCTTCTTCTTGATGTTACTTCTGTATATAGTGTGTACATGAAGCGCATCCTTGGTGAGACGAGAACTTGACCCTTTCTTTGGTGGTGGTGGCTTCAGAGGACGGAGTGTGACTTGCTTTGCACCATGCATAAATGTGTATGTGTTGTCACGCATGTCATTAGTGCCATTCTTGTCATACATCCATGGACGACCCAATAAGATATCACAACTATCCATGAGTATCACATTACACCACACAATATCTGTATAATCTGCACCAATGGAAAAGGTAACTGGACATGCATATCGGACTTGCACTTCATCACCTGTCATTAACCATCTAGCAAAATAAGGACGATGATGCTTCTGAACTTTTAGCTGTAAGCGATCCACAAAAGCTTGGGAAATAATATTTTGACAACTTCCTCCATCAATGACGACTGTGCATTCTTTACCATCGACTGTTCCTTTGGAGCGGAAAATATTTTCTCGCAACCACTTCGTCTTCGTAGTCGAGGAAGTTTCGGTGAGGATCATGAGGGATTCACCTTCAACTGCATGGTAGATCTTTAAGTCTTCTGTCTCAGTTGCAACCTCTTTCTCTTTAGAATCATCTGGATTATCAAGCTCATCACTTTCATTCTCAATGAAGTGGAGGCGTTTGGGACATTCTGCTGCACGATGCCCTTGTTGTTTACAATTAAAACATGTGAGCTTATTTTGACCTTTGGGCTTAGTGAAAACTTTCTCCGATGATGTACTCGGTTTAGATACTGCAATGGAGGAATTCTTTTGCATAACCCATTTAGCTGCATTAAGTTTTTGGGCTTGATGATTTGCAATTCCCTCGGCTTTAATAGCATGCTGAATAATCTCATCAACATTATCAAAATGCTTGAATGCGAGGATATCTTGAATGTCAAGTGTAAGCCCATTGAAGTATCTGTCAATTAAGACCTCATCATCTTCATTCAAACCACAACGGGCTTGCATGGTCATAAACTTCTCAGAATACTCAACAACTGTCTTAGATCCTTGTTTCTAGTATTGAAAACGTGAACGCAAATCTCTGGAGTATTTGACAGGCAAGAATTTTTGCTTCAACAAATTTTTCATCCTGGCCCACGTGTCAATAGGATCAATTTGTTGGTACCTCCTCTTTTTTTGCAACTCGGCCCACCATATCGCAGCATAATTGCGAAATCGAGTTGCCACTAGAGTAATCTTATGACCATCTGTCATTGGTTTATGTGCAAAAATATTTTCAACACACACAAACCAATCCAAGAACTCATCAGGCTTCAATTTCTCATCATATTCGGGAATCACAAGTTTAATGCCCAAATCACGATAAACATTGACGGCATGTGGATCTCATTGATTCTGAATTGCGTCCTCCATCATCCCGATGATTATCTTCACGCCGATTAGTTTCCAAATTGGTTAATCATGTTTCAATCCTATCAAGAGTCGCTTACATTTGAGCCACCGTTGCGAATAGTTGATTAACAGTGATCGATAATTATGCAACGGTTCCCCTCAAATCATCATCATTGTGAGAGGAAGACTCCGCGACAACCTGCTTTTTGGGAGGCATCTGTGGTTAATGCAATTGAAAATTTGTGACTGACCTGATTTGTAGATCTGACTGCCATGATCACAGGTGAAAATGGATTGAAAATCTGACGTTGGATGAGACTGGTATCGAGGAAAGAAGATCTGACCGTTGATCTTGTTCAAACCTTGGCCTTTAATTCTTTACTGATATTAGAAATGATATGGGCTGGGTCGAAACTAGAAGTGGGTCGGGCTGACCTGACCTGAAACTCAACTCAACCAGACCTGGGTGATAACCCAAGCCCAGACACGTGTTTTCAAGGGGGGCCTTTGGCTTGCGTTGATGCTGGAGCCCAAAAGAGGAGAAAAGTGTTGAAACCCTTCTCTGTTGCTCCAACGAAGTGAGAAAAGAGAGCTAGGAGGTGGGGCTTGAAGTTGGGACTGTGGCGATGGGATGACGATGGCAACCCAGGTGCGACGCCGAAGGACACGGCGACACTGGACGACGTTTGCTGTACAAAGACGTAGCGAGGGATAGCTCTGGCGATGGAAAGGTGCGGCGTGGTGGAGTGGAGCAGTGGCGACAACGGTGCCAGGTACACGTCGCTTTCCTTTTCTTCTTCTCTTCTCTACTCTTTTTTTGTTTTTTTGTTTTTTTTTTTTTTGTGATCCACTAGGATGGGGTTCCGGTAGGCCAAATGGGCTGAAGGAGTTTGTGATTCACAAAGTTGGTTTGGCTAGGGTTATAGGGGTTGGGTCCAGCCGATGATCTCGGTAAGGGTTATGGGGGTTGCGATCTGAGTTGGGCGCAGGCAAGGAGTAGTGTGATGGTTTTTTTTTTTTTTTGGGAAGGGTTTTGCTGAATGAGAGATGGGTGCGGTTCTGTAGTTTGGATGGTTCAAGGGTTTGGACAAGGGTGGAGTTCGGGATAAGGGTGGAGATTGGGAAGGGCAGTGTGCAAGATACCAGAGGAATGGCGTCAGGATATTGGGGATTTGGTGGTTCGACAGGGAGGGGTAATGATGGTAACTGGATGGGATGGGTGGATATGGGTAATCATGCCGACGATTGGAGATCGTTCGTCTCTTATACCAATTGATGCAACCTAAGGTTAGGATGCAAGTGCTAGGACACAATTAGGGGGTTCCCACGGGAACAATCACTCAATGAAGACAACTCTCCACGATAAACCCACGCAGGGAAATTTTATGTACTCTAAAAATCTCTGAGATCATTGATCTCTACAATGCTATATTTATAATAAAAGAGTCTCAAGGACTAGGAAAATAATCCTAATTAAATTAGGAAACAAAAATAAGAATCCTATTCAAATTAGAAACTAATCCTAAATGCAACTTCTTAAATAAAAATTAGAAACTACTAATAATTAATAAAAAATTCCTAAACTTCCTTGGGTCCCACATGTGGAACCTGAGTTGAGTATATGGCAACTGTGTGCTACTGCATCAACAAACAATTAGGGAAATAAGATAAATCCTAAATTATCTTGTATGTGATGTCATTGGTCTATTCTGTATCATTCATGGTATCAAAGTAAAGGAGAAGCTCGCCGGATCTGGTTGCAAAAGGAAGAGATCAACTTTGGTGGGCCACAGAGTGATCGCTGTGTACGGAGTGTGCAGAGTTGGGTCACCATTCAGATTTGTTTTAGACGTCACAGATCTGCGAAGATATTCTGCTTCGGACGTCTCACTATTGCCAACGAAGTAGAGGTGATTGCAAAGAGTCTCAGTCTGTTTAAAAAAAAAGAGGAAAAGAAGATTGGCTGGGACGAGATCTCGCCATCGATTCAGTTGCTAATCGAATCGCACCAGCCGCACACCATGGCGACATGTGGTGCTCAACACCGTCATCACCATTGCAGAAAAAAGGTGGAAAGGTTTTGCCATAGCAAACATAGGCGCTTCTATCCTTTCAAAAGAGAAGAATGAGTTGAACTTTTCTTTTCTTTTCTTTTTGTGCATGACTGGAGAGAAAAAGGCAAGTGGGTCCTTTTCAAAAGAAGAGAAAACTTGGTGGCTTAGAAACCTAATCAAACTGGGAAAGTAAACAAAATCAACGTAAAAAATTAGAAATCTAATCCTAATTACAACTCATTAATATAATTAGAAACCTAATGAAAAATGATTAGGGAAATAAAATAAATCCTAAATTATCTTGCACATGAGGTCATGCGTCTATTCTGCATCATTCATGGTTATCGATTCTTGTAAGTGCCTAAATATTACGGACTTGATTAGGTGAGTATGAAACTCGTAATGCTGCTGTTAAGCTTCTTTTGGGGAGAGATCGAATGCCCAGGACCTGAAAGGGAAGGAAATAAAGGTTAGAGGTGCTGGTTGCAGTTAGCCGAAGGCACTCCAATGCTTAAGTTAGTGTAGTCACTGAACAAAGGTTGAATGAGTGGAGAAGAAAGACAAGGTTTGGGCTATGTGCATGCTTATGTTGAGTCACGTTGCATTACCTCTATGGGATCTTACCCTTGTATATATATAGGCGGAAGTCCCATCGGGTGCTCCCTTAGTGGAGGTAGGTGGAGGTATTGTCCCATCAGCCCATGTCATGTTTCCTCAGTAGAGGTAGGTGGAGGTACTGTCCCATCGGATCATGCCTCGACTTCTTATATTATTGCGGATGTGATCGTCGGATAAGGACAACCCCTTATCTATATCCGGCGCCCATCTTATCTGTCAGTACGTCCTGTAACGTAGCCGTAGTTTTATGGGAATAAAATTATTACTCAATACTCATCTTAGTTGATTGAGCAGAGATGAAGATGATATCGAGACCAGGTATGGGCGTCTCCTGACACTGTTGCCGATGTGCCTTATACCGAGACCAAGGCGAGCCTAACTGATACATTTACCGAGGCTAGCTCAAGCTCGGTGCTAGCTGGCACTGTTGCCGAGCTGGATGTATCTTGGCACTATTGTCGAGTTGCAAACCGAGGTCGAGATAAGCCAAGCTGGTACTGTTACCGAAACTAGCATAATCTCGTTATTAGGGAAACGTCCCACACAATTCTGATAGTGCGATAAACTTCATTTCCCAAAAGGCTATTGACGAACTCCATTGGCCAACCGAGACACTTCTAGAACCTACAAAGTCACATGGGCTAAAGGTTTTTGAATTCATGTCACTCATAGATGTTTGGTATCTTTTAAGATTGGTAGTGGGGAGGACGAAATTTGGTGTGATGTGATCCCTATGAATATCATTCATATTCTTTTGGGACGACCATGGATTTTTGATCGGGAAGTGTTCTATCAGAAAGAGGAGAACACATATTCGTTTATGTGGAAAGGTCTCCTTCCAATGAAATCAACATTCCCATCATCAGCTTCATCATCACCTTGAATTGAAGAACCAAAGGAAGAGCAAAACGAAGAATTAGAAGGCAAGGGGCCTGAATAACCTGGAGACATAGTTATCAGAATCCTACGATTCATATTCCAAATCCCGATTCGTATCCTGAATTTTAAGGAAAACGATTCATATTTATGCAACGAATCCAATTTACAAATGAATCTTAGGATTCAAGTGTGAATTTTACGATTCGATACTTGTTTCGATGAATCTTATGATTCAAGCTATTTGGTTTAGCGATAATAGCTATAACCACAAAATTAATATTAACAATCTTTTACCTTTTTTCTTTCTTTATTCTTTCTTTCTTTTACCGTTTTTACTTTTAAAAATTATTTAGTAGTTAATAAAACCTCTTAAGAATATTCACAGCTTTGGGGAGGTTTTAGAGATAAATAAAGAGCATGAATTTAATTAAAGCGTTTGACCATACATATGGTGCTTGTCTATATCTTCTTTTTTTTTTTTTAAATCTTTTTTGATTTTTTTTTCTTCATAAACACTTTTTTAATTTAAAGAGATATCGTATTGCGTGAGATCGATGGTTTAGATTTAATTTGTACATTTATATTTTGATTTAAAGATAACAAAAAGTAAATATATATTTATGCCTTAAACTTATCAAACTATTTACAAATATCATTTATTATGTATTAATATGTCATGATGTTCTTGATATGATTGTATTATAGACTTATTTGTCATTGTATTTATACTGTTGATATGCCATAAATGGAAAACTGGATGGTCATGAACAACTACTTTTTAAAAAAATTATAATTATTTTTCAATTTTATTAGAAAAATAAAAATTCCTACAATTCGCGATATGATTCACGATTCGGTTCAATTCATGGGTGTGAGCGATTTGCGATACAATTTTGATTTTCAAAACTATGCCTGGAGATAATGGTGATCAAAAGATCCAGGCTGCAAGGAATAAGAACAATATTCTTAAGAATCTTGGGTGGCCCCACACATGGGCCACAAACCTTCTTGCAATGATTTATTGGTGCTGTCGTATCATCTTAGCAGACGATGAGTGCTTGCCATCAAGTTGGGTGCATATCTACAGAAGTTCTTCTTTGTTATTCGACATAAGGCCAACAAAGACAATTAGGTTGCTCATGCTTTGAGCCATTGTGCACACTTATTGTTAACCATGCCAATCACTGTTCTAGGATTAGAGGAGATGCGATGTGAATATACCAAAGGCAAGGATTGTAACATATTTATATGGACATTCCTAGTGTAGAATTTTTAACCATACCAATCACTATTCTAGGATTAGAAGAGATTCGATGTGAATATACCAAAGGCAAGGATTGTAACATATTTATAAGGACATTCTTAGTGTAGAAGTTTTAGCCATACCAATCACTATTCTAGGATTAGAAGAGATGCGATGTGAATATACCTAAGGCAAGGATTGTAACATATAGAACATGTGAGGCATCCACACTCCAATGTTCTCCAACGTTCATGATGGCTACTTGTTTTGAGGGATGCAACTTTGCCTAACGTGAACATATTGTGACAGAATTACAAGCTGGAATATGTAGCGGTTACTTGGGCCGTGATGAGACCCTAGCACTCATTGGAGATAGACCCTAGCACTCATTGGAGATAGATACTTTTGGCCTCGTCTAATTGCAAAAAATTGCGAGTTATCCTGAGTTTGTCAACGTGCCAAGGGTCAAAAGAAAAACAATGGACTGTATCAGCCGCTATCAGTCCCACTGTCCCACATGCTTCGAGGGAAGATATTGGCTGCCCAAATACGGCAGGGATATGCCATGGAAATGGCGAGGACACAAAATTTTACACATAAGAAGTGAAGTATTGGATTCAATACGACACGATACATTGCCCATTTTGAAGTATGCGTGCATCATAGTATCTTGGTATGGACTCATTTGGGGTCGACCAATGACTACCCGAGAAGTTAAGTTAGTATTCGTGTCAGTTGATTAGTTTTCAAAGATGGCTCATTCTCATACATCGTTTAACTACAACAATTGTCTCCATGATTGTTCAATTATTCTTCTGAGAGTTTGTTCATTTTCATGTGCTGCCAAAGATGATTGTGTCAAACTGTGATATCATGAGCTATTTTTGGAAGCCTTTTTGAATAGCAATTATGTCTAAAGCTTTAGTTCTCTAGTTCCTACCATGGTTAGACAGAAGTGGTAAAACCGCAGCTTGGTGAGCTTTACATGGGATCTTGTGTTGCCCATGGCTGAGTTCCCCTATTATTACTTGGTCAACATGTCTAATGGGATGTCCCCTTTTGAAGTGGTGACTAGTACATGATGCCTACCAATGGACTTGGTCCCTCTACCCATACAGTCAAGACCTAGTGCTAACGTTGTTGATTTCATTTGCCATATACAGAAGGTACATTATAGAGTGTAACATAATATCCTTGCAAGTAATGAGAGTTATAAGCAGTGTGTAGATGTTAGATATCCTTTTGTCAGATTTTGAGAAGGTGACATGGTTATGGTCCGAATTTTTCCTGAACGGCTTCCCTTTGGATGCTTGAAGAATCTCATTCATGTAGTATGGGCCACTCAAAATCATAAAGAAGATCAGTGCTAATGCTTTTGTCCTAGATCTCCCACCAGATTTAGCTCTCAATCCTACCTTTGATGTGAGATCTTAGCATTGATTGCAAGCGCCATACTGATGGTGGCAACTAGGAACAAGCTCACACTTCTGACCATTATGCCAACTAGAGACAGGATTATTGATGTTATTGATGACTAGGTTGTCTCCACATGGAAAGTGCTTATTAGAAGTTTCTCTTTCGTTGGCAAGGACAATCTCTTTCTGATGCTTACGTGGACTTACAGCTACAGACTTCTAGTTGGGGTCAAGTTCTTTTAAGCGCGAGAGAGTTTATGTGGGCCGGGCCTCATCAAGCAGGCCCAAGACTCGTGGGCTGGCGCAGGTCCGTTGGGCCTAAGCCTAGGCCAATGGCTGGCCTCACAGACTCAATCTAGATGTGTGCAGCAGTCAAGAGAACCCTAATAAGTAATAAATTATATACCCTCTTATAGCTCTATAAGGATAACAATATCCTTATCTCTCTTTAATTTAGTTTCCTTTTTTATTAGGGCCTAGATTCAATGCATGTTTAAGAGTAAGGAAAGAAAATCTAGATTCAATCAATGTTTACGAGTAAGGAAAGAAGATCCTAGTGCAACAAGGAAAGTACTTTCTTTGGGTTCTCGACAGGCCTGTTTAAGGGTTGGCCTCTCATGTATTATTAATCGCCTTAGTATTCAACTTCTCTTCTTTAGGTAGAAAACTAGGTGGATCCTTCACCAAACCTGCTCTCTTGCTCGCTTTCTTGGATTTTGTGGATTGCTTCCCTCCAATCTTTATTCCCCTCCGAGGAATTCCAATTTTAGAGAGGCCCCTTAATCTTGATTTGGGCTTCTGATATTACTATGGGTTTTGATTCTACTCTTGGGCATCTTCTTTCTTCTTCCTCTTTTTTTTTTGGCTCATGCTCTCTCCTTTTTCTTTTCTTTTCTTTTTTCTTTTAAAAAAAAATCAATAGTCAATGGATTGAAGTTCTTCTGGGTTTTGATGGTTTTTTAATTTTTCTGCTAACTTTGATTGCCGGGTAGCAAAGACATGGATGTTGAAGAGAAGCTGATTATCATGCGAAGTGTCTGGTATTTTGTAAGATACTGATTCTTCTTCCTTTTATTGTTCTTTTTTCTCTTTTGATTGGTAAGATGACTTGAATAATTGACAAAACATTGCCGGACAAGTTCAGCGCAGACCATTCTTTCTCTGAACAGAAACATTCTCAGAACAGTACATTCTCAGAATAGAAATATTGTTTGCACAAGAAGGATACCCTTTGAAATGGTTTATACCGGATAGAACATTTTAACTGGATTATATTTTGACCTAATGTGAACTTTGCCATTCATGATTTTGGTTGTTTTACTCGGTCAGTGCACTTGCTTTTGGAGGTTTTGACATTATCCATTTGATGTCAAAATCGCATTTGTGGATGCTTTTCTAACTAATTTAACTGGATAGTGATGTGCGATTCAATTACCACTCTCTAATGCACGAATGAATTTACAACAAGGATATATATCTTCTTGAGATGGAATGAAACTTTTCGTGCATTGTTATGAATGTTTGTGTGATGACTGAAAAGAAATTCAAGTTGTCATTTCATTCAGCTTTTATTGAGTCTAGCAATTTAATTGGATTGTTGTTGTTGTTTTGATTTGTAACTGAAGTGTCTTGTTCTATATCAGGAAATTTTTCTGTGGCGAGTTGCCTCTGGTGTAGTATTTTCTAGAATTTCTTGATAATAGATCATTGTGCGTGTACCACACTGATGCCAAGACTTGTACCAAGGGACTGATTTTTGTGAGATTGAGATGCAAGTCATCTTGGGTTTCGTAATTTGTTCTTAGTCTTCATTTCATCTCCCTATCTCATTGCCTTAGTGGTTACAAGGCAGGATGTCTGTCATATTCCCTGCCTCCCAAGATCGTGGTAAGGCTGATTGGACACCATCGCGGGATGCATACTTGGTTGATCTATTATTGGAACAGCAAAATATTGGCAAACAGTCTGAGACAGGATGGACAAAGGAGGCATGGAAGTTTGTGGTACATGCTTTCAATCTGAAATTTGATGTACGGTTTAACAAGCAACAGTTAAAAAGTCGTCTTTTTCTCTTGAAAAAGCAATACCGTATCATGAAGGCACTTCGTGAACAGAATGGGTTTAGGTGGGATGACATTTTACACACGGTAACTGCTGCAGATGATGTCTGGGATAGGTATTTGTTGGTAAGTTCACTTTTGCGAACTTATTTCTATTAGCATCATGAGAAGCTCACAATTGTTTGACACACAGACACACCCTGAAGCAAAGCCGTTTAGACGGGTAGCCTTGCCACTTTATGACAAGTTGGGCCTATTATTTGAACTTGACGGTACTTCTATTTATTTATTCTTTTTTTTCTTCAATTTATTTTCATATGCCACTATGCCTTCATTTGTTATGGATGGAAAATCAGACCTAATATTTTGCAGGCAGCAATGGAAAAGGTAAAAGTAAATTTTCAAGAGTTTTTCGAATGCCACAAGAAGGTGCCAACACTGTGGAGACATTACAATCTCCTGCATTCTCCACCACAAATACTCCAACACTCGAAGAAGACATCGAGGACTCTGAGTCGACCTCTACCGAAAAGGAGATTCAGGTAGAGGATTGCCGACGGAAAAGGCGTGGGGCTCCTAGTGCGTCCACAACATCACGTCGTGAGAGGAGAATACGGACAGGTGCAGGGTATAGAATTGCTGAGGCTTTGCAGAACCTGGTGTCCACCTCTGAGCTGCTAGCCAAACCGATGCAAGCATCGACTAGTGAGAAGTTTTCATATGAGACATGCCTTAGGGAACTGCAGGAGATTGAAGGGTTGGATGATTTTGAGTTTGTTAAAGCAGTGGAGATTCTCAAGGATGATAAGAATGCAATTGCATTTATTTCGCTTAAAGGACCCCGCCGTTTGATTTGGCTGAAATCTGTATGTAGAGCAGAGTAGTCCCCAAGGGTGTGTGGACATAGCAGATGAGCTTGTTTTGTGTCATTGGAATTCATATGAAAACCTTAATGGCTAATTTGTTTCTTTGTTTTATAAAGAGTTGGTTATGAAACTTGCAGAGTTTAGCTTTTGATTCAATACCATAAAAAATCTGTTTTACGACTATTTTTTTGGAACACTTGGAAGTAATTGCAGAACCTCCTAAAGTAGAGGCTTTTTGTTGGTTTGGAACTATCAACTATCTTTAGATCATCTAAAGAAGGGAAATTTTGCACTCCCTGTTTGTCAACTGGAAAGTAAATCACCTGTTTGTCATTCCTTTGTCTATGGAGCAATTTGGTACTGCTGTTTTGATGCCCATTTCACTTGATACTGAGTTTCCTATCTCCATGTTCTCTACTCATTGCACCTTATTTTAGCAGTTTTTATCCTCTCCCCTCCTAAGAAAGTTGAGCGGAATTATGTGGTGAAAATGCACTTCTCATGTACCTTTTCGCAAGAAAATGTACTTTATTTTTAGATAATCGAAATGTACAATTTGATGGAAATGCAAGCATCTAAATGGACCCTTTATGGTGTTCTCTCTCCCATTTTCCCTTAAAGGGCTGTCTCATGGACTACTGTTCTTTGATAAAGCATGGGAATTTGGAAGGATATTAACTGGATAAACCTTTAAAGCCAAATGCAGCTCTCTGGTTAGCCTAATGGTGGGACTAAAATCTTGGTTAATTTTTCGGGTGACTCAAAAGGGTACCAAGCAACTGTGAAATAGGGGTGATAATGCAAGGTGGTGGTGCTAAAACCACGCACCGTGAAATGGAGGTTAAACGCTGATGGGAGCTCTAGCAATCCGTGGCTTCTGGATTTGAGGGCTGCTATTGAGGGGTGGCAAAATCTGGCCCGACCCCCCAAGTAAAGCATTTCAAAAGTCACCAACGCACACACACTGCCCACCGATGTGGGACTTGCTAGGCTCCACTGAGCACCTAAAGGTTACCTAGGCTTTTAGGTGTCTTCAGATGGGTTCATAGTCTCTCCTCTTGGTAACTAAAAAAACAATAGTAAGTCCCACATTGGTGGGCAGTGTGTGTGTTGGTGGTTTAAGAGGCTCCACTGAGCACCTAAAGGTTATCTAGGCTTTTGGGTGTCTCCATGTGGGTTCATAGTCTCTCCTCTAAGTTACTTAAAAAAAAAAAAAAGGCATTTAAAAAGCTGAATTTTTTGAATTCCACCAACCAAACAAGGACTTTTGAATGCTCCATGGACGGCAACTGACATTATTCTCAAATATTTCCAGACACATGAAATTCTCTTAAAAACCCCTTCAAACAAAGGCCTCCTAGCTTTTGTTCGAACATGCACTTTATTTACTTACAAGGGCGAGGGACGCATGAAATTCCCATTTTTTTTTCTCTCGAAGAAAACAGTACTATACCCAAAGTCCCAAACATACATGCATCCAACTTTTTAATATCGTTTGTGTAAGTGCAAGAATAATATACTCACAAGATCAGGATGCCTCTTAGGACTTACTCAATGCATGGAGGAGATAGCTGCGACGGTATGAACCTGAAAGAGGAGAAAGACAAGGGTCAGAGGACCCTGGCTATGGGCAGCGCAGGGCTCTCCGATGCTTAAGTCAGCAATGGATCGGAGAAGAAGAAGAAGAAGAAGAAGAAGAAGAAAGACTGAGTGTCTATGTCAGAGTGCTTACCCCCCTGCTCCCTTTGGCTTGTGCCTTATATATGGAACAGTTTTGGGTGAGTGCCAGTGGGCTTGGTGATATGACCTGGGTCACATCAGCCCACAAAGTCATTAATGAAGGTCCATCATAGCCCTCTTTGCATTTAATGTGGGTCCGATCAGCCCACACTACATTTAATGTGGGTCCGATCAGCCCACAATGCATTTAATGCCAGTCACATTGGGCCTGATCTTGCCCTGATCTGGTGGTGGCTGAAGTCCCATCAGATCCCTTCCTTGGGCCTTGCCACGACAGGGCCGTGGCTGTTAGCTGCAAGCGCAATACTGCATTGCCGAGCTTGCGTTGCCGAGACTGAACGGTATGCGCGGCCGAACTGAATTCTGTTTGGCCGAGACCAGCACGTAGTGCCGAGACCGATATGGATCGGATCGTAGCCGAGATCAAGAGAAATGGCTCCTACACGTCAGCATATCCGAGCGCACCCTTGCCGAGACCAAGAGGAACAGGTTCAAGAAATGGGCCCCCACACAATAGCCCCTCAGTTCTTGACCTCTAGGCCTCTCTCGGGCACTAGGGTTAAGAGCTGGACTGATCCCCCGCACTAGGGTTACGAACTGAACCGGTCTCCCGAGACGGATAGTGCTCGCCTTCCATCCGCTTTTGTTTAAGGGTTCTGACTCATTCGGCGCCAGACGCCGCCGCTGCTTCGTCTGCCAGAGATAATAAAGGGGGCAATAAATGCGGGGCTATTATTAGCATGGGAAGGCGAACCATCATCGCCACAGCGCCACGCGTTATTGCCTGGTAGGTTTTCTTGTCTTTTCGAGGGGGCGTGCGACGCAAGCCGAGGCGACATTTCACGCGTGTCCCGCTTCGAATTCCGGAATGGCGCCCATTCCTACCCTTTATATTCACCTGCGTCTCCCTCCTTTGTCATCTCTGCAATCTCACCCTGTCGAAGCTCTGCTGGAACTTTTGCTCGTCAGAACCTTCACTGCCAGAAACACCTCCATCGCCTCCTAGCTTCGTCCAGGACTTCATTGCGGGCCGGTGAGGGATCAACGGCCTGATTTGTGACTTCGCCCGAGTCTGTGAGTCTCCCTACCTCGATTCTCTTCTCTTCTCATTCTGTATTTCTGTCCTGACCCCACCTAGGGTCTCCTCCGTTTCTCAGACATTCCACGGTTTAGACCTCTAGAGATTGTTAGGGTTCCTTAGATTCAGAGATGGGGATTTTTACTCACTGGATAGATTCCCAGTCGGGCCTGGCAACTCTTAGGAGAGTCTACATGATCCCAGACGATGTCCAGATCATGGCAGCCGACCCCTCCATCTACTCATTTCGCAACGGCTGGATGCCGTTTCCCCTGATAGCCGTGATCGAGGGTGGGGTCAGATTCCCCTTGGCCCCCCTTCTTAGGTCTTGTTTGGAGACCTGGAACCTTAGCCCCTGTCAGTTAATGCCCAATGGGTATAAGATCATCATGGGCATCGCCGAGCTGAATAGGATTCTAGACATCAGCCTCGGCGTCCATGATATAGAGGATATATATGACCTCTGCAAGTCTAGGGAGGCGGGCACCTATTATCTTCGCGTCAAGGCGAGGTGCCAACCCCTCGTCACGGCGCTGGAGGACTCCAATAAATACGCAGGAGATGACCGCCTGCTTGTCTCGGGAAACTGGGAGTTCGGCGAGACCGAGACCGAAGCAACTAGGAGGGTCCGAGTCCCTCGACGCCTCGGGACTCCACCGAGTAAAGACCTAACCCCCTGGGCTTCCGATTTCTTTCTTATGTTTGATTTCTGCTGCCGGATTCTAACTCGGCTGTTTTTCGCAGGCCTTTCCGAACGCAAGCGCGAAGCCCAGCTGAACGGTTGGAGGAGGCACGCACCTTGGCTGAACAAGGTGTACTGCTACCGTGGCCACCACACAAGGGCTGCCTACTCCCTTCTGAAGTACGAGCCGAGATACGTGTCTTATACACGGAAATCCGGCAACCCGGAGAACTTCGCCCCCGCTCTAGCCGAAACCAGCGGGACCGTTTCGGTCGTGGGAGCTTCCACTACATTGGCCGTGGTCGCGGGCATCCCGATAAGGGAAATTGAAGACTAGACCTCCGGAGCCGAGGTAGACTCTCCGACAAGGGAAGTTGAGAACTATTCTTCCGGAGCCGAGGCCGAAGCCGACAATATGGAGAGGCGCAGGCCCGCGTTTCAGCCGCGGAATCTGGCGGACGCCGTCCTCGGTGGCGGTAGACAGGCTGCCGCACCCCGCACTGCCCCGCCCTCCTTCGGGACCATCGTCCCTGCCAGAGTTGAGGCCCGACCTCCCCCAGACTCGGAAAGCGAGAGGCCGAGGAAAAAGGCGAAGGGGAAGGGGCTGGATCAGGAGGAGCGATCACGGCAACGTTCACCCCAAGCTGCGAGGGAGAGGGCAGCGGACGTGGTGCCCACTCCGGCGGTTCCTCTGGTGGAGAGTCGCTCCGAGCCCCAGGCGGCAACGTCCTCGGGTGCCGAGCCGGCCGAGTTCAGGCCGGACATGGAGCTGAGGAAGGGGAGGCCCCTAAATGCTGAGGACAGACTGGTGGGGAGCCCGGATGTCATTGCGGCGCTCAGCCGAGCCTGTGCACTCCCCAAGGACATGGAGAGGCACAGGTCGGAAGACTCCCCCCTGCTGCTTATGAGGACCATACAGCACTCCCTCGCTATAAGTGCCCGACTTTCCTGGTCACAGGTGTTTCTATCTTTTGATATTTCTTGCTTTCGTGCTGAGCTTTTTTCGTTTGCTCCGCTGCAGGCTGTCCAAAGGCTCCAGATAGTCGCTGACAGAATAACGGAAGAGGACAACCGGCTGGCCCGCCTAGCAAAGGAAAAGCAGAGAGCCGAAGCCAAACTGAAGGCGGCCAAGGTGGAGCTGAAAGCGGAGGCGGCCAAGACTGCAGAGCTCAATGCTCAATCAGATATAATGGCCAGCGACCTCTGCAAAGCAAGGTCAGAGAGCTTCGAGCGGCAAACGAAGCTCCAGGCAGAGGAAAAGAGGTCGGCGGGGTTCAAGGCCGAGCTGGAGCTGGAAAGGAAGGCGAAGGAGGAACTTCTTGCATCGAAGGAGAAACTCCTTGCATCGAAAAAAGCCGAGGTCGATGCCGCCTTCCTGGAGGGGACTGAGGAAGCTGCGAAAATCTATGTTGATCAAATCACGGCACTCAGCCCGAAGCTGTACCGACTCGGCTGCAAGGCCGTGTTGAAGAAGATGGGGGTTCCTGCAGATGATCCGATATATCAGAATCTCCCCGAGCTCGGAGATGAGCCCCTAGATGATGCCCTGGCCGAGACCCCTGCCACTCCGGCCGAAGTCCCCTCCGAGCCAACGCCAACGCCTGACCCCGTTGAAGAAGCTCCTCAAGCCGAGGCCGCCGTGGTCGTTATCGAAGACATAGAAGCAGGGCCGTCGACTTGACTTCCTCTTTCTTCTTATAAAATGTAGTCTTTGTTTCAAACTATTTCAATGTAAGCTCCAGTGTATGTATCAATGTTATCAATGAAAGGCCCTTTCTCATATTTGTCTCCTGTGTGGTGTGGCTTTTATTTGCTTTCCTTTGTACGCTTTCCGTGAGTGTTATGAATCTGGGTGTGAGTTCGGACTAGAGTGGACCGGTTAGATTAGGGTTCTCTGTGAGCGCTCTGACCCCTTGGAGGCCTCTTTTATTTCGGCGAGACCAGAGAACCGTATCGGACCTGTCAAGGCGGTGGTAGACTGGGTACCATCATCGACCGATGCCGTTTCGGCTGATCTAGGTGGCTGAGTGCCAACCATAGCCATGGCCAGTTCGGCTGCTCGTCTAGGTGACTGAGTGCCAACCTAAGACATGGCCAGTTTCGGCAGCTCGTCTAGGTGGCTGAGTGCCAACCTTAGACATGGGCCGTTTCGGCAACTCATCTAGGTGGCTGAGTGCCAGCCTTAGATACGGGCCGTTTCGGCAACTCGTCTAGGTGGCTGAGTGCCATCCTTAGATATGGGCCGTTTCGGCAACTCGTCTAGGTGGCTGAGTGCCATCCTTAGATATGGGCCGTTTCGGCGACTCGTCTAGGTGGCTGAGTGCCAACCTTAGATATGGTCCGTTTCGGCGACTCATCTAGGTGGCTGAGTGCCATCCTTAGATATGGGCCGTTTCGGCAACTCATCTAGGTGGCTAAGTGCCATCCTTAGATATGGGCCGTTTCGGCAACTCATCTAGGTGGCTGAGTGCCATCCTTAGATATGGGCCGTTTCGGCAACTCGTCTAGGTGGCTGAGTGCCAACCTTAGACATGGGCCGTTTCGGCAACTCATCTAGGTGGCTGAGTGCCATCCTTAGATATGGGCCGTTTCGGCACCTCATCCAGGTGGCTGAGTGCCATCCTTAGATATGGGCCGTTTCGGCAGCTCATCCAGGTGGCTGAGTGCCATCCTTAGATATGGGCCGTTTCGGCAACTCATCCAGGTGGCTGAGTGCCATCCTTAGATATGGGCCGTTTCGGCAACTCGTCTAGGTGGCTGAGTGCCATCCTTAGATATGGGCCGTTTCGGCAACTCATCTAGGTGGCTGAGTGCCAACCTTAGACATGGGCCGTTTCGGCAACTCATCCAGGTGGCTGAGTGCCATCCTTAGATATGGGCCGTTTCGGCAACTCCTCCAGGTGGCTAAGTGCCATCCTTAGATATGGGCCGTTTCGGCAACTCATCTAGGTGGCTGAGTGCCATCCTTAGATATGGGCCGTTTCGGCAACTCGTCTAGGTGGCTGAGTGCCAACCTTAGACATGGTTCGTTTCGGCAACTCATCTAGGTGGCTGAGTGCCAACCTTAGACATGGGCCGTTTCGGCAACTCATCCAGGTGGCTGAGTGCCATCCTTAGATATGGGCCGTTTCGGCAACTCATCGAGGTGGCTGAGTGCCATCCTTAGATATGGGCCGTTTCGGCAACTCATCTAGGTGGCTGAGTGCCATCCTTAGATATGGGCCGTTTCGGCAACTCGTCTAGGTGGCTGAGTGCCAACCTTAGACATGGTCCGTTTCGGCAACTCATCTAGGTGGCTGAGTGCCATCCTTAGATATGGGCCGTTTCGGCAACTCGTCTAGGTGGCTGAGTGCCAACCTTAGACATGGGCCGTTTCGGCAACTCATCTAGGTGGCTGAGTGCCATCCTTAGATATGGGCCGTTTCGGCAACTCATCCAGGTGGCTGAGTGCCATCCTTAGATATGGGCCGTTTCGGCAACTCATCCAGGTGGCTGAGTGCCATCCTTAGATATGGGCCGTTTCGGCAACTCATCTAGGTGGCTGAGTGCCGGCCTTAGACGGTCTTCCAACTTCGCACCATTGTCACTATCAGGACGCCAGATCGCTACAAATTGAGGAGAACTGTAATTCTATTAAACCCAGAAGCGTTGTACAAGTACAGAGACTAAAAATAGAATTTTTTGAGGTGTGAGGCGTTCCATGGCCTCGGGAGATAGCCAGAACCGAGCTGCCTTGAATCTGACCCGGTGGGCCTCGCCACTGTCCTCGGGAAGCCTGTCGTCCCTAAGGTAGGTGATAATGGGGTCCATCCACCTCGGGCCGAGACCGATGCATAACACCTCCCGAGGTGAACGGAGCTCAATCCTGGGCGCGGCTAGCGATCCGACTTCGATGCTCCTCTTTCTTCCTGCCTCAACAGCGCTGGCCAAGTTTGCAAGAGCATCTGCGTGAGAGTTTACTTCTCTGCCAATCTGCTTGACTTCGGCCGTGTGGAACTGAGAGAGCTGCTTCTTGGCCAGGGCCAAATACGCGGCCATCCGGTCGTCGCGAGCCTGATAGTCCCCAGTCAGCTGGTTTGTCACCAACTGTGAATCACTGAAGACCATCAGCTGTTGAGCTCCGAGGATATGGGCGCTATTCAGTCCGGCTAAAAGGGCTTCGTACTCGGCCTCATTGTTTGACGCCTTGAAGTCCAGTGTCAGAGCCTGCTCAATGACCAGTCCTTCTGGCGATTGGAGAACAACTCCTGCTCCGGCTCTTCTCGAGGTGGAAGATCCGTCGACGAAGACCTTCCAAACTGGGGTATCGGCATGGCATTGTGATTGTTCCGAACCCGCGGGCACCTCATGCTCCTCACCCCCCAGTTCGGTGCCGAGCTGGGTTGGTGCCGAACTTGAATCAAACTCGGCGAGAAAATCCGCCAGAACTTGGGCTTTTATTGCTGTCCGTGGCTGATATTGAATCTCATACTGCCCTAGTTCGACAGCCCATCGGGAGATTCTTCCTGAAAAGTCAGCCTTCTTGAAAACAGATTTGAGTGGGTGCTCCGTGACAACCACAATAGAATGGGTTTGAAAGTAATGGGAGAGCTTTCGCGAGGCGCTAACGAGCGCCAAGGCGAGCTTCTCAAGAGGCAGATACCTGGTCTCGGCATCGATAAGGGTCTTGCTCGTATAATACACTGGTTTTTGAACCTTGTCCTCTTCTCGGATGAGGACTGAGCTGACCGCATGATCCGAGACCGCCAAATATAAATACAGGGTCTCCCCATGGGTCGGGGTTGACAACAACGGTGGTGAAGAAAGGTAAGCCTGGAGCTGCTGTAAGGCATGGTCACATTCTAGAGTCCATTGAAATTTAGAATTTTTTCTAAGAAGCTGAAAGAAAGGTCGGCACTTATCTGAAGATTTGCTGATGAAGCGATTCAGTGCCGCGGCCATCCCTGTAAGCTTCTGAACCTCCTTGGCCGAAGTGGGACTCTGCACTCTGAGGATAGCCGAGATCTGATCTGGGTCTGCCTCAATGCCTCTGCGTGTAACCAAGCTGCCCAAAAACTTGCCGGAGCCAACACCAAAGGCGCACTTCGAGGCGTTAAGCTTCAGCCGGAACTCCTTTAGAGTGGCGAAGACCTCGGCCAAGTCTGACAGATGATCCCGCGCCTGCTTGGATTTGACCACCATGTCATCGATGTAGACCTCTACGGTTTTGCCGAGCTGACCGTGGAACATCTTGGTAACGAGCCTCTGGTAGGTGGCTCCTGCATTCTTCAGTCCGAACGGCATCACCTTATAGCAGTAGGTTCCCCTGGGCGTGATAAAAGCTGTTTTCTCTTCGTCTGGCCCAAACAGTGGGATCTGGTGATAGCCGCGGTAGGCATCGAGGAAGCTCATTCTGTCGTGCCCGGCCGTGGCGTCGATCAACTGGTTAATCTTTGGTAGGGGAAAGCTGTCCTTGGGACAGGCTTTGTTGAGGTCGGTAAAGTCGACGCACACCCTCCACTTGCCAGTCTTCTTCCTGACGACCACCGGATTGGCTAACCAGTTCGGGTATTGAACCTCCCTGATAGCGCCGGCCTCAAGCAGCTTATCCACTTCCTCGACGACGGCTTCGGTCTGTGGGACCCCTGTCCTGCGGGCTTTCTGCATCACAGGTTTGTGGTTAGGGTCAACATTCAGTCTATGACACATTACCTCGGGGTCGACGCCAGGCATCTCCTGAGGTGCCCAGGCGAAGGCATCCCTGTTCTGCACCAGGAACCGGGCCAGTTCGGACCTCTCCGGCTCTCCGAGCTGGCTGCCGAGCAGGAAGAACCGATCCGGGTCCTTTGGGTCGATCCTGACTTCGGCCAGTTCCTCCACGCTTTTCCTGCCTGGATCTTGGCCGAGCTCATCCAGCCCCTGCTCCAGTTTCTTCTCCATCTCGGCCACATTGACCTCCTTGGGCTCTTGCTCCCCGGGTACCACAGCGGTCAGGCACTGCTTGGCTGCCTGCTGATCTCCTCTGACCGTGATGATTTCAACTCGGCCGCCCTTTCCCTCCCACGGAAATTTCAGCTTCTGATGGAGGGTGGAAGGGACCGCTTCCAGGTTGTGGAGCCAAGACCTGCCCATTATAGCATTGTAGGGAGAGGGTGCGTCGATCACCATGAAGGTTGCCATGACAGACGCGCCACCGACCTCGACCTTGAATGTCACTTTCCCCTTAGGATAAACAGGTTTGGCGCTGAAGCCGATAAGGGGAACTCGAGCCTCCTGCAGATCTTTCTCCGTCAGTCCCATCCTTCGAAAGCTGTCGAAATAGAGGACCTCGGAAGAACTGCCGGGGTCAACAAGGACTTTCTTCACAGTGCAATTCTTCACGCCCTGTTTAGAGCAGTCAAACTTCAGAGTGACGATCAGGGGGTCGTTGTGGGGGAGCTGCACCCCTTCCAGATCTGCATCAGTGAACCTGATCTCGGGACGCTCCCTCCGAGCCCTTTTCTGTGCTGGGCCGAGCTCGGCGGCCATGACCTGCTTGCCGTGAGCGGCTTTCCTGGCTTCGGCACGGGCTTGATTACTCCCCTTGGGCGGGGGTGCCAGATGGATAACGTCAATTATCTTCTCTGTCCCGTCGCTGTCGTGACCCCCCTCGTCTCGGCGCGGGGCTCGGGTGTCGGCCCTGGTTTCTCTCCTGACAAACTCTTGCAGGTGTCCATCTTGGACAAGCTTCTCCAAATGCGACCGCAGTATCCTGCAATCTTCAGTCTTGTGGCCGCCCTCCTTGTGATAGGAACAGAACTTCGTCTGATCTCGGATAGAAGGGTCGCCTTGCATGGGCTCTGGCCATCTGAAATAGGGCCTGCTCTTGATCTTATACATGATTTTGTGGATTGGCATCTTGAAGACCGTGTTGACCCCCCGATACGCGTCCTCGGATAGCCTGGGCCTTTTGCTCCTTGCCGAGGCGAACGTCTGAGTCCTTGCCGAGCTTGTAGGCACCCAACTCCTGTCTGAGTCACCTCTTCGTCGCTCGTCTCGCCGAGGCTCATTCCTCGGAAACGGTCCTCCGTCCTTCTTGGGGGGCCTCTCACCTCGGTCTCGGTTTCTTTGCACGGTTCCATGGCTTTCCCGAGCACGGGCCTGGTCATCCTCTTGAGCAATGTACCGGTTGGCGATGGACATGAGCGCTGCTATGGAAGAGACCGGGTTCCTGGCCAGGTCCTTGCGAAGATCGCTGTCTGGCAGCAAGGCATTCTGAAATGCGAAGACGACAACCTCGTCCTTGGAATTCTCAATCTGACTGTAGACCGCCTAGAAGCGCTTGGCGAATTGGGTGACGTTCTCTCCCTGCTTCATCTTCATGGCCATGATGTCTGCATCTGTCTTCGGAAGGACTCTGTAGGCCTGGAACTTATTCATAAAGGACTGCTGGAGTTGCTGCCAACTCGAGACGGATCCCTCTGGGAGCGCACAGAACCACTTCAGGGGGAGGTCGCCTAAACTGGAGGAAAAGACTCGGCAGTTCAGATGGCCCTCGTCTCCCCAGACAGACATCCTCTGGGAGAAGTGCCTGAGATGTGTAGCTGGATCCGAGACCCCATCATAGGTGACGAATCTTGGTACGGTGAACTTCTTCGGTAAGGGGTACCTCCTGATGTCTTGGGAGAAAGGAGACGCGCCGAGATCAACGGGGTCGCAGCATGCATTCTTTTGGTCTCGGCCGAAGCCGGCTACTTCCAGGTTGCGCTGGACCGTTTCCCTTATGTGCGCGTCCAGCCATTCCTGATTATGATACATACCCTCCGGAATGGTCTCGGACGCCTTCCTCGAGTAGCTACGGCTAGTGCTTGAGCCTTCATCTCGGGTTCGGTCGTCCCTTTTCCTGTTCAAGCAGTCCCTCAGGTCCTCCTTTGAGGAAGAGATGCGCGTGACACGAGTAACTCTCCTCTCGTGTTGTGGCGATCGCTGCTGCTGCCGAGATCGCTGCTGCTGGGACTGCTCCCGACGAGTCCGCTGCTGCTGGGACGGCTCCCGACGAGTCCGCTGCTGCTGGGACTGCTCCCGACGAGTCCGCTGCTGCTGGGACGGCTCCCGACGAGTCCGCTGCTGCTGGGACTGCTGCCGAAGCCCCGCTGATCCCGTAGCTCTTTCCAGCTGCTGCTGGAGCCGGAGGATCAGAGCGTCTCTCTCCTTGATGGCCTCATTCTGTGCTTTAATCTCCAGGAGGGTGGAGTCCAAGTCGTCATCAGGGCCGTAGTCTTCATCCTCAGTATCCTCAACGTCCTCCACCCGGCCCTCAACGTCCTCCACTTGGCCCGGGGGGCGTGATCCATCGACCACTGGAGACTTATCCCGCTGGTCTCCCCCCGTCAGGAGACCTGTAGGCTGCTGGGTGTCTCCCTTCCCGGGAGCGGACTCCGAGCGGAGGTCACGCTCCTGAACGTTGATCCGGATGAGAGCACGTTCAGCATCGTCCTCTGTGACTGGTTGCTTCCCAGCCCTCTGGTTGGCAGGGGGCGGCCTTGCATGCTTTGTCTTGGAAGTTTCTCCATCTTTCGCAGCTCTCCTCGTCATGGTGTTTAGGAATAGGAATAGGAAAGATTATAGAAATCTCCCCACAGACGGCGCCAATTGTAAGTCCAAGAATAATATACTCACAAGATCAGGATGCCTCTTAGGACTTACTCAATGCATGGAGGAGATAGCTGCGACGGTATGAACCTGAAAGAGGAGAAAGACAAGGGTCAGAGGACCCTGGCTATGGGCAGCGCAGGGCTCTCCGATGCTTAAGTCAGCAATGGATCGGAGAAGAAGAAGAAGAAGAAGAAGAAGAAGAAAGACTGAGTGTCTATGTCAGAGTGCTTACCCCCCTGCTCCCTTTGGCTTGTGCCTTATATATGGAACAGTTTTGGGTGAGTGCCAGTGGGCTTGGTGATATGACCTGGGTCACATCAGCCCACAAAGTCATTAATGAAGGTCCATCATAGCCCTCTTTGCATTTAATGTGGGTCCGATCAGCCCACACTACATTTAATGTGGGTCCGATCAGCCCACAATGCATTTAATGCCAGTCACATTGGGCCTGATCTTGCCCTGATCTGGTGGTGGCTGAAGTCCCATCAGATCCCTTCCTTGGGCCTTGCCACGACAGGGCCGTGGCTGTTAGCTGCAAGCGCAATACTGCATTGCCGAGCTTGCGTTGCCGAGACTGAACGGTATGCGCGGCCGAACTGAATTCTGTTTGGCCGAGACCAGCACGTAGTGCCGAGACCGATATGGATCGGATCGTAGCCGAGATCAAGAGAAATGGCTCCTACACGTCAGCATATCCGAGCGCACCCTTGCCGAGACCAAGAGGAACAGGTTCAAGAAATGGGCCCCACACAGTTTGCTTTTTCATGGCTGAAATTTTAATGAATCCTCAACAACTAGAGTCAAATGTATCCCACACATAAAAAGTATATCGCATGATTAAATATACTTTTCACTTGGATATTCTACTAATGTATCATCAATCATGTCTTGTGGCCGGGCACTCCAACAACCCCGATAACAACTGTCCTACTATCTTTGTCAAATGCCAATGCAACCTTGATTAGAGCTGTCCTATAATGTTTGTCATGTTTCAATAGGACTTTGGTTAGAGTTAAAAACAGTCTTTTATTTTAGGTTTGTCAAATGTCCATACAAAAAACTTCTCTCTCCTCTTGGGAAGATGATAATGTGATGCGATTGGATCCCACCACATGGGCTACGAAGACTCTGCTTAATTAGGATGGAGACAATTTGAACCAGTGCTTAGGTCATTCCAATCCAATACTTTGTAGAACATGCGTCCTTGTCAGATGTTGGGTCTTAGAGGACCTCCATTTACTTGTGCAATAACAGACTCGGGCGCGAATTCTTGTGCGGCTTCGAGACTGGGCAACTTCTCTTGGTTTAATCATTTCAACCATTTTAGCCTTCACCTTCTTCGCATTGGCTCCAATCACAATCCCATTATTTTGGTGGATTTACGTAATAGCCATAAAGTGGTGCGGCCATTTTGTTACGAAGCTATGTGGCACGACCAGGGGCGGACTAAGTTGCAGCGATCTAGGGCGGTTGCCCTAGGTCGGAATTGAAATTCTAATAATATTGAATACGACCTTGAAGCAGCCGCAGTGGCGGCTTCAGGAATTTGAGTAAGTGGGGTCAACAAAAGACTCATCTTCCGTAAATTGAATAAATTTAATTTTTCCTTTATCAACATCTGTCATCTACTTTCGATAATTCGACAAGTATAAAATAAAATTCTCAAATAATCTATTTCCGATAATCTGATAAAGATAATATTGAATTATAAAAAAATAAAATTTTAATACATTATTACTAATAATTCTTAATCCAAAAAGATAATCCAAATACATAAACTCTTACAACTGCCCTCAACAGGTTTTCATGTGTTGAACTCGTTGCATAATAGCTTCATTATCAACACTAGTACCACATCATTTTCAATATATGTGACCTAATAGTTATTCATCCATTGATCTCACATTCGGTTATGCAACATGTTATTTACATACTTCATTGTTGAAAAAGATCTTTCTACCGTCACAGTTGCTACTGGTAAAATCAACGCTAATTTTAGAAGCAAATAAACTAATTAGTATACGATATCCTTTTTTTGTCTCTACTAATTTTCTAGCAATGTCACCAATTTCTTTAAGTTCTAAAAACTCTTCTGGTTGTTCCATGTATATTTCCTCATCTAATTCACCATTTAAGAAAGTTGTCTTTACATCCATTTGATGTATCTCGAAATTGTTTAGAGCAGCAATTGCAATTAACATTTGAATGGATGTTATCCTCGTAACTGGTGAATAAGTGTCGAAATAGTCCAAGAATTCCTTTTATTTGTACCCTTTAACAAGAGGCTTGACTTTGTACTTTTCGATTTATCCATCTGCTTTCATCTTTTTCTTGAATATCCACTTGCATCTAAGAGTTTTGCAACCTTGTGGAAGATCCATTAGTTCTCATGTATGGTTTTGCAAAATGGATTCAATTTCATTGTTTATTGCCTCTTTCCAATATGGTGCCTCGGGACTGGACACCGCTTCTTTAAAGCTTTGAGGGCAATCTTCTAACAGAAATGTTAGAAAATCTGAACCAAACATTTTTTATGTTCTAACCCTCTTACTTCGTCTAGGTTCATCAATCTCTTATGGGTTTTGATTACTGCTGCTACCTGTATCATGAGTTCATGTAGGAGAACTCGATTCCCGTGAGCGTTTATTAGGAAATCCATGTTCAAAGAACGATGCATTCCTTAACTCAATAATAGTGTTAGGATGCATATCGGGAATCTAAAACTTGTGTATTAGAAACCAATATACACTGCTATTATGAGCATACCCAATGAATACACAGTCAACTGTCTTTGGTCATATTTAACATTTTTAGGTGCAGGAACCACCACTTTAGCCAAAAACCCCCCGCACTTTCAAGTATTTGTAAGTAGGAATTCTGCCTTTCCACAATTCATAGGGGGTTATTGGTTTTCTTTTGAGGTATTCGGCTGAAAATATAATTTGCGAAGAGTATAGTAACCCCCCCCCCCCAACAAGTTCTGAGGTAATCTATAACTTAGTAATATAGCATTTATCATCTCTTTTAAAGTTCTGTTTTTCCTTTCAGCAACACCATTTTGCTGAGGTGAATAAGGAGCAATAGTTTGGTGAATAATACCATACTGTGAACAGAATTCACCAAAAGGTGATTCGTATTCACCACCTCTATCGCTTCTTATTACCTTAATTTTCTTATCAAGTTGATTCTCAACCTCATTTTTGTAATGTTTGAACATTTCCAAGGCCTCATCTTTACTTTTCAGTAAGTAAACATAACGGTATCTTATGTAGTCATCAATGAATGTAAGAAAATATTTCTTACTACCTTTAGTTTGAACAAACTTTAGGTCACAAATATCATAATGAATTAACTGAAGAGGTTCAGAAGTTCTTTCAATAGAATGAAAAGAAGTTCTAATAAGTTTAGCTTCTACACATGTTTCATATTTGATATTGGAATCAAAACTGCATTTAGACAAACATTCTATATTAACTAATCTACGCAAAGCATCATAATTAACATGGCCTAATCTACCATGCCACACATTAGAAGACTCAAGCATATAAGCAGAAGAATTTTTCTTATTAGGAGCAATAGTCAGTACATTCATTTTGAAGAACCCATCGCTCATATACCCCTTTCCCACGTACATCCTAGATTTAGTGAGTACAAACTTGTCTGACTCAACGCCAGTTTGAAACCCTTCTTACTCGGTAGTGAGCCTGAAACCAGATTCTTATGAATATCAGGTACATGCAGCATATTGTTAAGGGTGAGTTCCTTTTCAGAAGTCATTTTCAATACCACCTGTCCTTGGCCTTCAACCTTAGAAGTGACATAGTTGCCCATGAAGAGTTGTTCTCCGTTTGAAGCATGATAAGTGGAGAACATTTCTTTGTTAGAGCAGACATGTTGGGTGACCCCTAGTGTCCACCCACCATTCTCTAGTGCTGCCAACTAGATTGACTTCTGAGACCATAGCGAAAGACTGATGTTTGAAACGTCAGTGGAGAGTGTCCAATTCTGTCATGTTAGCCTACACTGGTTTCTTACTTGTATTGCCATGGTCCTTGCGCTTACGATAGTCCTTAGCACGGTGGCCTAGTTTGTCGCACATATAACATTTTCCTTTGAACTTCTTGTTGTCGTTGGGACCTTGTTTTTTACCATTGGAAGGGTTCTTCCTCTTTTTGGGATTCTGCCAATGTTCCACCATTTTTCCTTAGTTTCAGTGAAGGTTTTTCCTGCTTTCTTTTCAAATGCATGATTGTCTTCATCTATCCTCAATCTGACAATTATGTTTTCAAGTTTCATCTTCTTTTGCTTATGCTTAAGATAGTTCTTAAAATCCTTCCAAAGTAGTAGCAATTTTTTAATGATTGCTGCCACTTGGAAAGACTCACTAAGAGACATTCCTTCTAAATGAGTTTCATAGAGAATTACCTGAAGTTCCTGAACTTGATTGATTACTGCTTTGGAATCGACCATCTTGTAGTCAAGGAATCTGCCAACAACGAATTTCTTCATTCCGGCATCTTCAATCTTGTACTTTTTGTCAAGTGAGTCCCACAATTTCTTAGCAGTCTTCAATGAACAGTATACATTATATAATATATTGTCTAGTCCATTAAGAATGTAATTTTGACATAGGAAATTAGCATGCTTCCAGGCTTTTACAGCAGCAACTACTTGCTTGTCTATCTCGCATTCTTTTAAAGTAGGAGCTTCTTCGTGGAGGAACCTAGTCAAGTTCAAGGTAGTGAGATAGAACAACATTTTCTATTGCCTTCTCTTAGACTTGGTACCATTGAACTTTTCGGGTTTCTCCCCATGGTTCACCATAATAGGGGCAAGGGTACTGACTGGATTATTCTTCTCAATACCCATTTCTGTTTAACAGAATAGAAATCACTTAAATAAAGCATAGAGTATACTATATAATTTAAACTAACAGTATTGTAAATAGTAACTCAGACTATATGGTAACCAGTTATTGTATACTGAAGCAAACAAAAATTAATTTACAAAACAAACTGAAGTTCTGGTACTTGTATAATGAGAGAAACTCAGTTTTATAATACTAGTTTTAGAAACAGAAGAAGTAGAAACCAGTAGTAAAACTGACATAAACCGAAACCAGAAATACTGAAGAAAAACTGAGAACAGAATGTACTAAGAAATAAAGAAGTTTGTCTTAAGATTTTTTTCCCAAGTACATACAGAAATAGTTTGGTATACAGGAAACATATTTGCGCAATAGTGAAGCAGAACAACAGTAAAACAAAATTACAGAATGTAATATAGAAATGTAAATACACGTACTGTTTGAAGGCAGAAAACAATACTCTGTTGTTGAAGTTATGAATCCCAGAAATTCGCAGAAGACAGTTGATCAAAGCTAGTGTTTAACACTATGTTCTTAAGACAAATTTCGCCCCCGCAACGATGCTAATAAGCTTCAGTGGCATTTGTCTCCCAGGATACAATGATCAAATACACACAGTAGCAGCACTACAAACTGTGTTTCAGACGAACCAAAAGTGCAACATAACTCTCTTCTTGACTCTTAATGATGACCCAAATGTAATGCAGCATCAGCCAATGGAATAAGCAAAAGGGTATGGATGAGATGATTTTATAGTCTGCTTTAGGTCTCTTCATGGGGTTGCATCTGTTCAAAACAGTAACTATTTAGTTGAACAAATGCTTCTTTGGACACACCTCTTGGGTTGGACACACCCTATTTGAAAAAGGAAATTTTATTAAATAAAATGGGTAGTGGGCTGAGCTAAGCCCGACTCGCGCATGAAGCCCAGGCCCGAGCATAGCCCGGTGCAGGGCATGCGCGCGTGTGGTGGTGACCCCACCTTGGTCTAGGTCCTCTCTCTTTCCACAAAAGTGGGATGCCCCTTGGGGCTCATCCTATACTATTAAGGTAAACATATTTATACCCAAACAATGTTTTGTTTCCAAACAATGTGGGATGCAAGTTCACCACTTCCTTTTGTTTCCATGTTTAATATGTTCAAGTAGTGGTATTTATGAGGCAATTTCTCATTTACTCTTTAATGGATTAGAGCAACCCAATACATGTCCTTAATCTACTCATGGAATAAATTACATTCCCATGTATTCTCACCTGAAAAGATAAGTGGGTCCCACTTTTTTTTTTGCTCAAAGATGACCAAAATAATGAGTTCTCTATCCATATTTTTCCAAGAATCCCCTACATGAATGAAATTGACTGAAAGCAATGAAATGATATGCAGACACATAGAGAGAAAGTACAATTGGAAGTCTTCTGTATAGAGAAAGGTAGCTCATGGCCTTGAACCTTCTATTGTGAAATACTATCGAATTTAGTAGTTGAACAGTGAACATGATATCTTGAACTGCTTAGCCTTTTTTGTAAATTGAAACAATAGAGTTCACATATAATATTTCTGGACATAGTTGGTTCTCATGATTGTGTTCATTTTGGTCCTGAACAATATTGCCTGGTTGTCATGAGTGTTTTATAGAATTTAGCCTAATTATTCTCAGAGAATCGGCCCAGTTCACACTCACATAGGTGATTCTTATTAAGAGTATCTTGCTATACTCTATCCGATTATCCAAGATATAAGAATCATTAAAAGTTAGATTTTTTTAGTTCCACCAAACAAACAATGACTTTTGAATACTCTATGGACGGCATCTGACATTATTTTCAAATCTTTCTAACACATAAAATTCCCTTAAAAATGCCTCCAAACAAAGGCCTCCTTTAGGCCCAACATGCAGTTCATTTACAAGCGCGAGGGATACATTGTATACCTGGCCCAAACGGATCTGTAGCACAACTTATATGCTCAATTTTTCTCAAAAGAAAACAGTACTATACCCAAAGTCCCAAACATTCATGCATCCAACTTTTTAATATTGTTTGGTTTTTCATGGCTGAAATTTTAATGAATCCTCAACAACTAGAGTCAAATGTATCCCACACATAAAAAGTATATCGCATGATTAAATATACTTTTCACTTGGATATACTACTAATGTATCATGTCATGTGGCCAGGAACTCCAACAACCCTGATAACAACTGTCCTACAATCTTTGTCAAATGCCAATACAACCTTGATTAGAGCTGTCCTATAATGTTTGTCATGTTTCAATACAGACTTTGGTTAGAGTTCAAAACAATCTTTTTATTATATATTTGTCAAATGTCAATACAAAAAACTTCTCTCTTTTCTCTTGGGAAGGCGTTGAATATATTAGCATGCATAAGCCAAACACATTAGACAAAGGCGTTGAGTACAAACTAAGGAAAATGGTCATGAACTCGAATGTAAGACTATCGTTATTGCAGATTCCCTACGAGGATTCTCTTTAACTAACTGTTGAGGAAAGGATTTCAAAAGCTTTATTATTCAACAACGGCCTAATCGTCTTTTATGAGCTCTTAGTTTGGTACGGCTTCCATGGCTTTTTTTGTGCTTTGACTCTCTCTTGTAGCCCAAGTCCCGAACATAGCCGTTTGGTATATAGGAATGATGAAGTGTGGTTGGGTTTAAGTGGATTGAGAATTTTAAAATATGAGAAAACTTACGGCCATTGAAAAGAAAAAAAGAAATCCCAGAATTTAAACTATTTTGGGATCAATCCAAAGTTGAAAAACTCGGCGAGTTGGCTCTGGACTCTATCGAGTCAAATGTAGTGTGAACTTGATTGAAGTTTGGAATTAGCATTTTAAGAATGATTGATTGGAATGTAATAAACTTACTAATTTGAATCTATTATTATTAATACATGTATATCTAAATTTTATAAGTATTTAGTCTATTTTTAAATATTATTATTAAAAATATTTGGTGAGAAACATAACCCCTGAGTCAATTTTTTCGAGTTGGATGAGACGAGTTCGGCTCATGAGTTCTCCAACTGAACTTCAATCAGCATAAGTTGAAGCTCGAGACACCCTTATCTTATGGCCCAACAATGAAGGCTTAGTTCCAACCTGTGGACCCTAGACCCGGCATATGAGCCTTTGATATTACAACTTGTACCTCAAAATAAACTTTTTTTTGGAAATTTATATATATAATACTGGAGGTAGTAGACTTGATGCACTGTTATAAGTTGAATGATATGCTTATTTTAAGAAAAATGAAGAATAAAAAGAAATTAGAATCGATTTTGGAACTAGATTCCAATCTTTTAGGTGGACCTGGTCGGTTCCAGAACCGGATCCAGGACTTCTTATCGGGAACGGGTCTGGAACCAACAAAACAGGTTCCGAGTGAAAACCGGATTCAGAATAGTTATTTAGAAACGAGTCTGGGTCCACTATGGTTCTGTCACGACCCGAACCCAAGATCAGAGTCATTAGGGTTAACCCCCGGGTCGCGATGTTAATCATACTTACTCCCGTAAACCCGAATTAACCGAAGTTAATCCGAAGTCCACAAGGGATTTTGCATACGTATCTGTCAATGTACAGTTGTGCGGAATATATAATAATATACATTGACACCTATTTAACAAAACAATGCAAACTATTTACTTTGAAATGTAAAGTTCACTTTACATCGTTTCATTTCTCCTACTATCAACCCTGCATATTTAACATACAATGCAGGGGACACTACTTACAATACCAAAATGAATATATAAACAATTTCTAAAAAGTTCCAAAAGATTTCAGGGTATTCGCGCTCAGATCACGTCCATTCGGCTAGACCTCCTAGAGGTATCAAATGGGCCTCCTCCGCTAGCGGGACGGTCTCGGAGGGACCGGCACGGGCAACTGAGCCTGTAACATCATCAGTAATACCGTGAACACGACGGTTCAACAAGGTATACATACATTTATAGCATGTTCATGATTCCTACAATTCATTGTTTAACAGTTCTAAGCAATCAATATCAAATACAAATAACAATGACAATAATACTGGCAACTACACTAGCATTGGTTTCAACTCCATTCAGTTCTTCCCAAAAGGAAGCATTTCATTCTCATTTATTCATTATGTTCAATATTTATTAATGGCTTTTCAATGCATGACTTTTCAGTCAATGACCTTTCGGTCCAATAAAGTGGGATCTCCCAGTGTCTTGATCAGAGATCACTGGTATCACCACGGGCTTCGGAACACCCCAATCTCATCTACTGCAGTAGGAATAGTCATTTCTCTGTTACTTTTCGTAACTGTTCATTTCGCAATTTACTCAATTTTCATTCCATAATGAGTTCGGAAACCACTAGGTAGTGCCAGACCTGTTAACCATTCGTATCAATCTCATTCTAATCCTAAACCAATCTTCTAATCAACCCTTAAGTGAACGGTGGTTATTAATGCACATATTACTGTCGATGACATTACTTTTAGTGAAATTGATGCATTAGAATAACCCTCGTAGCACTTAAGAATGTTTAAACATGATTAACATCAATCTCTAAGGTTAAACTCTTAATCCCGGAAATTCGGACATGAAAATGCACTTTTCAAGGAATTTCCAGTGGGCCGGGTCGACCTGGCAAGGCTCGGTCGACCTACAGTTGTAACCGATAATTGGATGAACGATATTTTGGTCAGGCTCTTTCGAGCCTGACCCAGTGTGCTCGGTCGACCGGGCCCTGCTGGCTGGTCGACCGGCCACACTGCAGCAACAGAACACAGGTTCTGTGCTGCAGTGCGGTGAAGGACTTTTTAGCCCTGTTTCTCTCTGGTGCTCTCTGAACCTGATTAGCAATTATTCTATGAACTTACAAAAGCAATTCAAAACTAATAATCTAATCCTACTTATCTCAATCCATTCCATTAAGTGCATAGCTTATTAGGGTTTTAACCCCTAAAACACATTAACATGTGAATCATCATCTCTTTTCCATCAAAATCAATGACAATACATTCATAAACATAAACACATGCATAGGCTTGCCTTAAGTGAAGCTTAGTCCTTGTTTAGCTTAGCTTTGAGTTGGATCTCCTCCCTTCAAAGCTCCAATTCCAATAAAAACTCAAGAATATGGTGAAGATGATGCAAAGGATGAATTCCTTTCACTTGAGTCACCTCCAATCCACTCTTGATGAAGAGAAAATGGAAGAAGAAGAGAAACGGCTGTAAAAATGGAGGCTGTCTAGGTTACAGGAGATGAATGAACTCTCTTATGTTATATAAGAGTTCATTTTGCATTTAAACCCCCATTCTTTCTGCTAATTTCAATTCAAGTCAATTAAAGGTCCATTTCATCCGATATTCATCGAATCAATTCAAGTCTTTTATGAACTTCAGCGTACTCGTCGAGATACACATGTTGGTATCAAAACTTTCCGTATTTGACAAAACACGTACAAATCCATATTTATACACAATTCTCTTCATTTTCATTCAATTCAATTCCTAATCTTAGTTACTATTTCATTAAGCCTAAATTAATCCCATTAGGCTAATTCAACTTCCACTTGGTGATTCAACTTCCATTTGGTGATAATTCACCTTTAATCCCTTTAAACCGGCTTAATTAGTCTTAAATTCAATTAATTAGAGTTAATCGTGATTAACTCGGGATGGAGCCTAACAGGTTCCGATCCAGAACCGTCCTGTTTGCAACCCTAGATGCTACAAGGGAGATGGCTGAATGTGTGATAAAGGGATAAACTTCATCTCTCCATTCTCTTATATATATATATATGAGGATTTTATGGGGAAAAACCCAAAACTTGGCTATTCCTTACGAGAGGTCCTTGCAGATTGTACAGCACGTACAAACAAGGTACGTCAGGACTTCTTCTTCTTGTTTTTTTTTTCTTAATAATGAAGGGTGCGATGCTAGCGTCACTCGTGTCTGATAGGAGTGACGCTACGCGGTTTTTTTAAAACATAGAACTCCCTTCGTCTCTTATTCCTCTTATTTTTTCCTCTTCTCCCAACTATTTCTCTATCTCCCCCACTTCATTTTTTCCTAATCATCTTAGAAAAACTGTATCACATGCTTCATAAAAAGATTACTACTAACCGTCATAAAGTTTCTTTCTTTCTTCTTTTCATATTCTCAGGATTTATCTTGAAAAGTGAAAGAGACGGGAAAGAAAAAAAAAGGTGGACATATATAACATGAAAGAATGGTTCCAATAACAATCTTATGCTCATACATTATCATGTACGGCTTACCTTCAACCCATGACCCCATCCATGAGAAAAGGAGAGATATAAAGGCTGCTCGGTAGGGTAAACCTATATTCGCAGCTTTACCGTATTCGTAAGTCGTAGCTTTTCCATCGATATGAATAGTAAAAATCCTGTAGTTGTGGCTTTTTCCACCAATATGAATAGTAGAAAACTTGTGTATGAATAGTGGAAAAGTTGTATTCGTGGCTTTTTTTTCCCACCTATATGAACGGTGGAAAACCTATAAGGTTGGGTGAAAATGGAGCGGGGGTTACCGAGAAATAGGAAGGAGATGAGGAAGAAGAAGATGTGAAGAGCGACACCACCGTCGCCCAAATTTTTTTGGGCAAAAAAAAGTACAAAAAATGGTGGGAAGACCGAGTTTGTGGTGTACAATTTGTGGAGACCCTTAGCGAGGAATGGCCAAATTATAAGATTCTTCTCTTAAAATCCTTTATATATACTAGTGGAGCCCTGCACGTGCATTGAATACATAGTTTTACTAAGAAAATCTTAAAAAAATAAAGTTCTTAAAAGATTCAGTAGAAGCTTCAATACAATTAAAAATAAGTTTTCAACAGAAAATGAGTGAATGTACAATGCAATGTCCAAATACAGCTGACACTACTTTTTTTTCTATACACTTGAAAATAATAAAATAATGATGTAGTGAGAAAAATGAGATATCAAAAAACAATCGATAGGGAATTTATATAACCTTTTGAGGATATAAATCACATATTTCTAAATATTTTATCATGAATGTGTACAAAAGAAATCTCAATTTACTTTATTTAACTAGTCAGGTCGACTTATCAGTTTCCTCGTAGACTTGACCTGCTAAAGTTGGAGTCCAGTCGAAAGTATAGTCAAATTGATAACCTGTAGTTTTATAAAAAGTAAAAATAAAAACTAAGAACCAGATGAGCTTACTGTTCTAACCAATTACCATGAACATTATATGTTCACTACAAAATCAGATTCTATTAAGGGAAAAAAAATTAATTATATCTTACCTAAGGACATCAAAATAACAAAACTGAGATGGTGGTTTTAGTCTTAACTTATAAAGAAGAATAACATCTCACACTGACTGTCAAGAATAATGAAGTAATCCGGCTTATTCTCAAGCGACATGGATCAACAATGGTGGAACTATGATATGAACTCTGACGGGTAAGATTTACAGAGCACCTGTTGATCATTATTAGTATTTAATATGTGCTTTGTTTTATTTTATAAGACGGACCACTATCAGGTAAAAAGAGGCAATACCTCTCCAAGAGTTAGCATCTTCTGTTGCTCGATATAAAGTGCTATATTTTATACTCTGTAAGAAAAGGATAATACAAAGTAATCATAGAAGTCAGATAAATGGAAGCTAACAAATAAAGATATACATAGGGAAACAAAATACCAAAAAACAAAAAACTATGAATACAAATCTGCCAAAAGAATTGGATCTTCCTCTTAAAAAATACATAAGAATGTAATCCAGATATTTTAGATCAACTCTTTAGCTCTGCTCTGTATAGAGGATGGGAGTGCTAATCAAAGTAAGAAAAATTCGAAACGAAGAAAGACAAACTGAATTAGTTGCAACTCAGCATCAAATACTTATTTTCGTTGTTTACACTTAAAACGACCACTTCATTCATTGACTCTGAAGTTAGTAGTAACGCTAGCATAACAAGTAGTTTCTATGAGATTCTCGTTTTCCCTTTAAAGAAATGCATGACGTTTCATTGAAATATATGAAAAGAAGAAGAAGAGGCTTGTAATGATGAAAAAAATAAATGTGTAAGAAAATTATCAAAGTTTTTCAATTTAAGATTCATCAGTAAGAGCAATAATAAATAAATATATTCATGCCCTTGAAACGCCCTTTTATAATAAAAAAAAATTTCACAAAAGTTGTATATTAAGAAACTAGAATTGTACTAAACAACAACAGTTTTACGATATCAATCTATAAGACCTACCACTGAATTGCATTTATGGAATTATCTTTAGCAATCACTAATATCAGAAGAAAACCATTATTTAGTAGTAGTTATCACATTATGCAACTTGTGATTACTCTTCCAACAAGGGTATAAATCAAGATCAATTCAACTATTATGTCAGATTGAAAACTCAATTATTCTAACTAAATAAAATACAAACACATGAAGCAAAAGGGAAAAGAATATGGAAAAGAATATTTAAAGTTTTTTTAATGGTAACTTTCATTAAAAGAGAGAAAAAAATAGGGCGGACATAAAATGAGCTTAAGTTTGTATATTTCACTTTTTTATTTATGATATTTTGTTAGTTGCTAATTTTTTCTAAAAGAGAAAAATAAAAAACTAAACATAAAGCAATAATGCAAATGAAGTACCTGTATATATGGGACGTGCTTTTAAGTTTTGGAGGTCTCTGTACCTTTTTTAAAGGCCATAATAAATAATATACAACTGAAGAAACATCAAATTACAAATATTTAAGGTTAGTGTACAAAAGATTAAAGGGTTAATATTTCAAAAATAATAACAAAGGATTACATCCGTACAAAGAAAATAAACTCATATCTTTTGGAAACCTCCCGAAGCCCTCTGATGTTCTTAACTCTCAAATTTCAAATACAAATACTACTCAAATATCTTTTAGTTCCACCAAAAAATAAAAATAAAAGTAAATAAATAAATAGAAACTATTTGCATAATTAGCATTGTTTTCGGTAAAAAAAGAGAGAAGAGAATGTTAATTCTCTCGTTTGTAGTCAATTTGATATTTGAATTATAATACAACCACCAATTAGCCATCAGCAATAATAACAAAAGTAGCAAGCTGGCTAATACCTTTTGTCGCGACTTTTAAACTGATGGTGAAGTATTTAATGTAACGCCCCAATTCCGGATACCGATATACTCGTTCGAATACCCGAAGTTGGCGCGCTACTGCCCGGAAAATCCGAGAACTTCCAAGATCGTAGGCCGCAATGAGGTCCAATTTAAAACTTTTTGAACCATATAGTAATAACAGTTGAATTGCGGAAGCATAAGAATTAAGCGGAAGCAATAGGTATCGATATATAAGTAAAGTGTGAGCAGAACTACAGTCTAATTAAAATGTATCAGTTGTTAATCAAAAGTTTATACATATTGGATTCTACCCAACTCACTACAAAATTTGCCTCTCAAACTCAAAATAAAGAGGACTCTCAAAACCCTGGTAAATAGTCTCCGCCCTCCGGCTCGACATCCGTGTCGGTCGGGCCCCACGCGAACTCTCCAGCGATCGGCGCCTCTACAAGCGCTAGTTCATCATCAGGGATCTTTGGGTCAAGGCCTAAGCACCAATGAAGGGTTAGATCTAAAAGATCTGGCAAGTCACAACATACTACTAACATAAAACATATATATCAAAGGAATAAAGACGGGTAAATAAATTAAATGAATAGCAAGGAAGTGAACTAGGCAGTTCTGCATGATAATCATAGAGAATCAGGATAATTATAAACATCTAAACTACTACAACAAAATGGCACATTCACACGAGCTGGAATACCCCGGGATATTATGCCGCGGCCCTCCCATACTAAACACAGTTGCGGCGGGGAAATCTCACAGTGCTGGGAATTACTAATCCCGTAAATCACTCATCATCTCATCACACTCATCACTCAAGACCGGACACGGTATCACACCATCCGTCTTCACCACACAGCTCATCATGATAGCTCCTCAACACTCAACTAGCTCCTACCGGGGATGATCAGTCCACAGGCTGAGCTTAAATCAACCGAGTGAATGTTCATGCCGACTCACGAATAACTCTAAGGGTCCGTGTCAGTCTAGGCTTTGCCTTGCGTGAACAAGGTCCTATCCACACCTCTATGAGGTCCATACATATCAACTTAGTCTATGGATTTCATTCAAGGTCCAAGCCCACTCGTTGGATCCATAAAGAGAATCAACAGGGAAAAGCAACGGTCCAATCCTAGGTAATGGGCCACGTTAGGTTCAGGTCCATCTCCGGTAATTTGATCTCTAAACGAAGTCATTAATGCCATAAAATACTGTGTTTGGTGCTTAGGTGGTTACGGGCATTTTTGACAACTCTTAGAGGTCGAATCATCTTAGATTAATAACCAAAACACTAATCAGTGGACCCCGCGAGTCAAGGTAGAGCCACACCGTTGACTCGGGCTTGGAACATCGGTAAACTTTCATTTGGATGGTCAATGGGCCCCACAACTGATCACAACTCCTAAATGTTGAAAACTGGAAAATCAGGGTTTCCCAGGTGAACCTGATGTGTAGTGAGCTCGGTTGACCTCTTGGCCTGGTGGATCAACCGAGTGCACTGACTAATCTGAATCAGGCCTCCTGGACAACTCAATTCGTTTCTAAAGGTTTCCAGCGTGTCCGGTCAAACCCCTGGCCTGGGTGATTGACCGAATACTCCAAAAACCTTAGAAAGATTGATGTCCCAGCTTTAAACACTTTTTAAATTTAAATCCTAAGTATCAGGTCGATCTGGGTGTAAAGAGTCTGAGTTTCGGGTGAAAAACCAACTTTCAGTCAATTCTTGCAGAGATAGTGTGTTCCAGGTCAACCTGGCTATTAGAAATAGAATTTTCTGCAAGAAAATGGCTGAGGGCCAGTTTTTCCCAAAAACACAGTGTTGCTGGTCAACCAGGGTAGTCGACCTGGACAACAGAAAACTCGGTCTGTAGAAAAAAAATCTAACTGGGAGCAGAAATTTCCATTTTTCAGTGTTCTCGGTCGACCAGGGTAGGTCCCGGTCGACCAGGAACACTGTCGATCGAACCCCGGTCGAACCTGTAGAAAATAACTGAGAGCAGAAATTTTCTCATTTTCAGTGTTCTCGGTCGACCGAGGCAGGGCCCGGTCGACCGGGAACACTGCAATTTGGCTCCCAGACTGATTTCTGCAGATTCTCCATTTTGACTCATTTTTCATCCAAACCACCTCCAATCAGTCCCAAACTTCACCAAATCGTCTCCAAACATAAAACAACTCCAAAGCCCATCAATAAACCACATTTGGACCCATTGATCTTCCAAATGGGGGGTGAAACCCCCATCCATCAATGCCAAAATCCATCCAAACAACAACAGAGCTCCAGGTAGAATCTCTATGACTAATAATGACAATCATGAAATGAAACTACAGAAATCAAAGGAAAGACAACATATATTCTAAGTTAACAGTAAGATGCACTTGCCTTTAGTAATTGAGAGAGGGTTTGTAGAGAGAATGAGAACTAGAAGAGAACCCAGCTGAACAGAGAAGGAGAAGAAGAAGAGGATACAGCAGAGTAGCAGCAGCTCCTAGAGAGAAATCTCAGCACTGAAATGGTCCCAGCTCAATCAAGGAAGAAGGAGAAGTAGTAACAGCAGCTACAGCTCCCAGGGAAAAGTCCCAGCACAGTAGCTTAGCAAGAGAAAGAAGAGAGGAATGAAGAGTAGTGGTTGCAACAGTAGCAGTAGTGATTCTCCCAGCACAACCAGTTAGCTCAGGTGAAGAAATGAGAGGGGAAGAAGGTGAAGTAGCAGCTGCTGCTGTTAGGGAAAAATCCCAGCAGTAACAAAACCTCCCAGGTGAAGAAAAGAGAGAGGAAGAAGATGAAATAGTAGCTACTGCAGTTCCAAATTTCTCCCAGCACAGTGACGAGCAGTAACAGTAGCTCAATTAGAGGGAAATGAGGGAGAAGAAGAAGAAATGTAAGAAGCAGCAGCTCTTAAGACAATCCAGCACAACAGTAAACAGTATCAGCTCAACGTAGGGGAGAATTGAGAGAGGAAAAGGGGAGGCAATTGCAATGAACAGTGGTGGGCTGGTTTAGGGTTCTTGGGATAAGAGCCTATTTATAGGTTAGGAATGGGTGGTTAATGACAGGATTAGCCCTTAGGGTTTCATGCAATTAGGGTTAGGGTTAGGGTTAATGAGGTCTTTGGGCTGGAATCTTCTAGAGGATGCACAATTAACATAAACCCCCTCCTAATTAGTTAAAATCTATACTAAGGCCTATCTACACTAATTAGCCTAAAATTAACACAAGCACCCAACTAACCCACAAAGCTAACTCAACTAGGCTAGTCTAACTATAACTTAGGAAAAGTCTAACTAATCGCCCTGATTAACCCCTAATTAGCACAATTAGATAGTAATTAGCAATAATTAATAATAATTAGTATAAATTAGGATTAATTAGTATTAATTAGCCTATAAAATAGCAATTAGAGGGCCCACTAAGGGTGGGGCCTCACATCATTCCCTCCTTTTAAAACATTTGGTCCCCAAATGTAAAAACAAGATTAGAACATACCTGAGGTAGAAGATGTGGGTAATCCTTCTCCACTTGGTCGCGTAGCTCCCATGTGGCCTCCTCCAGAGTGTGATGCTCCCACTGAACCTTCACCCAACGAATGGTTCGGGTTTGGAGCACCTGCTCCTTGGTGTTGAGTGGCTGATGATGAAGGATGTGTGTTGGGTCCTCCACGTACTTCTTTAGCATAGAGACGTGGAACACATCGTGTACTCCTGAAAGCTCTGGCGGTAGCTGACGCTTGTAAGCAACATCTCCAACTCTCGACCTGATCTCAAGCGGTCCGACGTATCTCCGCGCTAGCTTACCCTTCTCACCAAACCGAAGGGTACTTCTGGCCGGAGAAACCTTCAGGAACACTCTGTCTCCCTTCTCGAACTCGAGAGGTCTGCGCCGGTTGTCTGCATAGCTCTTCTGTCGGCTGCGGCTGACCTTCAGGTTCTCAACTATCTGCCGAACCTTCTCGCTGGTGTCGCTGACTATGGAGGGTCCATGGAAACTCCTGACACCAACTTCTTCCCAACAGACTGGGGTCTTGCATCTCCTCCCGTACAAAGCCTCGTATGGTGCCATCTTGATGCTCGCGTGGTAGCTGTTGTTGTAGGTGAACTCGCACAACGGCAAGGAATCCTCCCAGTTCTCCTTGAAGTCCAAGACACAGGCTCTCAACATGTCCTCTAGTGTCTGGTTGGTACGCTCGGTCTGGCCGTCTGTCTGAGGATGATAAGCTGTGCTGAAGCTCAATTTGGTGCCCAAGGCCTGCTGTAGACTCTCCCAGAAGTGAGAAGTGAAACGCGGGTCTCTGTCCGAAACAATCGAAGCTGGAACTCCGTGCAAGGAAACAATCCTATCCACATACAACTTAGCAAGGACGTCGAGTCCTGCTCTCATCGAAACTGACAAGAAGTGAGCTGACTTAGTCAGCCGATCCACAATCACCCAAATGCCGTCATGGCGTCTCCTGGTGGCTGGAAATCCTGCGATGAAGTCCATGGTGATGTGCTCCCACTTCCACTGAGGTATCTCGAGCTGATGAAGTAGTCCTGGCGGCTTCTGGTGTTCGACCTTGATATGCTGACACGTCAAACACCTGGAGACATAGCGAGCTATCTCCTTCTTCATGTTGTTCCACCAGTAGTAGCTCCTCAGGTTCTGGTACATCTTCTGCTGCCGGGGTGAATCGAGTATCTGCTATGGTGTGCATCTGCTAAGATCTCGTCCTTCAGCTCCTGAATATCTGGCACGCACAATCGGTCCTGATAGTAGAGCACTCCTCCAATTAACCTGAACTCTGGCCTTTGGTCAATCTGCTCGATCACTCTGACAAGCTTGGGATCGTTGCGTTGACTGTCCTTGACCTTTCCCAATATCTCTAGTTCCCATGCGGACATGGTGGCAAGCAAGACTCTCTCGCTGAGCGGCTGAAACTGAACGTCTAAGCTGCTGAAGACGTCGGTCCACACACCCTCTGGTGCTAGAAAACTGACGAGGGCGGTCTTCCTGCTCAAAGCATCCGCTACGACGTTCGCCTTACCAGGATGGTATTTGATAGGGAAGTCGTAATCCTTGATGTACTCCATCCATCTCCTCTGCCGGTTGTTGAGGTTGTTCTGAGTGAACAGGTACTGCAAACTGCGATGATCTGAATGCACTTCGAACTTCTCGCCGTAGAGATAGTGCCGCCACAACTTCAAAGCAAAAACGACTGCTGCAAGCTCCAAGTCGTGAGTTGCGTACTTCTTCTCGTGCTCTTTCAACTGCCACGATCCATAGGCAATGACCTTGCCCTCCTGCATCAGAACACATCCAAGACCGGTCCCCGAAGCATCGGTGAAGACTACAAATCCACCGTTACCAGTAGGCAAAGACAAGATTGGCGCTGTCGTCAATCTCTCCTTCAGCTCTTGGAAGCTGTTCTCGCAAGCATCAGACCAAATGAACGGTACATCCGTCCGTGTTAGCTTGGTCAACGGTGCTGAGATCGTGGAGAAGCTCTTGACGAATCTGCGATAGTGGCCTGCCAAGCAGAGAAAACTTCGAATCTCTGTGGCATTCTTCTGTCTCGCCCAGTTCGTCACCGCTTCTATCTTCGATGGATCCACTGCTAGTCCATCCTTGGAGATGATGTGTCCAAGGAAGACTACTTGCTCCAACCAAAACTCGCACTTGCTGAGCTTCGCGTACAACTGGTTGTCGCGCAACAATTGCAGAGACGTCCTCAAATGCTGCTCGTGCTCCTCTCTGGACTTGGAGTAGACCAAAACATCGTCGATGAAGACCACTGTGAAGCTGTTGAGGTGCGGAGCGAAGATCTTGTTCATCAGGGACATGAACACTGCTGGTGCATTCGTCAACCCGAACGGCATCACAAGAAACTCATAGTGGCCATAGCGTGATCGGAACGTTGTCTTCTGCACATCCTGATCTCTGACTCGAAGCTGATGATATCCCGATCTCAGGTCTATCTTCGAAAAGAACTGCGCACCCTAAAGCTGGTCGAAGAGCTCGTCGATCCAGGGAAGAGGATACTTGTTCTTCACTGTTGCCTGGTTTAGCTGCCGGTAGTCGATGCACATCCTCATCGATCCATCCTTCTTTTTTACGAAGAGCACTGGTGCGCCCCATGGCGACACACTCGGCCTGATGAAGCCTTTCTCTAGCAATTCCTCCAACTGGGTCTTTAACTCTCGCAGCTCTGTAGGAGCCATGCGATAGGGAGCTCTGGAAATCGGTGCCGTGCTTGGTGCAAGCTCGATGGTGAAGTCGATCTCTCGAACAGGCGGTAATCCCGGGATCTCGTCGGGAAACACACCTGGAAACTCGCAAACAACCGGAATCTCCTCGACTCCCTTGGACTCCTTGTCCTTTGAGATGAATGCGATGTAGCCCTCGCAACCGGATTTCATCAGTCTCTCGGCCTTCAGTGCCGAAATCATCTGAGTGCTAGGTGATCTCCTCTCACCCACGAACTCGATTGTGTCATCCGAACCGTCGATAGAGAGTCTGACTGTCTTCTTGAAGCAATCCATCACCGCTTGATATCTAGCCAACCAATCCATCCCCAAAATGACGTCGAAGTCATGCATGGGTAGCACGATTAGATCTGCAAGCAAAATGCACTCCCCGATCTGCACTCGGCATCTGGGGTGGTAAGTCTGACACATCATACTCCTACCCATCGGAGTGGACACAACTAAGGTGTAGGGCATAGCCTCGCCTATTCCCCCAAAGACTAAAGCAAAAGCAGACGACACAAACGAATGTGTCGCTCCTGGATCTAGTAATACTCTAGCAGGATGATCACAAATAGAAATGGTACCTTCGACGATGTTGCCTGCGGCCTCTGCATCCTCATGAGTGAGTGCGAAAGCTCGACCCACAGCCTGGGGTCTCTGCTGATGATGCTGCTGGCCCTGGTGCCTTTGATGACGCCCTCGCTGAAAGTGCTGCCCCCTGGGCTGCTGAGGTCCCCGTACTTGCTGCTGATGAGCACGGTACAACTGCTGCTAAGGTGCTAAAGCGACCGGACGTGCTGGCTGAGCCGCTGGAGCTGGGGCTGGAACTGCCGGAGGTGCTGGAAGTCGAAGCATCTGAGGCTGTCCTCCTTGGAGTGGGCAAAACCTGGAGATGTGCCCTGTCTCTCCTCAGTCGTAGCACACTCTGGGGCCGCGGTAGGGCTGCTGCTGCTGGTGATGCTGATACTGCCCTGCTGGCTGCTGCCTCTGGAACGGCTGCCGCTGTCATAGAGGCACGGGCTGTGGTCTGGCCAGAGTGGCTCGGATCCGTCTCTGCTGCTGTCCAGTCTCTATCCGCTGCAGACGCTCCTCTGCCCAGCAGGCTCTCCTCAATGCCTCCTCATAGGTGTGAATCTCGATGCAGGACATGTTCAGCTGGATATCGTCCCTCAGTCCCTCGACGAACCGCCAGATCCTCTCCGACTCAGGCGTGACTAGAGCCTCTGCGAAGCGAGAAAACTGAGTGAAACGAACCTCATACTGGTAGACATTCATACTGCCCTGCACCAGTGCCTGGAACTCCCGCATCTTGCGGTCTCTGAAGTGCGATGGGATGAACTTCCGGAGGAAGTCAGCCTTGAAGGCCGTCCAAGCAATCTCATCCCCGATCGCCTCGTAATGTCGCTGAATAGTCCTCCACCAATCCTCAGCGACTCCTCGGAACATATAAGCAGCTAGCTGCACCTTCTGCTGGGCGGTGCACTCGAAGACTCTAAAAATCTTCTCCATCCGCACGATCCAGTCGTCAGCCACTGATGGATCATCTGCGCCCGTGAACTCTGGTTATCCCCTCTTGAGGAACTTCTCGAAAATGACGTTCGGGTCTGCCTCCCGAACTGGTACATCCTCATGGGTTGGTGGGGCCACTCGATCAATCACGTCCAGGACCTGTGCCTGAAACTGCGCGAAGTCCTCCGCCTGCTGCCGATGAGCTACAGTCTGGGCCTCCTTAGCAGCGAGGAAAGCCTGAAGAAATCTCTCAAATCGACGCTCGTGGCCGGACTGATCGTCGATAACTACCGTCTCCGGTGGTGCATCGCCTCCAGACATCTATCATGAAAAAGAAATTGTGTCAGTTTAAGTCCAAAACCTAAGACTACACTGATTCTACCCAAACCATCGTCTTCACACGTATCCCATCACTCGAATCCTCACTACGTCCTAAGGTTTCTAGTGTGTTTTATTTCCTAGAGACCAGCTCGCTCTGATACCATAAAAATGTAACGCCCCAATTCCGGATACCGATATACTCGTTCGAATACCCAAAGTTGGCGCGCTACTTCCCGGAAAATCCGAGAACTTCCAAGATCGTAGGCCGCAATGAGTTCCAATTTAAAACTTTTTGAACCATATAGTAATAACAGTTGAATTGCGGAAGCATAAGAATTAAGCGGAAGCAATAGGTATCGATATATAAGTAAAGTGTGAGCAGAACTACAGTCTAATTAAAAATGTATCAGTTGTTAATCAAAAGTTTATACATATTGGATTCTACCCAACTCACTACAAAACTTGCCTCTCAAACCCAAAATAAAGAGGACTCTCAAAACCCTGGTAAATAGTCTTCGCCCTCCGGCTCGACATCCGTGTCGGCCGGGCCCCACGCGAACTCTCCAGCGATCGACGCCTCTACAAGCGCTAGTTCATCATCAGGGATCTCTGGGTCAAGGCCTAAGCACCAATGAAGGGTCAGATCTAAAAGATCTGGCAAGTCACAGCATACTACTAACATAGAACATATATATCAAAGGAATAAAGACGGGTAAATAAATTAAATGAATAGCAAGGAAGTGAACTAGGCAGTTGTGCATGATAATCATAGAGAATCACGATAATTATAAACATCTAAAATACTACAACAAAATGACACATTCACACGAGCTGGAATACCGCGGGATATTATGCCGCGGCCCTCCCATACTGAACACAGTTGCGGCGGGGAAATCTCACAGTGCTCGGAATTACTAATCCCACAAATCACTCATCATCTCATCACACTCATCACTCAAGACCGGACACTGTATCACACCGTCCGTCTTCACCACACAGCTCATCATGATAGCTCCTCAACACTCAACTAGCTCCTACCGGGGATGATCAGTCCACAGGCTGAGCTTAAATCAACCGAGTGAATGTTCATGCGGACTCACGGATAACTCTAAGGGTCCGTGTCAGTCTAGGCTTTGCCTTGCGTGAACAAGGTCCTATCCACACCTCTATGAGGTCCATACATATCAACTTAGTCTATGGATTTCATTCAAGGCCCAAGCCCACTCGTTGGATCCATACCAAGGCCTAACAGCACATGGCCTGGTCTAAATCTGTCCAAACTAGGCAACCATCCATTTACTACTGATAATCAGTTCATTTTAATCCATTATGACTTAACAGTCCAATAAAAACTACCTCTTCCATCTAAAGGTACACATCCCACACTTAGGCCCAATAAGGGCCCGCCTAGACACAGACACGGGTCAGTGATCTCCAAATCAGTCTATCGGGTCACCTCTAAGAGATCCTAGGTTTAGGTCCTCCAATTTCCATTAATTAACAGTTAACAACTACTCTAAAGATCTAAGAATGACAGCATATAAAAGAAGTGAAGTATGAACTCCAACAAGAGAATCAACAGGGAAAAGCAACGGTCTAATCCTAGGTAATGGGCCACGTTAGGTTCAGGTCCATCTCCGGTAATTTGATCTCTAAACGAAGTCATTAATGCCATAAAATACTGTGTTTGGTGCTTAGGTGGTTACGGGCATTTTTGACAACTCTTAGAGGTCGAATCATCTTAGATTAATAACCAAAACACTAATCAGTGGACCCCGCGAGTCAAGGTTGAGCCACACCGTTGACTCGGGCTTGGAACATCGGTAAACTTTCATTTGGATGGTCAATGGGCCCCACAACTGATCACAACTCCTAAATGTTGAAAACTGGAAAATCAGGGTTTCCCAGGTGAACCTGATGTGTAGTGAGCTCGGTTGACCTCCTGGCCTAGTGGATCAACCGAGTGCACTGACTAATCTGAATCAGGCCTCCTGGACAACTCAATTCGTTTCTAAAGGTTTCCAGCGTATCCGGTCAAACCCCTGGCCTGGGTGATTGACCGAATACTCCAAAAACCTTAGAAAGATTGATGTCCCAGCTTTAAACACTTTCTAAATGTAAATCCTAAGTATCAGGTCGATCTGGGTGTAAAGAGTCTGAGTTTCGGGTGAAAAACCAACTTTCAGTCAATTCTTGCAGAGATAGTGTGTTCCAGGTCAACCTGGGTAAGGCCAGGTCAACCTGGCTATTAGAAATTGAATTTTCTACAAGAAAATGGTTGAGGGCCAGTTTTTCCCAAAAACACAGTGTTGCTGGTCAACCAGGGTAGAGCACAGTCGACCTGGACAACAGAAAACTCAGTTTGTAGAAAAAAATCTAACTGGGAGCAGAAATTTCCATTTTTCAGTGTTCTCGGTCGACCAGGGTAGTTCCCGGTTGACTAGGAACACTGTCGATCGAACCCCGGTCGAACCTGCAGAAAATAACTGAGAGGAGAATTTTTTTCATTTTCAGTGTTCTCGGTCGACCGAGGCAGGGCCCGGTCGACCGGGAACACTGCAATTTGGCTCCCAGACTGATTTCTGCAGATTCTTCATTTTGACTCATTTTTCATCCAAACCACCTCCAATCAGTCCCAAACTTCACCAAATCGTCTCCAAACATAAAACAACTCCAAAGCCCATCAATAAACCACATTTGGACCCATTGATCTTCCAAATGGGGGGTGAAACCCCCATCCATCAATGCCAAAATCCATCCAAACAACAACAGAGCTCCAGGTAGAATCTCTATGACTAATAATGACAATCATGAAATGAAACTACAGAAATCAAAGGAAAGACAACATATATTCTAAGTTAACAGTAAGATGCACTTGCCTTTAGTAATTGAGAGAGGGTTTGTAGAGAGAATGAGAACTAGAAGAGAACCCAGCTGAACAGAGAAGGAGAAGAAGAAGAGGATACAGCAGAGTAGCAGCAGCTCCTAGAGAGAAATCTCAGCACTGAAATGGTCCCAGCTCAATCAAGGAAGAAGGAGAAGTAGTAACAGCAGCTACAGCTCCCAGGGAAAAATCCCAGCACAGTAGCTTAGCAAGAGAAAGAAGAGAGGAATGAAGAGTAGTGGCTGCAGCAGTAGCAGTAATGATTCTCCCAGCACAACCAGTTAGCTCAGGTGAAGAAATGAGAGGGGAAGAAGGTGAAGTAGCAGCTGCTGCTGTTAGGGAAAAATCCCAGCAGTAACAGAACCTCCCAGGTAAAGAAAAGAGAGAGGAAGAAGATGAAATAGTAGCTACTGCAGTTCCAAATTTCTCCCAGCACAGTGACGAGCAGTAACAGTAGCTCAATTAGAGGGAAATGAGGGAGAAGAAGAAGAAATTTAAGAAGCAGCAGCTCTTAAGACAATCCAGCACAACATTAAACAGTCTCAGCTCAACGTGGGGAGAATTGAGAGAGGAAAAGGGGAGGCAATTGCAATGAACAGTGGTGGGCTGGTTTAGGGTTCTTGGGATAAGAGCCTATTTATAGGTTAGGAATGGGTGGTTAATGACAGGATTAGCCCTTAGGGTTTCATGCAATTAGGGTTAGGGTTAGGGTTAATGAGGTCTTTGGGCTGGAATCTTCTAGAGGATGCACAATTAACATAAACCCCCTCCTAATTAGTTAAAATCTATACTAAGGCCTATCTACACTAATTAGCCTAAAATTAACACAAGCACCCAACGAACCCACAAAGCTAACTCAACTAGGCTAGTCTAACTATAACTTAGGAAAAGTCTAACTAATTGCCCTGATTAACCCCTAATTAGCACAATTAGATAGTAATTAGCAATAGTTAACAATAATTAGTATAAATTAGGATTAATTAGTATTAATTAGCCTATAAAATAGCAATTAGAGGGCCCACTAAGGTTGGGGCCTCACATTTAAAGTTCCCACAAAATTGTAAGTATTGAACACCAAAAGGTAGTAAGTAAAATGCACTTGATTCATTTTCTTTTCATCCATTATAAAATACACTATTCATTTGTAGCAAAAAAAAAAAAGATACACTATTCATTTTCTTTTTTATTTTTGTCCTGTCTTAGTTTAAGGTTTATTATTAAAAAAACACATGGCATTTAAGTTTTCAGAGTTAAAAGGTAGTATGTACACCATGAACCACATTAACCGGGGTAGACAAAATAGTGCCAAGAAAGACTAAAAAAATTTCTGAATGATAAAATCTGAAATATTTTTCCTTTGAAATGATTCTTAATTGCACCATATCTCACAATTAATTTTACAAAAGACAAAAAAAAAAAAAAAAACCAATTGAATAAAAATTTGGAAATTAGTGAACAAAATGGTTCAATGAGAACCACGAATGAATGCTTATTGGTCTTATCTCACTCTTGAGGGGTTTGAAGGGTGACGATTGAAGAGGCTTTGGTCTAAATCGTAAGACTTTAACTAACATAAATTAAAACAGGAAAAATAAACAAAATAAAATGTCAGATTCTTATACAAATATGGATTATGTTTTTGGCCTTTTGAATATTAGCACCTATACTGCTTAAAAAAAAGTCATTCCCCTTCGACTCTATGGAGAAGGAAAACAGATTTTGACAGACAATGGAAAGCTTTTCCATGCCTCATAGCATCGTCCTTTTAGTTATTGTCTACTTTACTTTTCTCAACCATGACACTTTCTGTTTGAGTTTTCCATTTTTCTATCTCACATAACAAAACAGTATCAATTTTACATTTTAAATGCTCTCCACAAATTTATATTCCAAACATAGAGTGAGAACTAAATACAAAGTTCTACCATAAAGAAACAAGAAACACGCACAATTTGGAAGCCTGCAGTTAAGATTCAAGAAATAAAACAGACATATAATTAAAATTATCAAAGCACGAAGGCTATCAATGGGCCTAACTTTGGCCCAAACATGAATGAGAAAGAAAAAACCAACTCTTCATCATCATTTTCTTAACTCTGGTTGCACCCATTTTTCTTAGAATGAAGATTTTATTTCAACATTAAAAAAAATTGAAGAAGAAGACACAATCAATCAATAATGATTTCAGTAGACAGTGCTCACTTACATGTATGAAAACTCCCTCTATTCCAAAAGAAGCTAAGAGTCAATGAAGAATCTGTTAAAATATCATGTTCTTCCTTACACAATTACTCACAGAGGAAAAACCTCATACCCACAAAATTTCCTACATTGAAAATCTTGTAGTATCTGAATAAGAAGAATGTTAAAAGAAAATTTTAAAAAAGAAGAGGGAAAAAAACAACATTTGAGATAAATTCCAATCTTAATTATCCACATTTTCCTTTCCTTTTCTCCACCACCTTAAAAAAAAAAACCAAAGAAATCGAAAAAAAATAATCGATTTATTGGAATGTATTAAAACGAAATTTTATTATGTTTAAAAATCAGCATCAACTCAATATAAGAGATTAAAAAAATTATTAGGATCGTGTATGCCAAGTTTGGTCTGGATCCGAGTTCATTTTGGTATAGTAGGGGGTAGTTAGCAATTTTTCAGAGAATTTAGGGGGCCTTTTTGTAATTTTAGATTTTTGAGATTATGGTGTACTGTTGGGTAGATATTTTTAATTCCTAAACTTTAGTCTTTTAGATCATCATGATCCGGATCCTTAAAACCCCTCTGAATCCAAGCTTGACCCAAAGTCTATTTTACACAAATTGAGAAATTCCCATTATGTCCCTATCATTATCCAATATAAAATACATATATATATAATAAATATATATAAGGGTAGGGCCCACAACTTGCATTTTATTGGGCATGTCACTCTTTTATAATAGGGTAAAGAAATTGAAAAATTCCCACTATGTCCCCATCTTTATCCATATATCAAATACATATACATAATAAATATATATAAGGGTGACCCCACAACTTACATTTTATTGGGTATGTGTGTAGTGAAAAAAGTACATCATCTTTCTCTATTTTATAAGGGTAGATATAGATATATATAGATAGAAATTGGGAAATCCCCATTATGTCCCCATCTTTATCCATATAAATAAAATACATATACATAATAAATATATATAAGGGTGGGCCCCACAACTTGCATTTTATTGGGCATTTGTGTAGTGAAAAAAGTACATCATCTTTATCTCTTTTATAAGAGTGTGTGTAGTGAAAAAAGTACATCATCGTTCTCTCTTTTATAAGAGTAGATAGAAATTGGGAAATTCCCATTGTGTTCCCATCTTTATCCATATATAAAATACATATACATAATAAATATATATAAGGGTGGGCCCCACAACTTGCATTTTATTGGATATGTGTGTAGTGAAAAAAGTACATATATATAAAGGTGGGCCCCACAACTTACATTTTATTGAGCAATTGTGTAGTGAAAAAAGTACATCATCTTTCTCTCTTTTATAAGAGTTTTATTTTATGAGAGTAGATATAGATAGAAATTGGGAAATTCCCATTATGCCCCCATCTTTATCCATATATATAAAATACATATACATAATAAATATATATAATGGTGGGCCCCACAACTTGCATTTTATTGGGCATGTGTGTAGTGAAAAAAGTATATCATCTTTCTCTCTTTTATAAGAGTAGATAGATAGAATAGATAGAAATTGGGAAATTCCCATTGTGTTCCCATCTTTATCTATATATAAAATACATATACATAATAAATATATATATGAGGGTGGGCCCCACAACTTTCATTTTATTGGACATATGTGTAGGGAAAAAAGTACATCATCTTTCTCTCTTTCATAAGAGTATATATATATAGAGGATCCCTCTCCTCAGCTCAAGTGCATTATATGGTTCGCTCAGCACGTGGGGCAGTGAAGAGATCGTGTGATTTTTCATTCAAACTTCAGCATTATCAGATCGTGGACCCCGCCCAATGAAATTTGGTTTCCTCGCTCCTTCATTTCATCAAAACGAAACGAAAGCTGCTCAGGGCTCCTCTCTCTCTCCATTCCCCATTTCCTCTCCATCTGCTCTCTCTCCGTTCTGCCAGCGAACGCGCGATCCTCTCCTCAGGCGAGAACGGCGAACGAATCTGCGCTGGATCTGCTCTCTCTCCATTCGCCCATTTCACTTTCGCTGGCTCTCTCTCTCTCTCTTCTCTCTCTTTTCGGCCAGACACTATCTTCATCCTCTGAGTAGAGCGATCGTCTCCGCCGAGGAACTCCTCTCCTCAGGCTTCTCTCCAGCGAACGAACCCTTCCCCCATTTCTCCATCTCCTCTCCCTTTCCATTTCGACCTGACCTGAAACCCATTTTTCTCTCCTGCGAGGTTTGAAGCGACGCACCCTCTCCTGCGATCCGCTGTCCGGAAGGCACGATCTGTCTCCTGCGATCGATTCTCCCATTTCTATCGCCAGGCATGCCCCTTCTCTTCGATGTATGCATTTTCTTCCTTCTTTCTCTGTTTTTTTTTTCCTCTGTTTTTTTCTCTGCCAGCTAGTTTGATCTGGGGTTTCGCAGTGCCTTGGATTGAGGGTTGTCTGTGTTTGGACATGTTTAGGCTTCTATTCAAGGAAAAAAAAAATTGTCATGTACGATCTAAGCACATGACTCCATTGTCTGTGTTTGGACATGTTTAGGTTTCTATTCAAGTGATGTTTTAGCTTTTGGATGAAGACTTGCAGTGTCGCAGGAAACAATATGCGGGAATACCTATTGGTTGCTAATAAGCTGATTGAAGAGTTTTTATTGTTGCCGATTTTGACGGATTAAAAACACTAAATGCCTTCTTTTCTTTCCTTTTAATCATTCATGTAAAATGACTTTTGCCTTTGCCCTCTTGTAGAATCATCTGTCATTGATAGCTAGACTAAAAAAATTTCTGATCCATTGTGCTATTATGTTCGAAGACAAATTTTTTTTTTCTGATCCATTGTGCTATTATGTTCGAATTTCCATTCCTTGGTTTTGGTAGTCGGGACTAGTTTCTATGTAACTTCAAATGCAGGACTTGACTGCTGTGAACCTAACTTGTTTCTTCTTTTAAATGTTATGTAGGATTTCCTTCTTTTAGTATTGTTGTCATTGATGATTGGTCATGATTATTTAGGATTTCTTTATTTTTTTTGCTGCTGTGATTATTGATGATTGCTCATGGTTATAAAGATTGCTTAGCAAAATAACCCGTCAGATATACATTGATATCTAGGAGTCAATGAGCACAGGTGCATACTCTCCCACCTGTATCTATGGTGATGACAAAAAGGAGGAGCACTTTAACAGTCTTGAGTATACAGTAGCATGGTCATGTAGAATCTAAGTACATGACTCCATTGGCCTACATGTGTGCTCCTTCAGAAAAAATATGCACCATTTGAGGACCACACCATGGTCCTCTTCTTCATCTGAACTGTCCTAAACAAGGGTACTCGACAAGGGTAGTGCCGATTTTCTAAACCGAGTTGAAAAAGTGCGACGGTTGAAAAAATGTCAAACGCGGTTGTAATTAACTGAAAATTAGCAGAATTTAGGTTCATCATATGTTCTTTGAAGGCCCCAAATTTGAGAAAAAAAAAAACTTCGGGAAGTGGGTTAAAAACTGTCCTAAACAGGGGTACTCGGCAAGGGTAGTGCCGATTTTCTAAACCGAGTTGAAAAAGTGCGACGGTTGAAAAAATGTCAAATGCGGTTGTAATTAACTGAAAATGAGCAGAATCTAGGTTCACCATATGTTCTTTGAAGTCCCCAAATTTGAGAAAAAACAAACTTCGGAAAGTGGGTTAAAAACTGTCCTAAACAGGGGTACTCGGCAAGGGTGGTGCAGAATTTCTAAATCGAGTTGAAAAAGTGCGACGGTTGAAAAAATGTCAAACGCGGTTGTAATTGACTGAAAATTAGCAGAATTTAGGTTCATCATATGTTCTTTGAAGTCCCCAAATTTGAGAAAAAAAAAACTTTGGGAAGTGGGTTAAAAACTGTCCTAAACAGGGGTACTCGGCAAGGGTGGTGCAGAATTTCTAAATCGAGTTGAAAAAGTGCGACGGTTGAAAAAATGTCAAACGCGGTTGTAATTAACTGAAAATGAGCAGAATTTAGGTTCATCATATGTTCTTTGAAGTCCCCAAATTTGAGAAAAAAAAAACTTCGGGAAGTGGGTTAAAAACTGTCCTAAATAGGGGTTCTCGGCAAGGGTGGTGCAGAATTTCTAAATCGAGTTGAAAAAGTACGACGGTTGAAAAAATGTCAAACGCGGTTGTAATTAACTGAAAATGAGCAGAATTTAGGTTCATCATATGTTCTTTGAAGTCCCCAAATTTGAGAAAAAAAAACTTCGGGAAGTGGGTTAAAAACTGTCCTAAACAGGGGTGCTCGGCAAGGGTGGTGCAGAATTTCTAAATCGAGTTGAAAAAGTACGACGGTTGAAAAAATGACAAACGCGGTTGTAATTAACTGAAAATTAGCAGAATTTAGGTTCATCATATGTTCTTTGAAGTCCCCAAATTTGAGAAAAAAAAAACTTCGGGAAGTGGGTTAAAAACTGTCCTAAACAGGGGTGCTCGGCAAGGGTGGTGCAGAATTTCTAAATCGAGTTGAAAAAGTGCAACGGTTGAAAAAATGTCAAACGCGGTTGTAATTAACTGCAAATGAGCAGAATTTAATTAAGTTTAGGATGATAGCTCTACATATTGAATCTAAACTACTTGTCACAAACCAGAGTATATAGTCTCCTAAGTAAACTTATGTTCTGATTGCAAAAGAATTTGCTTAGATTCCAACATCACCCATTAATGAGTATTGTATAATAAATCCTCCTTATCAGCATAACCCCATACTCACAATCCCATTATCGTTCATCGATTCCAAGAATCGACCCAATTCTACTTTCCTCCACAAACTAGTTTCATTCCATCATTGATGAATGCCATCATTGAATTGGTGCAGGGTTTTGAATATGGAAGTGTCCTCATCCTCATCACCAGCTTTGCATTATCCGGATGTAGATGAGAATTTGACACCAAAATTGGGGATGCATTTTGAGGATTTAACGAAAGCATATGAATTTTACAATGTTTATGCAAAGGCAGCTGGGTTTAGTGTAAGAAAAGATTCAACTCGTACTAAAGATGGGGAGGTAGTTTGGAAGCGATTTTATTGTTCAAAGGAGGGTAAAACGGACGAGAAACATTGGATTGACAAGGATGTTGTTCAAAGGCGTCGCATGGAAACACGAGTAAATTGTAAGGCGCAATTGTAAGTGAAAAAAGAAAAATCAGGGGGTTATGAAGTGTCGAAATTTGTTCCTGGCCATTGCCATCCCCCCACTACTCCTCGCAAGCGATTCATGTTGAGGTCGCATCGGTCTGTTCCAGAAACAATGAAGCAACAAATAAATACATATGATACTGCAAATATTCGAAACAAGCAACAAATGCAAATATTCAGTTCGCAATCTGGGGGACTAGACAAGATCGGATTTACAGATAGAGATGCTGAGAATCACCGCAGAAATGATAAGGAAAAGAGAAAGGGGCTTGATGGTCAGCTGTTGTTTCAACTCTTTGAAAATCGCAAGGAAATGAGTCATGGATTTACTTATAACATTGAGCGAGATGTAGAGAAGAAGATAACACATGTTTTCTGGGCGAATGCTTCATTCCGTTCGGCATACAAAATTTTTGGTGATGTTGTAACATTTGATACAACATATAAGACAAACTGTTATGGGCTAATTTTTGGTGCGTTTGTTGGTTGCAATCATCATGGTCAAACAACGTTGTTCGGATGTGGGTTCCTACCGAATGAAAAAGCAGAGTCTTTTGAGTGGTTGTTTAACAAATGGCTTGAAGCCATGCCTTGTGGCCCACCTAAAGGAATTATAACGGATCAAGATTTGGCTATGACAAAAGCCATAAAAAAAGTCATGCCAAACACTCGTCATCGGTATTGCCTATGGCACATTTTGGATAAACTGCCATCGAATTTGGGAGGGGTTTCTATTCACAATGAGGGTTTGGTTGAAAAGATTAAAAGTTGTCTTTATAAATTTGATACTCCTCTCGAATTTGAGAGTTCTTGGAATGAAATCATGTCAGATGCTTCCCTTGTGGAAAATGATTGGTTGAAAGCTATGTTCAACATCCGTAATATGTGGGTTCCGGCATATCTAAAGGAGAATTTCTTTGCGGGCATGTCAACTACTCAAAGGAGTGAAAGTATGAATTCATTTGTGAAGCAGTATGTTGAGTACAAGAATTCATTGATTGATTTCATATTGCGGTTTGACTCTGGGGTGGAACGTTTAAAATATCTTGAAAACAAAGAGGATTTCGAATGTAGTAATGGGAACCCTAAATTAAAAACATGCTCACCAATGGAGAAACAAATGGCAGGTATCTACACAAGGAGCTTATTTTATAAGTTACAAGAAGAGTTGTTTGTTACCTTGTCAATGGAGGTTGATGTTGTAAATGAAGATGTTGTCAGTTGTAATTTTGTTGTGACAAGTATGATGGATGAAAATGAAAAAAAAAGAGAGGTTTTATGGAAGAAAGAAGAGATGCATGCATATTGTTCTTGCAAGAAATTTGAGTTTGAAGGCATACCGTGTCGTCATGCATTGTCTGTTATGGTGCGTTTAAATGTAAGATATTTACCAGAACGTTACATTTTGAAGCGATGGACGAAGGGAGTTACAAAACTAAATTCTATTGATACTGATGGAGCTGAAAATGAAAGTTGCGGCTCTGACTCGTTACTGGGTAGACAACGTTACATTTCAAGTATTTTTACTCCAATATTTAACGAAGGTTGTCTATCCAAAGAAGGGCTCGAAATTCTAGTCAACGCTCATGCCGAAGTACAAATGAAGCTGCAGAACTTAAAAACGGAGATTCCATCAGAGGCAAGCATGCACCCATGGAAAGGATTAGATAGTGATGTTATAGAATATCAAGAACCATCACATGTTGTAACAAAAGGACACGCGAAGAGACTTAAATCATCGAAGGAGAAAGCAACAAAAGGGCGGCTTTGTCGTGGTTGCAACAAACGCGGTGTCTCGCACGACAAGCGAAATTGTCCTGCGCTACTAAACAAGTATACATTCTATGATTTTAATTTTTAACTTTTTTTTTTCTTCCATCTTGACATATTAACATAGTGCTTTTGACATAAAATTTCAGGTTGGTTGAAAATGTTCCAAACCAAACAGAAGACAATACCTATCCAAGTTCAGAAGGCTCTGAGTCTGAAATGCTTTAATAAGAAAATGGTAAAGGATTCAATTCTCATGGCTACCTTTCTATGTTTTCATTTATCAGATTTTCTAATGTGAACTATTGTTTGATTGCTTGTGTAGGGGATATGATGCTGGAGTTTGAAGATGCTGTCAATGGAGGCTTCTGAAGATGGTGCAGCTGGCATGGAATTATAATGTTCTTTTTGTTTTTGTCATTATCTTTGGTTCTCAATTAAGGGACTTCTCCACTAGCTGTTTGTATGATCTAAGTCTTAACTATATTTTGATGAATTGGGTGAACACTAGAGATGTTGAAGCAGTCTGTTTGGAGTCTTGAACCATTAATGGTTTTTAATTAATGTGTTGATTAACTACTCAGATTTTGTGTTTTTTATTTATGGTTTTCTGAATAGATGTGAGATGGGTGTTGTATGGATTTGAGAGTTATATGTTGAATGTGATTGGATGTGGGATGGATACCAAAAGTAGAACTTTGAGAGTTAGCTGGTAGTGCAACTAGATGAGACCCAAACTTGAATGCAGATGATGCCTATTTGGCAAACCAAACTCGTTCACACTGGCACTGTGCAAGTGTTTATGGTATCGGATCGGCTGTTTTGGTTATCTTTCGGTCTATATATGTCTCGTTTACCTTATGCATTATGTTGATCTCTATAATTGTAGTGTCATATATTTCTGTTCTCATATATATGAGGTTCTGGACAGAGTTACTGATGTTGTAAGAGCAGGCTGCACCATAGTAAGGTGCTGTTTTCTTTGGGGGCTCACTTGGGATTACTTCCAATTGCTGCTCTAGGCTTGGATGAGGTCTCATAAGTTGTTGTCTTGAGTCACCATCTGGAACTGGATCCTTCCCTCGTAAGTTGCACAAACCACCCTTTTTTTTTCAAAAAAAACTATATCTCGGCTTCTAATAAGTGCTGCATTATGATCTCATTCTTCCAAGCAATGCATACATTATATGTTCTAGCCAACCTGTCCTCCAAAGGCCTTGGAAGCATCCCAGCTTGTATTTGGATGATGCGTCTAATGAGAAAAGCTCATGGTCTATTTACTTTAACCAGCATCAAGGTAGAAGTGTAGGAACATCCCAGCTGACTGGGATTCATGCACTAATAAAAAAGAGGCAAGCATAATGTTGATGGCTTGCAGCACACTGCCTTTATCTCCATATCAATCTTGCTCTCAAGTGTTACTCCTACAGGGTTATGTAGGGAAACTTGCTACAGCGCTGACTTTGGCAAACTTTCATTTTGAATTTGTTTTGAAATCTGTGGTTGCAAGAGACATGATCCCATTATTTGCTTTATGGCTTTTTCAGAGGTGGAAAGCTTGTTCTTGAGTATGAAGGTGAACTATATCTTGTTCTCATTCTGCCTCAAATCATGATCCCCTAAAGAATTTAGCATACACTAAAATCCTTCATGAAGATGCAACGATCAGAATATGATGGTTGTCTTATATTCATTGGAACTGACGAAAAAACCTACTCTACTTCCCACCATTAATGCATTCTTCAGGTTCTTGAGTGAATGCAAGTCCGACGCATCCAAACCTACCTTTGCCTGTCTTTTGGCAAATTAGCACATCAAATGAGATCTCACTCTTTTGTAACAAGTTTGATTTTTTTTCTCGAGTGATTTCCTACAAAAATAGTATGGATGCTAGTGGAAGCATGAAAAAAGTCGTGCCACCCACAACAAACTCATGAACCATATTATCTACCTCTATGGAACTGCATCCAGGGATTTTCTCTATGCCTCTGGATTTCATCAAATTACGGATTCCAATCGCATCCTTCCATCGTCCTGAGCTAGCATACATGTTTGAAAGCAGCACATAGTAACCAGGATTCAGAGGCTCTAATTCCACCAGCTTTTTTAATACCCTCTCCCCAAGCATGTAATCATTGCACATTCTGCAAGCGCCACTGATAGAATAATCTAATAATCTAAACAGCATGGATCTAAGCAAAAATCAATCTTGAGGATTTAGGGTCAATAACATTACTGTCTCCACAAATAGAGCAATTGATAATTCATAATATAATGTATTTTGGGTCTGAAAACATAAGTCTTAAAACATCAACTCTAATAGACTGTCGCGAACATTCTTCTGGTACCAAATATATGCAACAAAAAAGATTATAATGACAAGCATATAGGCAACTCCATTTTCGCGTCTGCTTCCCCTGTTTTGGTGGTCTATGCTTTCTCTTAGACGACGCATTTCAAGCCTCATTTCTTCAACGGCGCTTTTCATTTCTTCCAATTTTGCGTCAATATTGCCACTTCCTGTATCTGACTTGGGAATCCATTCCGACGTAAGTTCATCCATCCAGATTAGAAGACCACAACCTCTTTCTCCCTGCGATAAAATGCATCACAATAAGCCAAATATTGTACTCAAAAGAATACATTAATGGGTGATGTTGGAATCTTAACGTACAGGCAAATCTGGGCATTTCCAAAATTTGCTTCCAGGGTTGGATGTTGTACGAGAAGTCTTTGGAATCATAGTCCCGTATCCGCATGGGCACTTTGGAGCCCATTGTAAGTTTTGTAATGAAACAGACGATGACCTGCCTACATATTCTTAACCTAATATGTTAATTCATATATAAGATTCTCATGTTAGAAATAAATAAAAAACTTCTTATCACATTCTTGAAGATGACATGAGAATCACATAGGACCAACTGGATAATCCTTTGAATAATGTGGGTACTCCTTTCAGCTGCACAGAGAGAGAGAGAGAGAGAGAGAGAGAGAGAGAGAGAGAGAGAGCATTTTACATGATTTAGAAATATAATCTCCCTTCTATTAACACATGGCATTGACTGAGTAGTAAAAAAAAAAAAAGAAGTGGGACTCACCCAAATCACTTGCACCAAAGGGAGTGGATAAGTAAAGAAGTCCTTATCACTATAAATGAAAAAACCAATAGAAGCATTGCTGAATGAGGCCTTTTGTTTATGCTATAGTTACTTGGTTTATGGACCACTTGTTTTGCCCTTATTTTGTAGGAATTTACTCAAACAAGTCAAGACCTTACCTGTTTTGAGGGGTGGTTTGGGGTACAGAGGGGCTTTCAATCTTGTATCCAATTATCCAAGAAAAAGTAAGAAGTAATACAAATCTTTAAGAAATTTTACACCTAAGAGGTTAGAAATTCAAATTGTCAGCACCACTCTAGGACATCCAATTGCACCCATTCCTCTCATATACATGGTAAATATTTCATACTAGGCCTGTATCTTTTAAGGGCAATGCTTTTGTAGTTTCTATGGTAGGAACTAAAAGTGAAAGATCAATCATGAAGATCCACAAGTGGCACCCAAAAAATCACATACCCATTCAACATTTGAGCAATATCTACATTAGACTAATGTGAAAAAAGGAGCAGCTGTAGCCCATACATTTGTCTTCGAACATAATAGCACAATGGATCAGAAATTTTTTTAGTCTAGCTATCAATGACAGATGATTCTACAAGAGGGCAAAGGCAAAAGTCATTTTACATGAATGATTAAAAGGAAAGAAAATAAGGCATTTAGTGTTTTTAATCCGTCAAAATCGGCAACAATAAAAACTCTTCAATCAGCTTATTAGCAACCAATAGGTATTCCCGCATATTGTTTCCTGCGACACTGCAAGTCTTCATCCAAAAGCTAAAACATCACTTGAATAGAAACCTAAACATGTCCAAACACAGACAATGGAGTCATGTGCTTAGATCGTACATGACAAATTTTTTTTTTTTCCTTGAATAGAAGCCTAAACATGTCCAAACACAGACAACCCTCAATCCAAGGCACTGCGAAACCCCAGATCAAACTAGCTGGCAGAGAAAAAAACAGAGGAAAAAAAAAACAGAGAAAGAAGGAAGAAAATGCATACATCGAAGAGAAGGGGCGTGCCTGGCGATGGAAATGGGAGAATCGATCGCAGGATGGAAATGGGAGAATCGATCGCAGGAGACAGATCGTGCCTTCCGGACAGCGGATCGCAGGAGAGGGTGCGTCGCTTCAAACCTCGCAGGAGAGAAAAATGGGTTTCAGGTCAGGTCGAAATGGAAAGGGAGAGGAGATGGAGAAATGGGGGAAGGGTTCGTTCGCTGGAGAGAAGCCTGAGGAGAGGAGCTCCTCGGCGGAGACGATCGCTCTGCTCAGAGGATGAAGATAGTGTCTGGCCGAAAAGAGAGAGAGAGCCAGCGAAAGTGAAATGGGCGAATGGAGAGAGAGCAGATCCAGCGCAGATTCATTCGCCGTTCTCGCCTGAGGAGAGGATCGCGCATTCGCTGACAGAACGGAGAGAGAGCAGATAGAGAGGAAATGGGGAATGGAGAGAGAGAGAGGAGCCCTGAGCAGCTTTCGTTTCGTTTTGATGAAATGAAGGAGCGGGGAAACCAAATTTCATTGGGCGGGGTCCACGATCTGATAACGCTGAAGTTTGAATGAAAAATCACACGATCTCTTCACTGCCCCACGTGCTGAGCGGACCATATAATGCACTTGAGCTGAGGAGAGGGATCCTCATATATATATATATATAAATAAACTATGATAATTCTTTCGAGGGATAATTTCAATAGAATATCCCTTTTGACACTGCTAATACTAGTAAAGGGCCTCATCTTTTGGGGATGAGGATGAATTGAGGCCCACCCACATGACATGACATGTGGTCCGCAATCTAGACCATAAAATTCAAGAAAGTGGGTTGGTTATGAGGTTATCTATGTAAATGCTCTCCTCCAAGCACTACACCAAAAATCGAAAATTGGAACGGAAAAGCGTTCCTAATCCTCCCGTTCCTAATTCGTTAAACCGTTCCAATTTCCGTTCCAATTTGGTACCAACCGTTCCTAATCCAAATTGGAACGGAAATTGGAACGGTTTAACGGATTAGGAACGGGAGGATTAGGAACGCTTTTCCGTTCCAATTTCCGATTTTTGGTGTAGTGAAGCAGATAGCACGTGCAGTCCAGCTCTATAGGGCCCACTTGGGTGGAACTTTAATTAGTACAAATCTTTTGATAATCATGTTTTCCCATGGTCTAACACTGAAACTAATTTTACACACATTAAACCTTCACTCATTATTGGATTGAATCTAAAATAAATATATAGTTAAGATGTCATTAAATTTTAAAGCTATATTAATTAAGTCAAGGGCTAGGATAATATTGTGAGGTCGATTTTTTTTTTTTTTTTTGGTTTGTTTGTTTGTTTTATAGGCTCTCTCTTACCTATAAGCTCTTAAATCAAGGGCTAAAATAGTCTAGTGGGGTTGATTTTCTTCGGTTTGTCTTTCCTTGAGAGACCTTTCCATCTACCATTTCCTTGTTGATATACATTCATCTAAGCGAGCCCAATGAGCTTCCTCGTGGGATAGCCACATTCTTTATAACTTATTGCATGAAACAACCCCATTGTTTAGTCTAGTATTCAAATCTTAATCTAAGGATGTGCCCAAATTTCGTCATTTTATATATATATATATATAGAATTAACTTATTGCATGAAACAATCCCATTGTTTAGTCTAGTATTCAAATCTTAATAGTAAGGATGTGCCCAAATTTCGTCATTTTATATATATATATAGATTGCGAATTCTTCAGGATTGAATCCTGAGCATTTTATATCATTAGCTCGAGATCTTACATTAAAACCTAGCCCGTCTATTAGATTTAAGGTTAAAAGAAGAAAAAAACTGTTCAGCCATCTTCTACTCTACTGAGATCATCAACACCACAGAGAACAAGTTACAAACTAATGATCAAGGTAACCCTTTCTTAAACCATTGCATTCAACCATTCTTTTTTTCTTTTTCTTTTTCTTTTTTAATTTTTTTATTTGCTATCAGAGGGTTCTCAATCCTTTCGGTTGGATTAATCCCTCCGGCCTAAAGAGAAACCAGGTAAACTCCCTTATAACCGCGGTGTGGTAGTCCAATTTCGAACCTATAACCTCCGTACACAAATCGTGGTCTTAGACCAACTATGTACGTGATAAACTCCCTTGTACACCGAGTATTATAAACTTCCCTTAAACCATTGCATTCAACCATTCAATTCCACTTTAGCATTAACTTGTCTTAAACTTATAGCTTTAAATAAACAAAATATCATGGCAGACAGAGGTGTTGGCATGACACACGTGTTACAGGTCCAAGCCAATCAAAGATGGGACTTCCCCACTAAGATCTCCAGTTGTCCACCACTAAATATCAGCTGGCCTACATAGATATAAAGCTTAATAACACAAAGCCACGTTGGTCCACCTACATGGACTTTTGGTGAGAACGGATCTAATAAAAGGACATTGATTTTTAGTGGGCTAGGTCAATGAAAATACATGGAAGGCCTTTGATGTGATGCCACGTTGCCTCGTGGGGCCGGGTCGCTGACACTTGTAATTTCATGTGGAGGTTATTAGCCATGGCCATGTCCATGTCCCGGGCCAGGTCAGCTTGGGATCGGAAGGGCCATACCAGGCTTTTTTTAGTTGTTCATGCTTTCTATCAATTGTTAGGACAAATTAACCACTAAATTACAAGGCAGCACCTTTCATCCGAGTTGTTCTTTGGGCTATCCATCACTTAATCCAAGCCTGAATTAAATATTAAATGACCCCAGATAATATATACAAGACGGTCCAAAGTAGCCGCCTAGGCCTGGATTCGGCTTGGGTGGCCCAACCAATGAGCACGGCTACCCTAACCTCACATGAGTCTAGACCCGATTTTGATGGACTATCTTTAGTACTCACCCTACTTTAATACTAACCAGAATTACAGTCACCGAATTAGAATAGATTTCATAAAAAAAAATATATAACTTAATAAGCCATTAGATTTTAAGGCATCTAATCCAACAATAATTGTAATTCAGGCTAGTGTTAAATTGGGCTAACTGCTAATTCATGGGGGGATGGTAAGTGTGAGGAGTTAGGTTTATCTAAGAGTGTCTCATATGGTGGTAAAAAGGTACCCATTAATAGAATATTACCCTAAAAATAAAAACCTTATATATAAAGCATTATTAAAATAAAAATATTATCAGTTATAAACCGTGACTTGTGTTTAAACCCACACTCACTGTCAGAGTTTCAATCCAGTGCTAGAGGCACTATGCTTAGGAAAAACAAAACATCCGCACATGCAAACACCCTAGCCAGGGGGACTGGGAAAAGAGCCTACGCCGTGACAAGAAAGCCTGTACATGTGGAAAGAGACAACATACCAAATGTTGGAATTCTAAACAGTCAAATGAGAAGTGTCACTCCTTAAAAAAAAAATCATAGAATTAAAATGGATTAACTGAGAAACACTATTTTATAAAACCCAGTTGAAGTTAGACTCTGACATGATGGTCAGATGGAGCTGAAACATGGTCCTGAATCCAAATAGGATTGTCAATTGAGCTCGAAAATGGAGATAGGTAAATTTTATTGTCCTCACCTTGTTTTATGCATACTAGCTGGCTTGAGGTCTTCTCTAAATAAATCCGTTATTTTTTTTTCGTTCCGTTTTGTTCGCTCAAAATGTCCATTAGATGCATAATTACTGATCGAGTAGATATACTTTTAGTCTAGGTAGAGTTACATTCAATACTGAAATGAACAAATACAATTAATCACATTTTTTCACATGTCTAAACTAATGGTCTCGATCTTACACTAATTTACCTGGAATTTGGAGCGTAAGATGAGGAGCAGAATCAACAGTTTGGATTCATGTTCCGTGGTCCTCATTCTATAAAAAAAATTAATTTCTTTATATATTATAATTAACATGTCTTTTAATCGGTATTTCTTTTATAAGAATATTGTCTAAACTAAGGGATTATTTGGTTAGAAAATATCTAAGAATTCTTATTTGGGGGCTATCTCAAAATTCCATAATTTGTTTGTGCATCGAGAGGAATGTAGTAGAGAGAAGAATTGTGATGGTTTTTTTGTACAGTACCCTTTTCGGTAATTTGGTGCAAAACATTTTTCTCTTGATTCTTCTCAATAGAGAACATATTTATTTTTTAAGGGTAGAAATACAGGATACCTCTCACTCGCAGAAATGAAAATCTATAAGGAGAGGAACTTAGGAATGTAAATGGGTACCCGATTCTCCGATTATCCGGAGGTTCCGATCCGTTAAAAGCTGGGTCTGGATCCTTATTTAGGCCCCGATAAGTAAATGGGTCTAGGTCCGGTTCCACCTTGGTCTGGACCTGAGACCCGATCTATTACATCAATTTCGAAAATCTCTCCTAAAAATCATGTTTTTTTAAAATATAATTCTCTATCTAAACTCGAATCCAAATCCAGACCGGTCCCATATATGTTTCTGGTTCCGAAGCCAAGAAATCGGTTCTGAAACGGTCCCGGAGCCAAGAACCAGTTTCGAAACGGTTCCGAGGCCGGATCCGGTTCCACCATCTCCCTAATGGAACCAACCAGTTTATAACCCTAGTCGAACCCTCTTTTTGCATAAACTTATCATAAGAGAGCGTTTGTGCCCGAGCAATTCTGCTGAAGCGGAAACAATAAGGTAATTAACGTTTGGCGCAGTTTGGTTAGCAGCAAAAAGTACCAACGAAATAGTGATTTTCAACACTAAATTAGATTTTGTTTTCTTTTCATCAGAATCGTATTTCCACGTAGAAGAAATGCGTATTTCCTCTTCCACGAGACACAAACATCCCCAATGTTATCCTCTATTAGAATCACAAACACTCACACACATGTGGAATTAGAGAATTCTCAAAACTAAAATTTAAAAATAAAAATAAAAAAAGGAAGAAAGCTTGAAGTGTTTTGGAAGCCAAATAAAAATATTCCAATAGCTTAAGGGACAGCTGTTGATATGCTGTTAGCAAATTTCCAAAACCAAGCACTACAAGTTAGTGTCATAGTGTATCATAAACTTAAAAAAACACGAGTAAAAGGTACCAATGTGGATTACATAAATGCACAAATTCATCCTAATTTGCCAACGAACCACGAACATGTCTTCAGTCACCGACTCGAGCTGGCTCGAGATCTAAATGGCTTGTGAGTTGTGCGGTGGCAGTTGTTAGAAAGTAAATGAAAAAATAGAGGCCGGCTGCTCCGCCCAGATCGGCCAGGTCAGCTACACGCGGCGACTTCTCAGTAGACTAAGTTCCCAAAATTTCTAAAGTAAAAGTAGAAAAGCAATGTATACCTCAGGAGCACACCTGCACATGAAATCATAAAACTCAATGATATTTTGAACTTATGCATGTATAACCTAGGCCGTCCTAGGGCTAGGGGGGTGTTTGAAAACATTTTAAAGATAAGATTTTATTTTATGATTTCGAGCTTATTGATATATTAGAATATTTGGTAAACATTAACTATATTTTATCTCTAGAGATTATTTATTAATTAGAGTTTTTGCCTCTATTAGAAATATATTAATGGTGAGGGACCTGGGGAGTGGGTTTCTAAGTACTTACCTTATAAAAAAAAGAAAAATATATAATTATGAGTGTTTTAGAAAAATAACTAAATAAAATTTTCTTAATCACGTGTTTTGGATAAAAATAAGCTCATTATCAAATTTGAAAGGTGAGCCCAAATTTTCACAATTCCTAGAAGGTGGGCCTCATTTAAAGCTTCCAAACAGCTCCTTAGTCATGGGTTGTTAAGCTGTAAGCGTTACACACGACAAAATGTCACACCAATGCAATGATCATAAATTAACTAACAGAGTTTACTCCTGCATTCTAATAGCGACGATGGAGAATTTGTGGCGGGGCATATGATTTAGATTATTTATCAACTTACATCAACAAAGTTGGCAAGTATTTGATTATTTAAAGTCAAGGGCTTATTCATTTGCATGAAATGGATTTCCTAGGAATTCGATGCATGTATTTTAAAAAGTGTGTTAAATTAAAGAAAAAAGATGAAGATCGTCAAATAATTATAAAATAATCTCTCATTGAATTTAAGTAGAAATGGAAAATAAATAACAAGTCATCGCCTTAATAAATCAAATCCTATGAAAGTCAAATCCCATATTTATTAATTTCAAGTATTTGTATTGAAATTTAAACTTTTTACTTTTTCATTGATGATGGGCATGAGTTGAGGGGTGTAAGAATGTAAGTTAGAGATGTAGTATGTACTTTTATTTTTTAGGGTTTGAATCATTAGTATAATGACTACATATTCATTTCCCATCTTCCTTATATATACTATTTTTCATAAAAGAAAATGTTATTCGATGCTCATTTTTAAAGTTTAACTTTAATTGTTTTGTAAACCACTTATATAGCTTGAAATCTTCATGTATTAGATTCATATGTATTTTAATGCAATCAAAGAGTCCATGACAAGGAGGCCTCTTCTGGGGAGTACAATTTCAGGTTCCTCCTGGGCCTATGTAGTCATTTTTAGTGCTGAAATTCAACTATCCTGCTTACGTACCGTCTGACCAGGGCAACTCCCATGGCTCCCACGCTTTCACCTCTCCTTTCCTTGGCACGCGTTTGGAAATAGTCCACGCCTTCATACATCTCTCTACCCCCATAAAATCCCCACCAAACCTCTCCCTACTCTCACTCTCATCCATTCCATTCCTCCTCTCCGAAATCTACACAAGCCCATCTCTTCATTTCTCATCATCTCCTACAACAAAAATAAGAACAGAGAGAAAGAGAAAGATATCCATTCTCTTAAAATTCATATTCCAACATTTCTCTTCAATGGCCAAGTTACTTGTGTTCTTCCTCCTCTTCCTCTGCTTGTCTTCATCCATACATGCCAGGAAGCTTTTGGGTCAGAGCAAGGTTCTTCCTTCTCAAGAGGCTAGTTTGTTTCTAGTTTCTCTTCCCAAGGGCACAGTGCCCCCATCTGCTCCTAGCAAGAGGAGTCATGAAATGACTGTGGACCAAAGGCTCTTTGCTTCTCATGTCACCACCAGGGATCGCTTCCTGCAGTCAGTTCCAAGCCCAGGAGTCGGTCACTAGAACATCCATCTCCCCTCTCTCTTTCTCAACATCGAAGATTCCCATAAATTGGGATTTTTGTAGGGTCAATATTACAAATTTTGATTTTTTTTAATATATATCTTTATATGGTTTGTGGTTTGTTTTGATACTCTTGACATGAGGAAATGTACATACAGTACAAACATGAAATGGGTATTCATTAATTTTTATTTGTTTTGGGTCCTCTTAAGGATTTAGGTAGACAAGGGATTGATGATTATACATGAGTTGTATTGAAAAATGATTTTTTAAAGTGTAACGTATATTGATATAAGCAGCTATACATGCAGAACCATTTTTTAAAGATGCAAGCTGAGATGGAGGGGTTTTCCAACAGATCTCTGTAGTTATTTTGTGTTGGTGATGTCTTTTTTTTTTCTTTTCATTTTTCTTTTTGATTGAGGTGTGGAAATCAGATCCCTTGCAGATGTAATCATGTGCACTATTATAAAATTAGTTCCTTCCTCTTTTTTCGTCTACTGAAATTTGGAGTTCTGCTCCTGACCTTAGAGAGAAATAGGAGAAAAATCAAGAAGAAAGTGCCCCACCAACTAGCAATGATTTGGAGACATGGTCCAAAAGTGGAGGGCCAATTATCAAGTATCAATCCTACTGGAGCATATTATTCTGTAAATTGAGGTTCTTTTCTATCTCACTGACCGAAAGGTAATGAAAAGCACAGAGAGAAAAAGAAACAATCTTTCACACTATCGTGTCAGACATCTGTGATTACGAAGGAAGAACAAGGAATAACCTTTTACACATCATGAGTCTAGGAAAAGTTGATAGTATGGTAATAAGAGGATTGAGAAATTAAAATCCAATTTCATAATATGAAAAACAAGATTACTCAGAAAAGCTACACGACAAGCCTCTTCGGCAGTTTTATTTTTAATTAGCTATATCTTGTTACATCAATCAAGAGAGGCAAAGCTATGGAAAGGTTTATCTGTGGATTAGGAGTACTTAAAATATCTGACCAAAACAGGTGAATCAATCTTTTTATTTTATTTATTTATTTTTATTTATTATTTTTTTTATACTTTAGGTATAACAGGTGAATCAAGTTTGGCCACACATTTAGCAAACTTTTTCGTGGTTGTGATAGAATATTAAATGATGAAAAATGTCTTACATCAATGTCAAATAGGATTAGCTCAAGATGAAAGGGAAGCTAATGTTATTAACTGTGCAGTAGCCTGCCAGTCTTTTGGCCCGCCCACATGAAAATCTGCCCACTTGCACCAGATCATGACAGAAGATTCACACTTGAACTAGTCGAGAGTCGGCTTTGATACCATTAATAACGCCACACCATTCACGCATGCATGATATTGTTCGTTTTGGCTCACGGGCCTCACGGTTTTGCTTCTAATGGGCCTCAACCCATCAAAAGGCCTCATGCAAGGTAAATAAGTTTTACATATAACCCAATTTACTTTCCTTTCTATAATCAATGTGGGACTCCGTGGCGTCACAATATAAGGTCCATTTGTTAAGGTGAAATTTCTAACTAGATTTTGGGAAGTCTTGGAATTCCAGATCTTCATTAGATTCTGCCTGATAAAAGTCTCCAAATTCTCTATATCTTCAAAAGCCAGCTCCAATAAAATAACTAAAACAATAAATGTCTATTTGCTTAGATATTGAAGTCAAATAAACTAAAAACAATGTCTACGTATCATACATTTCAAATGGTTTTCCTTTGACAGACAATGATTACCTAGTCATCCGTCATCACCCTATAAAATCAAATCTCTACAAAGTAAGAGTTAATCTGCTTTTCCACCTTTGTTTTAGCAAACCCTTGGGAATTTAATACCAAACAATCCTACCGGTTTTATATGAGATGCTTCAAATTTTAAAATTTTAAATTCACTTATAGAAATTAACATTGAAAAGTTCTCATTTAAGACTTAAAGTTTTTGCCTTATCTCAAAAAAGGATAACAGTTTCAAAACTTTTCGATTTGGGCCTAAATTTTCCAATAAGTATTCAATTAAGGATAACTAGCCATTTTAAGACATTTTTAGTAACTTTTTTCTCAATATTCTAAATACCCAAATTACTATTTATTGAAAAAAAAATAAAAACTCTCATTCACTTCACCCATTTTCTCTTTCTTTTCATTCACCTATGTTTGGCACTGCAATAATTGGCATCATGTAGTGATTGCATGAAGAATGCCATAAATTTAATAAAGGGCAATTTGGATATTTTAAAATATTAAGAAAAAAAGTTTCAAAAAAATAACTTTAAATGATTGGATGTTCTTAATTGTAAATTTACTGAAAAACTTAGAGCAACTCCAACAGAGGAGTTATTTCTCCATGTCAGCATGAGTTGACAAGAAATGGTCAAAAATGGCATATGGGGATGACCTCCAACAGAGATGGTAAAAGTGAGGTGGAAAAGGCATATGGGTTGGTATGTTTTTTTTGGCATATGGAAAGGCAACATTCATTTCTTACTTTTTCAATATAATAATACAAGTTAGTGGTTCTTAGGAGATATATGTAATAAAGCAAATGAAGTTTAAATGAAAAAAGAATAAAATAATAATTTGACATCTCTCTTGGAGTTGCCCAAGTGAGATGCCAAATTTACATATGCCTTTTTTGCCACATAAGCCTTTATTTTTTAAAAAGGCATATGGAGAAATAAAGTAGCTCTTGGAGATGCTCTTAGACTCTAATTTAAAAAAATGTTGAAACTAAAATCATTTTTTTAATATAAGATAAAAACTTAAAATCCTTACTTGAAAAATTTCCAATGACATTTCAAAAGTAGCGAGAGAACTTTATCCAATGAGAAATTAAAACCACAGGAAGGAAAAAGTTCCTGATGTGATAGACGATTTGCTTGCGTGAATGAGAAGCGTTGAATTCAGGTTAGAGTACAATATCCAAGCGAATATCCAAGCGAAAGGAAGATGACACGCTTTGGCCTTTCTCACGAGCAGTGGGCAGAAAAAGGAGAAGTCGGTGAAAACCGAATAGTCCTCTGCTCTTTTTGGTGATCTCTATGTTATCATTATGTCAACTATGCCAGCCAGTCTTCCTAAGACTCTTTGGAACGATGGGTTGATGATTTAAGCGGTTGATGTGATTGGGGCCAGTTGCTGTCAAAGATCTCCAAATTACTTCACAATCAGGTAACCATCGCATCTATGGTCTTTCTTTCTTAGATCGCACCGTGATGGTGAAAGTCCTACCAGCCGGCTATACCAATAAATCATGGCGCACCCACCATTATATGAAGTAGCTGTCTTAATTGTAAGAGTTAGTTCAGATGATTTAGGATTTTAACGTGCATCCAAAAGTCACGGGTTCGAAAATATACTAATAAATTGGGGCTGCTGGAGAGTTTATCAAACTTTCCTTTAGACTCGAAAGGATTAAGTCCAGTCCAAAGAATTGGAAACCCTCTCATAGTAAAAATAAATAAATAAATAAATAAATAAAATAAAAAATGTAGTTGTCTTGACGGTTAAGACCTATCACGTGTTCGAGGAATGGATTGATTGCATTACACAATCCCTTTTTTCTATTTTTATTATGATCACTTCCTTATTTCGGAAGTTTTAAATATATATGTGTGTGTGTCTATATATATAAATATATATATATATATATATATATGAGAAAGTTTCAAGTGCATCCATCCCTCACCATAGGGTGAGGGATGTTTCCATAAATGAAAATTTTCAAGTACAAAAGGGTGATTTCAAATACATGAGATGAAGTACAAAAGGAGGATTCATGTGCAAAAAAGGGAAGCATCCCTCACCCTATGGTGAGGGATGGATACACTTGAACATTTCCCTATATATATATTTGCATGTAAGATGGATTCTATTTTTTTTTTAGATGGGTGAGTGGTAGACAGCACATGAGACAACTTATTGCTTGCTGCTCCGAGGGACACACCCTTGCCACTTGGACGTCTCATGTTTCTTAAAGATTGGTAAACAATAAAAAAAAAAGTGTTGTTTCATAATTACTTGTTGCTTTATCAGAATTCTCAGAATTCATGTCTGGAGGAATTTTAAATTCTCCAAAAGCTGTTCCCTAGAGGTGGAATTCCAAATCATCCCTCCTCTTGGTGGAGTATTTGAAGTTCCAACCAAACACATTGAAGATGAAATTTGAGGAATTTCAAAAGGTCATTGGAGACCTTCTAGGTGGCTGAAATTTAGAATTTTGGTGAAAGAAACACAGCACTTCAAATGCTAGATGATAAGATGTCACATCATGTAAAAAAAAAAAAAACCCTACAAATTTTGGTAAAGAAACAGGCCTTAGACATGTGTATGAAACCAAGTGCTAGTACCATTCAACCATGAGTGGATTGGGAGTTAAAATCCCATTTCATGGCGCCTCAATATTTCAGATATTTTTGAGGTTCGAAATTTGCAAATCTTAATTTTATACATTTTAAAAATGCACAAAATTTATCCTACTTTTCTATTTATTTTTTTCATTCTCGTGGACACCTACTTTGTGATTTGAATCATTCAACAATATTTAAAACTAATAAACCTAAAGGTGTGAAGTTTCATAACTTGCAACCTCAGATTCTGAAAAATATGTGAAAAATGCAAACCAACTAATCTTATTTTTTTATGCACTCATGTGAGCCCCCAAGATCCAAACTGTTAGATATTATTATAGAAATAATATACCTCAAAATGCGAAGTTTTTTAGATCCTCATGGATTTTTAGAACTACGACAACACAAAAATAATTTAATCTACTCGTTTTTTTTTTTGCCTTCATATGGGTCCCAAATTCATGATCAAAACCAATATTCTATTGAAACTGATAAACCCAAAGCTATGCAATTTCATATATTAGATTCTCACATATTTAGAAATATGTGAAAAAATGGATACATAATGTAGTCCCACTTTTTTTTTTTGTTGCACTCATGTGGGACCCCAATTCAAGATCCGAGCAATTTACTTTTATGGGAATCACTATTTCTCTTTTCTGAAAGTCTTGATGCATGGGAGACTGGTTTTTTATTTAAAGGGCATTTTTTTTTTTTTTACCAGAAACTTATATATAGCTTGACAAACGCTATTTAGTGATAGGAATTCAAATTTTTTCCAAAAAGGGATTAAAAAAAATCTTATTGGGCTTGTTTTTTTACTAAACTACCCATAAGTTGCGATATCACAACCTATTCACTATGAAGTATGAACTCACCATCTCCTTTCCCTTTTCTTTTACCCACACCAGGCATTTCCTCATTGAGTGTTCCATTTACCCCTACTCTTATGTATCGATGGAAAGACCCCACTATGTTTACTGCCGAAGTTCACATAAGGAGTAATATGATTTTCATTTTTGGCTGACCCATTTGGTCAGTCCCTTCTACTTGGGCAAAAGGTTCAATCTTAACTTTGCTCCAGCATACATTGGTTTATATTTTGATGGTTAAAGCATCTATATCGCACTCAAATCTAAAACTTACTCAAGCGTCATCATCTATCGGTGACACATGCACTCTGTTTGAATGATCAGCCACCCTCATCGTTTTGGTATACTTTTCTCTCTCACACACAGAGAGAGAGAGAGTATGTCAAAATATTGATTGATAAATATAGCTGTAAGTGTCTAAAAATTACGGACTTGGTTAAGAGAGGATTAAGCTCTCGGTTTGATGATCTTGGGAAGATGAGGGGAAAGGATCGGGCCTCCGATGTCCTGAAAAAGGAAGATAAAAGTCGGAGCCCCTGACTGTAGGCAGCCGAAGGCACTCCGATGCATGAGTTAGTTAGGGAAAAACGGAGGAGAAGAAGTCTGGGGGATGAACTAGTTGCATACCTCTTACCGCTTTCTTTCATGCATTATATAGATGTGAGAGTCATCATTGGACTGGACCCCTCAGGGAGAGATGGAAGTCCCATCAGCATGTATCTTTCTCTCCTGAATGGGGGTAGGTAAAAAGGGAACGTCCCATCGGACCATCTCCCTAAACCTATAGACGTGACCCTGAGATAAGGCGTGCCACTTATTTAGGTCCGGCACCCAGTCTATTTGTCAGTTCGCCGTCCCCCGTCATGGCAGCGCATTTATGACTGCATTTATGGCTGAATGACAGGAGATCGAGATCGAGCTTAAGGCCGAGTCCGAGGTGGACTCCCGCGAACGTAACTACCGAGATGGGCTCCATGCTTCTCCGAGATGGTGCTACTACCGAGCTGGACAACATTGGGACTAAGGATAGTCCGAAATCGGGGAGCGGCCCCACACAAATCTGTGATTACAAAATGACCCACACAATACCATCAACTGCAGTTATACAAATTAGCATAGCATTCCCACAAGTGGGGAATATGCACATGACAATCACAACCATTCAAGACGTGGACTACATTTTAATTCCCTGAAATTGGAGCAGAAACTAAGGGGTGCCGTGCCCCCTCTGTATTTCTTCTAACTGTGTGAAAGAGCTGCTGCGAGGTTTAATTTTAATGAAGAAGAGTAGGGTCCTTGTAAATAGGGGCATCTAACAGGGAGATTATAGCCCATGGTGGAAGCCTCGTTTCTTCTAAGCAAGAGAAGAGGACTTGTGTGTGCAAGTGAAAGAAGAAAAGGGAAAGGAGATGGTTTGTTGGACAGTATGGGCAGTTTGGTAAAAATCAAGTCCCCTCAAATTCAGTTTAGACTTTTTAGAAAAAAATTTGAATCACTACTACTAATTAGTGTTTTGCTGAAGTCTTTATAATTTCTTAGTAAAAACCCCATGTAATCATTTTATAGTGCACATAATAAAGGAGAGCATGAGATGAATGCCCAATGTAATAAAAAATTATTTTCCTAGGGAACATTTTTGTAGCTTCCGCGGAAAAATGAGTTTCGCAGACTTTTCCTGCTCCTCAAAATTATTTTACCTACCCATCCTTCGCTAGTCGGAAATGCTTTTCCATGAAATTATGGTTTTTTTTTTATAATTCTTATTTATATCAAATAAAATGAGGAGATCACTAATACAAAATTTTCCTTTCGGGAGATGCTCAATGTGGCATCAATAGGAAGGATTGAGCCCAACTCCTCATAACTCATGCAACCAATCAATTCCCAAAAAGAAAGAGAAAAAACAAAAGGAAGATTAAATGGGGAACTTCGGAGGAAGAGCGTAGCCAAGGAGATTTAAAGGACTCATCGAAGAAATCTACAAAAATTATTTATTGGAGTATCCATCTTAGGCACCATATCAAGAGGGGTGATATATACAGAAGTGTTGATCGTCTAGAGACATTCTCAAGATTTTATATTAGTCATCATCTAGTCCTGTTAATCCTAGCCCTCAAAAGGCCCTTAAAATGAGGATTTTTGTTTTTCTTAAAAACCCTAGGGCCGGGCTTTGATAGAATTTTGCATACCCTTTAATTTTGAGGGCCAGGCCTCGTACTTATATTTACTCATATTTAAATATTATGTATATAAATAAATAGTCAGTATGGTAAAATTATCATTGCTTAAATATGTCAACATAAATAAATGGGTCCATTCCAAAGTCCCATGCACACTTTCACTGTATAGTTGGTGTTAAGAGAAATATGCCAAACTCCAATAGTTGTTGATAATTTGGAGGAATCACGTTTTGAAACACAAAGAAATATGCCAAATATACCTTAGAAGACTTATTATGTAGAAGCCAGAGAGAGAATTCTATTGTAATGTTCGTACTTTTACTAGATTGGATTTGATTAAGTAATAATCATATTGCAATATACATGATTTAATTTACTCCTTTACTTTAGTTGTAATTAGAGTTGTAAGCATCTTGTTGGTCTATCGGGACAATTAGGGTTGTAAATGGATCGGTTCCGGTCCAGGTCCATCAACCAGAGCCGTTAAGGAGAAGGTGGAACCAGATTCAGACTCGGAACCGTTTCGGAACTGGTTTCTTACCTCCGATCCAGAATAGGAACCGGAACCGGAACCGGAAGTAGAACCAGAAGTAGAACCAGAAGTAGAACCATATATGGATTGGGTTTAGATCTGGATCTGAATTTAGGTAAATTAAGAATGATATTAAAAAACATGGTTTTTAGGAGAGATTTTCGAAAATTGAGATAATATATCATGTCTCGGGTCCATGATTCAGAACGAAGGTGAAACCAGACCCGGACCCATTTACTTATCGAAGCCTAAATAAGGACCCAGATCCGGTTTTTAACGGGTCGAAACCTCCGGGTAATTAGAGAATTGGGTACCCATTTACATCCCTAAGGACAATCAACTCATGACAACTTTCTACAATATTTACCTTCTTATATATATATATATATATTTCCACATAGAATTTGTTTAAAATCAGATATGGTAGAAGCCTTAGTTTGTGAATGGGATTGGTTACATGAGAGGAATATGGTAAAAGTGAACATGATAATAGTGATGTGCCCGAAAATCTTTTTGACATATTAAAAGAAGAGTAAATTATTAAACTTTAAAGATATTATTAAGTGTAGTGTCACTAGAAGCTATTCCTTATATTGTTTTTACATAATAAATATCTTCTAATCTTCCATCGGGCAATAGAATGATTTTTTTAGCTCTGCCACGTTTCTTATTCCAAGCACTGTCCGTCCCAAGTCTTAATAAAGGAGGAGGGTTAATACACATTTGATCGCAGTGTAAAAAAAAATAAAATAAATAAAAATTGACTTTCTTGTGTTCAAGCCCTAGGCCTGTTCTTAGCCCAGCCTTGGCCTTCAGGCGTAGAATAGGTCCTAAGTAGAGTAGTACCTCCTACGGCTTTGGCGCGTTGTAACGACCCAATCTCAGACCGGGATTGATCGGCCTGATCAATCCTATGCGGGCCAAACATGCTAAGTTAGTATTTAATCAGATCTGATGGGAGTTTAGGGCACGAGGAATTGATTTAATCAATAATTATTGGTCATGAGATCATATAGGGCCCCACCTTTATTTGTAAACCCATTATCAGTAAAAGGGGTTTTATCACAAGCCTTATGGAAAAATCTAGGCTTTCCTGCGTACATTCAATGTGAGTGGTTGGGATAAGGATAAAAACTGCATCAAATGAGGATAAGACTGTTGCAAGTGGGTCCTTTGCAACCACTCCCGTAAATTAGCACATGAACTCGTGTTAAGCACGGACATATATAAAAATCAATTAAAAAGAAATTCAAATTACATAGAATCATCCTAAAACACTTACCAACAAAAAATAATAGAGAAGAGGATTATGACAGCATCTCTTTTTCGTGCTAATCTAAGAGTTTGTGGTGAAGAAATGGAGGAAAAGAAGTTAGGTGAAAAGGAAAGAGTGTTGTAAAATAAAGTACCAAGAGGGAGAGAGGGTAATAGGGGAAGAGAGAGATTCTTCAAAAATAATGGAGGATGCGTATTTATAGACAAAAGTAACATCCCCTTTGAAAAACCCTAATTATAATATGATTCTAACCCTAATTCAGAGTCATTTTCTAAAATAGAATTATAGCTCAAAAGACGCAGAGTTTTGTCCAACCAATGAATTTGGCCAACACTAAGAATATCAACATTTTGTTGTTCTTTTATTTTAGAACTTGCCTTGGCCTAGGTTGGTTCAAGTCGGGTCAAGATGACCCGCCTGCCTAGCTCGTCACCTTTTATTTAATTCCTTTTATTATCTTTATATCATCCATTATTTAGTTGGTTCTAAATGACCTATATGACCTGACCTGGCCCATTACCTCAATTCCTCTCTCCACCATATGAAGACTGGGTTCAGGTCAGAACTGACCTGAACAAGTAACTTGACCCGATGTTGGCCCATTTAGCACACAAATCAAATCTGTACCACCTAAAAGAATTTCTTTGACAAACAAAGGCTCAATTACTCATTGATGTCAGTGATCAGCTCCTACATGCAATGGCCAGGTTCAGCAGAATTAGTAGATAAATGGTTCAAAACAAGTCTCTAATTCATATTTTCTGGGTTCAATTCTTGACGATCAGAACCGTTGGATAGGTTAAACTAAATAAATACAGTAACCTCTCATCAGTGATCAACATCCAGGTTGACTAATCTTGACCATCATAAATTTAGGGCCCTACACGTACATACTCAGATCATTGATCTTTTTTTTTTTCTTTCTGTATGTCCCTTTCAAATAAGTGCTACAATCTTAATGGGATGGATGCCCTGATTTGTGGCTGGATATCTTAGATTAAATGCAACTCTCATGAGATTATGCATTTTATTGTTAAAGGCGAATCTAATTCTAAATCCTTGGCCCCATTGACGTTAAAACCACTGCTGGTGTATTGAAAAGTTTAATAAATCCATCCCATAATATTCTTTTCCATGTACAAGCTACGAGTTGTTGAATCAAGATCATAATCAAGGAGATGGATCTTATCTTTTTGAAAACTCTATGTTACTATGATGCCCTTATCACCACGAGAATATGAGATTCCATATGATATTTACACAAATGCTCTTGACACATTAGAAATGTGGTATTTTTAGGATCGAGACAAAACTATGCGATAATCTAAAGCTATTCTCATGAATTGAGTTGTCCAATTGTTAATGATTACTGGAATCTCTTAACCTGTACTTTTTATGATGTGAAGGTTTAGACTTAGGCGTTAAGAGCCATAGATGAGCCTATTCCCCAGATATGACTCAAGTCACTGTAGAGTCCTCAGGATGACTTCAGTAGAGATACTGAGACAAGAAATTTTTTTTCTTTTTTTCTTCTTCTTCTTCATCTTCTTCTTCTTCTCATCTTCTTCTCATGGGAGTTTAGGGTAACTGTGTATTAAAGGAAGAAAACAGGGCAAAACGCCCCCAATATAGGAAAACAAAGGAAGAGGGGAGGCTTACAAAAGATGCCAACCGACCCCGGCCAGCCTGCACAACACAGCTATCAAAGAAGAAACTTTACAACAGAAAAACTAAGGAGGAGGAGGAGGAAACAGACACAGAAAGGAGGACCCAGCAGCTTAGGCAGCAGAAGGCAGGAGAACACATGGCTAGCATTCCTCAGTGATAGTCAAGCAAACCCAAAGCAACCAAAATAGGAAGAGGGGGCGAGGCTTGACCGGCACCTGAAAATGAGCAGACCATACCCTTCAGCCTGTGTTACACCCCAACCCTAATTAATTAAGATTAACTCTAATTAATTGAGATTAATGTGAATTAGACGTGGTTTAGTCAAGATAAATATAATTAGTGATTAAAATGGATCAAATTAGTTTTATTTGAGTAACTTATACATAATGGAATGGATTTGAAAGGAATTCACTTGATTGAGTTGAATTTAGACTCAAATTGATGGAATTAAGGACTTTTCCGTAAATACGGATTTATGCGTATTTCGTCGGATACGGTGAAACTTGATACTAACATGTGTATTTCGATGAGTACAACAACTTTCATTACTCACGTGTTTTCATTTGACTTCAAATGAATTAAGTCAGTCTTGATTTGACTTAAATTTAAAATGTGTAAGATATATGGGGGTTGAATGTAAAAGTTCTATTAAAAAGGGTTGAGTTGAACTTAGAACCCATTTCAGTCGGTGAAACATCCAAAACAGCTGAAACAACTTCGGTTTCTTCCTTTCTTCATTCTCCTTTATTTCTAGCTTGTTAATCGTCAAAGAGAGGTGTTGTGCAAAGGATTTTTGGAGAAGGGTAGTTGTTCACTTCATCTTCTTCATCCTTGGAGTTAGAAATTGAGAGGAAAAATTTCAGTTTTTCTCTTCTTTAAGATTACAGGTAACTAAAGCTTTAGAATTATGGAACTTTTGAGTTCTAGTGAACTCTTTATAGTAGTGTTAGCTCATTAGCTTATGAGAAATCTGTTTTCTTTTGGGTTTTTTTGGTGTTAGGTTATCAAAGAGGGTTTCAATTGAGATTTTGATCTCAAACTCATGGCTAACAAGGGGATTTTTGTATCAAACTTGAATTAGAGGCAAGTATAAATAGTTATTGTGATTAAATGCTAGTTGCTATAGATTTCTTCTTGATTATGTTATGAAATCTGAATTCAGCCTTATATGTGAGTTAACTGTGTATATGGATAATTGATTGGAGAAGAAGATGGGTTAAATGGTTAATGGATTGGAAGTGTTACTTTATGTATAAATGACATGATGAATGAGGGGGAAAAGAGGTTCCATTTTGATATGCAGGTTATGGATTGAATGTAGAGAAGGGAAGAAGAAAATCAGTTTCAAAAGCCTGAAACTGAAATTCAGACAGGTTGTGTTTGATGAAATTTTGCCCACAATTGGGCCAGCTGGATTGGGCCGGCTCGAGTGGGTCAGCCCATTGGGCCAACAATGTCAACTTTGAATGGCCATAACTTTTGACCCATACATCCGATTTTTGAGTTCTATATATCGTTGGAAAGCTCTTGGAACGTAGAAACCAATGGTATACACCTCCTAATGATCATAAATTGAGAGATGAAGTTGATATAGGGACAATTATAACAGGTCCTAACTAAAATTTGTTCTATTTGAACCAATTAATGGTTTTAGGATCATAAGTGGTCCATAATTAGTTTGAAGACTAATTATGGAGTAGTAAGTTAATTACCCTTTTCATAAAGTAATATCCTTGGATTTAGATCCAAGATGAATTGAGTGTTAACCAAAAGATTAGCCCAAGCTGAACAGTTGTAATTCGATAATAAAAATTAGCTTCTAAAGCTAGCCGATAAGACATTGCTTGGTTAACCGAAATTAATAAAGTTTCAGAATTAATTTCTGAGTTTTAAGGAAAGGAGCCTATTGATTAGATCAAGGCTATTGTTAATACTATTTTACCTCCATGGGTGTTAATTAAAGAGACTTTAATGTACAAAATATATATACCTTGTGATGTTCATTGAGCATAACACATACATTAAATAATTGAGTATTACACCTGAATGGATGATATTATTTACTTGAGTTTGCATGTTGAATTGAATCCGTTAAATTGTAATTCAACGGAGTTAATATGTGAACTGTATTGTTCTTGAGTCTGGCAATACATGGTGATTTCTTTAAGTTTATTAAAGCTGTTACTGCTGCAACAGATTATTTGGAAGTGTTCCGGAGCTCCGTGGTGATGTCAGTTGTCCCTGGCCCGGGCACTGATAAATCCCACAATATATGATTCCTTCCGTATGGAAGATGTGATTCCTTCCTTTTTAGGAAGATGTGATTTGAATTGAAGTGAAATGCTATTGTAGATTTCCAAATACTAAAGACTCTTATTGCTTTGAATTAAATGGGAATTATATTAGTCTAATATTAAATGTGTAATTAGCATGTTTAATCATATAATTGTTTATACATTGCCGAATTGTCAAATTCATAGTGTTATTGATGGCATTACAGGCACAGCTGCCCATGCCGGTCCTTCTGAGGCCACAGCGCCACCAGAGACGTCCAATACGATTCCTCAAGGAGGACTAGTAGAATGGAAATTAAATGAGAATATGGAGGGAAAACTTTTGTTATGGAATTTGAATAGTAACTTTGCACTTTTAATCCTTGCATTGTATTTAAATATGCAAGTGATTAGTTTTATACATAGTGTAAATGGATTTTGTTTTCCATGAGTAATGTATATTTGTTAATATTCCGCATAATATGTATTTGATATCCCTTGTGAATTTTAATGCGTTGCAATTCACGGGAGTAAGTATGCGATGCGACTTGGGATTATCTCGGATTAATCATAATCTCGGGCTCGGGTCGTGTCAGCCTGTCCGAGAAAATCAGTTTGGCTTTATCTTGAGAAGGCTTCTTTTTGTTGTGCTTAGAGTGATTCCGCATTGACCAAAAAGTAGAAAGGACAGGGAAGAAAATGGCAGCAGTACATTTCCTTCCAAGGACATCTTTATCCTTAGTCATAGCCATCCAGATCACTGAAGTAGTTAAAGGTAGAATAGGGAAATTTCCATTGAGGTCGAGGAGCCAAGTCTAGAACTACATTGCCAGCTTGCAAGAGAAGAAAAGGTGGGAGTCATATTCCTCATTGTTGAAACAAATATGGCATCTAAATCCCCTGAACCATCCCCTAGCTTTTGCCCAAGTCTCGGTAGAAGTTTTTCTATGGAGAATACGCCAGGAAAAGCATACCAGACGCGGCTAAAAAACTTACACTCCAAATCAGACCAGCCCAGGGGACTACATGTCGCTCTAGAACGAAGGAGATTCCAAGCTTCTTTGAGATAGAGAGAGCACCTTTGGAGTTGCTTAGCCAGGACAAGATGTCAGGAGCTGTATTACCCCCAATGGACATTAGGCTAGTTGAATGGTGAAGGAACTCCTTAAGCTCAGTCGGGAGGTGATCTGGGATAAGCCAGGAGTTGTTCTAAATGATATCAGCAACAAGGTCTCTTTTAGAGAACTGGAGGTGAGGAGATCTGGTTGCTATAGGGTCGTGATCTAACCAAAGATCAAACCACAAACTAATAAGTGACCATTCCCAAGGATCCAATTACGCTGAAGAAAGGGGGACAAGAGCCCGATCCTTTTCTAGATACAAAACCCACCCTTTGGATTGCTACCATTTCAGATTTAAGACTTTTTGAAGTACCTTGAACGAAACCATTTAAATTTTAGCCCATAAGGTGTCGAGAGTAGCCGCCTGCCAACCCAACTTTGACATACAAGCTTCATTAACCTCCTTAATCCTATGCAAACCAAAACCTCCCTCAGATTTTGGAAGGCAAACCATATCCCAACTAATAAGGTTAGAATTAGACTTCTTCGGAGAAGCAAACCATAAGAAGTTTCTCATCAATCTTTCCATTTGAAGACATGTTTTGCTGCGAATGGGGATGACAAGAGAGATATGAAGAGGAATGGATGATAAAACACGCTTAACCAGAACCAAACGACCTGCGAAAGAGAGGCACTTAGTCTTCCACCTAGCCAACCTGAATCTTAGGGAGTCCAAGATCTGATTGAAGTGAGTGTGCCTGGAACTTCCAAAAAAGAGAGGGACACCAAGGTAAAGAGGAGCTTAAGGGATGCGGAGGAGGGTTATCACCATATGGGTTCTCTTGGCATTGCATATCCCTATATACAATTGACTCTTCTGAAGATTAAAACATTGCCCAGAGGAGGCTTGATACTTGGAAAGTAAATCTAGCAAGCTGGACAACCCTTTCTTGTAGGCCTTTAGGAAAAGCAGAGTATCATCTGCTGTGATCTAGGGCCTACGAGAAGAGATCAATCTCATACAAGAAGAACACAAAGATTTACGTGGTTCGACTTTTAGCCTACGTCCACGGAAAGACGAAATAATTCACTATGCAATCAAAATAGGTTGTACATTTTAGAGACTCTGAATCTCTATTTATAATATCAACCCCAAAACCCTGTTACTCCCAAACACTACTTCTTAATCACAGTAGACCTATAACAGGCATACTTCTAATTATAGTACAAGTTGGGCAATCTAGGGACCCGGTTAACCAAGATTCATTACTTATATTAAGCCATACAACTTAACAAATCTCTACCTTGGTGAATATTTAAGCTAATCCTCATGCACAAAACATGTCTCACCGTCTCCACCTGCCCCTGAGGGCATTCAGGTACTGAACACACCAATCAAGTCCAAGCAATGCTTAAACTTGAATTTAACTCATTCCTTCAGGCTTGCACCAAATTGCTTGTACCATTGTCCAGAAGGTTGCTTTGGCCCGTACAATGATTTATTCAAACTACATGCATGATCAGGAACCTTTATCTGCACTCCACCTGCACATGAAGCTCCTTCCTCTTCCTCATAGAACCACTTGCATCCGATGGCCTGATTTTTCTCATCAAGAGACTCCATCTCTTCAGTCATAGTTGCTGCTTGTTGACTACTTTCCAGCCCTTCCATTAAATCAAGAGACTTATTCGTCAATGCGTATGCAACTATATCATCATGACCAGACGCGTACGTCGTCATATCCTCGAAACCGTATCTAACCGGCGGTTTCCTTTCTCTCCTCGGTCTACCCGTCTACGACATCTACGGCTCTGTTCGTTGCATCTGCTGCACAGTCTGACTATCCCTTGTATCCCGAGAGGAGCCGGATGCACTCTCCTTCCTCACTAGGATGTTAGACTGCACCTAAACGGTGTCACTGCTGCTACCTACTTTTGTCTTATCCACATGCTTTTTCGCTTCGTGTAAAGCATCTTCATGAAATGTAACATCCCCACTGATGATAATTCTGGGTGAATCCTGATCGGTACACCACAACCTGTATCCTTTCATCCCAGAAACATATCTCACCAAGATGCACTTCACAGCCCTTGGTTCTAACTTATCAGTTTTTACGCGAGCATAAGCCGGACAACCGAAGATCCTCAAGTTAGAATAATCAGCTGGATTACCTGACCACATTTGTTCCGGTGTTTTGCAACTAATCTTTGTGTATGGAGACCTATTTATCAAGTAGCTTGCAGCATTTAATGCCTCAGCCCAAAAGTCCTTGGACAATCCCTCAGTAAACAACATACAACGAGCTATTTCCAAGATTGTTCTATTCATCCTCTTTGTAACTCCATTGTGCTCTAGAATTTCTGTAGTGGTGTAATGTTGAAGTATGCCATGATCTTTGCAATAGTTCTCAAGCTCTGTCAATCTGTACTCATTGCCATTACATGTCCTCAACTTCTTTACCTTTCTACCAGTCTATTTCTCAACCATCTCCTTCCATCGGTTGAATGTAACAAAGGTCTGATCCTTCGTCTTCAGAGTATAAACCCGACTTTCCTTGAATAATCATGAATAAAAGTCAGCATAAACCGGGACTCGCCCTTAGAGTAAACCTTTGAAGGTTCCCATATATCTGAATGAACATAATCAAGGATATCTTTCGTGCGATAAATACCAGTCTTGAAACTGACTTTTCTATGCTTTTCGAAAATGCATCTCTCACAAAAATCCAACTTGCCTATCTTCGTGCCGCATAGCAAATTTCGATTGCTCAGTATTGTCAATCCCTTCTCATTCATATGACCCAGGTGCAAGTGCCATAAGCGTGTTGAGACGAATTCATGGTCATCTAAGGAAGACACTGCAGCTCCACCTGTAACAGTATTTCCGGACAAAACATACAAGTTTCCAACTCTATTGATTCTCATAAGAACCAGAACACCCTTCACAACCTTCATAACTCTACCTTCAGCTGAGAACTTACAACCGTCAGCGTCCAAGGACCGAGAGAAACAAGATTGCTTTTCAGATCAGGAACATGCCGAACCTCTGCCAACTTTTTGACAGTTCCATCATACATCTTGATTTTCACTGTTCTAATTCCAACCATCTTATATGCAACATTGTTGCTCAACAAGACACTACCACCGTCAATTTCTTTATAAGTGGTAAACCAGTCCCTATTGGGACACATGTGGTAGGAACATCCCGAATCAAGAATCCATTCATCATGACGACGAAGACCATTTTCAATTACAGAAAGTGCATTATCAGAAACATAATTTGATCTTCCATCTGCAACACTGACTGAATAATCAGATGACAAATCTTATATTATTTCTTTCCCTTTCCTCTGCCTTTTGGGGCAGTTTTTTCTGATGTACCCTTTCTCATGGAAATAATAACATTCAAAGTTTTTCGTTTTGGATCTATGTTTCCCCTTACTACTGGATTCTTTTGTTCTTCCTCGTACTACCAAACCCTCTCTCGAACCATCATTGCCAGCCACAACATTTTTCTTCAACTCCTTGGAGTTCAAGGCTGCCTCTACATCCTCTTTTGATAGAGTATCTCTACCATACATTATGGTATCAACAAAATGCTCATATGAGGGTGGTAATGATCACAACATGATAGTTTGGTCCTCATCATCAATCTCAACATTGATATTTTCCAGATCCATAATAACTTTTGTGAAAGAATCAAGGTTAGCTGAAACAGACGTACCTTCCTGTATTTGTAACGTGAACAACCGCTTCTTTAGATATAAACGATTTGTGAGTGACTTCGTAATGTACAAGTTCTCCAACTTTTGCCATATGCCAGCAGCAGTTTTCTCTTGAGCAACCTTTCGTAATACACCATCGCTCAGAAATAGCAGAATCTGACCGTACGCCTTCTACAACAACTCATCCTTCTTATCATTTGATAGTTTGTCAGACAAAGCATTCTTTCCTTTCAAAGCTTTGTGCAACCCATTCTAAACCAGCAAAGCATGCATCTTCAAACGTCAAAGATCGCAGTCGTTGTTTCTATTGAAATTTTCAATTTCAAACTTCACGGCTATTCCACAAATCTTTTATAGTACCTGTGTAGATCTGGTCACTACGAGCACGTGGGAAAAAACTGATCTGAAATCCAACTCTCGATGGCTAAGATATCGCAGAAATAAGTTTCTACGCTCCAATTAGTCAACCTCCTTTGTTAATCGTTGAACAATCAATCTTCTTCCACAATCGTGTAAATTTGCTCGTAATGAGTCCGTAGGTTCAAACGAATCTCCAATCACACTCCGGATCGTCAAGATATCGCGAAAGCAAATTTCAGCCTTCGATATGGTCAAACTTGCCTTTGACCATACAGATCTGCTGACGTGTCGTTGACATCAACGTTGTATCAATGCCTGTTCCAGCGGGCTTTTGCTTCTGGGCTTCTGCTGGACGGGTCAGGTCCGACCCGGACTGGACCCAACCCGGACTGGCCTGGGTGATGGGCTTCTGAAACGGGCCAGGCTTGACTTGACCTGGACTCAACCTAGAAACGCTGCAGGGCCCAGGCCCACCTCTTCTTCTTCTCCTATTTTGGTTCAGAACCAGAACCTGCAACAGAACGAACAACCTCCTCTGTCTTCTCCTTCCACGGCAACAACCGACGGTGACTCTGGCGGCTGTTCACGGTGATGTGGGGCCCGGCCTGCTCCGTTGACGCGCAGTGGCAGAGGCGACTGCATCTCCATCGATGTGGGGTTTAGCCTTTGTAAATCCGAAATTTACAACCAGAAATTGCGACGCAAGCCCAGGCAGTATGGTTCTGCTACGATCTTCTGCAACCAGAAAACTGGATTCTCTGCGATCAATCAGCTCCTGATTAACAGCCGTGGCCCACCGGAAGAACTAGATCTCTTCTTCGGTGATGCGCAGAACAACGATGGCTCCCCTGATCTTCAGCGATCCTGAAAAGCTATTTCAAACTTGAGATCTAATCTGTTGATCATGCAGCCACAACCCCAACCCTCTGAGAACCAATTTGTCGAATCTCCTCCAATCACGTGCAACGCTCTGATACCAATTTGTTGTGATCTAGGGCGTAAGATAAGAGATCAATCACGGCATGTGAGAAGAGATCAATCACGCACAAGAAGAAAATAGAGATTTACGTGGTTCGACTTTTTGCTTACGTCCACGGGAAGACGGAAGAATTCATTATACAATCAGAAGAGGTTGTACATCTTAGAGACTCTGAATCTCTATTTATAATATCAGCCCCGAAACCCTGTTACACTCAAACACTACTTCTTAATCATAGTAGACCTATAACAAGCATACTTCTAATTACAGTACAAGTTGGGCAATCCAAGGGCCCGGTTAACCAATATTCATTACTTCTATTGAGTCATACAACCTAACATCATCAGCATAGATCAAGTGGCAGGGGGTGTGCTGGATAAGGGAAATAGGGATAATCTTCCTGGCTTGCCTTAAGCCTTCCACCTTGAGGCTTAGAACCTCCTTTATAAGGATAAAAAGATATGGAGAGAGGGGGTCACCTTGGCGTAGCCCACAAGATGAACTATGAAGAAGCCACATGGGCTTTTGTTAACCAAAACCGAACCTTTGTTGGTATAAATTAGTTCCCTCATCAGGTTAATCCAAGTCGAGAAGAAATGGAAGAATTTTAGAGCCCTAAAAAGAAAGTTCCACTGAAGCCTGTCAAACGCCTTTGATATATCAAGCTTAAGACAGACAAAGCCGCCACTGATATTATTTTTTAACTTCTGGAGAAGGTCATGGGATGATGATGAATGGACCTTCCCTTAACAAAAGCAAATTGATGGCTCGACACAAGGGAAGGAAGAACTCTTGACAACCTGGTTGCCAAGATTTTGGAAATGATTTTATATGTAAAATTGAGAAGGCTAATTGGGCAGAAGTCAGAGAAAGTCTGAGGAGATTGAACCTTGTGGATGAGGGATAAAAAGTAGGTGTTAGTTTCTTTTAGGATTTTCCCTATAGAGAAGAAGTAGATAGCTGCCGAAGTGACTGAAGGACCAACCATGAGCCAACAGCTAGTGAAGAAGGCCCCATTGAAACCATCAGGCCCAGGGGAACTGCTCTTCTTGAGCCGGAAGACCGCCACTCTAATTTTCGAAGAAGAGGGGATTGCTGTGAGTAACTTGTTTTGCGACAAGTGTTGGCCGGCCATGGGAAGGTGGTTGACACTTGATAATATGACACATGTAGTTGGTGGATCCTGAGTTTTGATCATAGACTCCATGGAGATATTACGATAGACTGCGGAGAACTGTGTCTAATTATGAATTGTGATATACCTTCGCAATGTGGAATGTTCAAATTGACTTTTATAGATGAAATCCATGATATTATGTTCACAATTTCATTAAAATGTATGAATTGTGTAACTCCTTGCAATTGGTTCAGATGCAAATATTCTCCCTTTTGCTATGATTGTGTTATATACATTTCGTTAAATTGATCTTATTCTTAAATGATTACTTTATAGGAAAGAAATCAAGGGTTTTATCTTTTTATGATCCTTTATTTAGACATAATACTTTTTCAAATTGAATCATGTACACTAATCATGCGGACTTGATCTTACTATTTATTTGGTTTTAGTTAAGTCACACTGAATTGATAGGGCCATAGTCATAAAATGTGTCCAAGACTTTGCCTCTAAGTGTCCCTAAAGGAAGATCAAGTTCGAACACAAAGATCATAGTCTTAGAAGGCTTGGAATCATCAAAGAAGAACTCATTGTATGTGACATCCTTTTCAGGCAAATGGGACCCCAAACCAACTAAGAAATGGTCTCTAGGACCTTTAGACTAAATGGAAAATTCATTAGGGTTTAAAAGGAAACTTTGAGCAAAGTTTTTGGGTCAATTCTGTGCAGGGGTTGGCTAACCGCAAGGTCTATCACTCAGCTCGCGATTACTATATTAGTAAGCTTGATCTAACGAATTTTGTGACTTGCGAAGCACCTCACGGGTAACCGTGAGCTCGCCATAGAGCAAAAATCAACTTTGACCAAAACATCAAATTAGCTCTTTTCTAGCCGTTGGGGGTGGCGGTAAACTGCGGATCTAAAGAAGGTTAACCACCAACGGTCGTTGGAGAGCTTTCTATATATACTCGAGCTCATTTCAATAGCCATAAATCTTGGAATTTTTAGACCTCTTTGACCACACTTGAGCCCCTATTGTAAAATCATCTAAGAGGTCCCATGATCCAATTCCATACACACTTAAGCCTAGTTGGGCAGACTTAAGAGCATTCAAAGCTCTATTTGAGTGTGTTTTGTGGAATTACCTCAGGGAACCTTGAGCCCTCAAGTTAAACATCTTTTTCCTAGAATTAGAGCTCCTATAGCCCTCTTGGTTGAGCACATCTTGGAGCATCATCTACACCAAGGAGCAAAGGAAGGAGTCCAAGCTTGGAGCATCATTCAAGCATTAAATAGCACTCTCAAGACCAAGTCAAGAGGCAAATGTTCTTGTTGTAAATCATCATTGTGAAGTGGATTAGATCTTCGTGGTCGAACCACCATAAAAAAATAAGGTCGGTGGATTAGATCTTTGTGGTCGAACTACGGTATCAAAAAATAGGTGTATGTGATTGGAAGTTTACCTTTGTGGTTTACCTCATTATATTAGAACCAAGAGTGAAAACTCTTGAGAAGTGGATGTAGGTCAAGGGACTGAACCACTATAAACCACCTATGTCAATTTCTCTCTATCTCTCTTTGCATCATTATAACTTAATTATGTCTTAGAGTTACATGTGTTAGATAGGTATGTCTTAGATAAAACTAGCTTACACACATGAGCTAATTCACATTGATCTTATTAGTATATCATATAGAGTGTTTAGCGCACACAACTTATTTAGCACTTCACTTAGTCACTTAATAGTATTCTCTATAGTCATACATTTATTGTTTATTTCAAGTTCATTAGTGGTTGTATTTAATTGGATTAATTTATTTATTTTAGTAAGAAATTTTAATTAGTCCTATCCCCCAGGACATGTTTTGGTCTAGCTGGGACTTTCAAATTGAATTACTTACTGGGCGGTAGTAACTCATTCCATTAAACATTCTGAGATGAAGCTGCTTAGGTGCATAATGGAAGTGCAACGTGAAGGGATAGCATAATGGAAGGATTTGTTTGGATGCATGGGCTTTCATAGAAATGCACCCTTTTTAACACCTTGAAAATTAGGTACGGTCCTATGCAAAAACTTATGTCTCAAAAATCATTTTCTTGAGCTCATTTCGCCTTGTTTATCTCTTGTTGATTAGAAAGACAAACCCCCCCCCCCCCCCCCCCCCCATTTTTTTAGGGCCCATTCGGATACGCAAAAAATAGAGTAGAGTGAAGTTAAATGGGTCATAACAATTAGTCGAGCCCAATAGATGAAATAATGTTGTGAGCCTCATGTACGCCATTTTACTTCAATTCTAAATACTTCAATTTCCTTGAGTAAAAATGGATTCTACTCTAAACCTTAACTTCAAAATAAGCATCTAAATGGAGTGAAGTGAAGTACTCTACTTTAACTTCAACCTACTTTTCTTAACTCCATTCCACATTTGAAATCCACTTCATTTTATTCCACTCCTCATTTATCCAAACAGGCCCTACGGACTTTACCAGTAACATATTATTGGAACTGGACCATGGGGCCACCTGATGATAATTCAGACCATTCGTCTTGATTCCTATCATCTCCATGGACATGTTCTTTAAATTTCACTTCAAAAGGAGATTGTGCATAGGATTGTTTTTTTTAGTTAAAAGGGTAATTGTATTAGAGAAGAGAAAGAAGAATACAAAGAGCAGCAAAACATGAAAAAAAAAGACCTCCAAATGGGGAGGAGAAGAAACAAAAACCAGAAACTAGAAGGCTACAGAAAGCCTTTCAATAATCAGAGGAGGATGCCAGGATCATGGAGCAGGAATTTTCAAAAATCTTAAGATAGAAATGAGCTGCTGGCTGCCTATAGGGGCCGAGATCTTCCTTAGAGTGAAGCTTAATTCTTCCTGTACCTGGCCTAGGATCTGGTTGATGGGAGAGTGATGGTTGTCAAAAAAAGCTGAGTTCCTTGTCTTCCATAGAGTGTAAAGTACTGATAGGAAGGTAGACGCCATGATCTTCTTGCCTGCAAGATCATTTCCTTTTGAAAGGGAGATCCAGATTGAAGACGGAGAGCAGGGGGAATGATGCAGGACACTTACTGCCCGGAGAAGCCATATCCAGAGTGATTGAGTTGTAGTACAGGAGAAGAAAATGTGGTAAGCTGAGTCAATTCCGTTGAAGCAGAGGCAGCATCTGGCAGCTAGGGAGAACCCAAGGTGCTGAAGATGAGTTTCAGTGGGAGTTCTATTATGCATCAGACGCCAGCCAAAACAGTTGACTCTAGGAAGAGAGACACCGTTCCAAATCAGGGGAGGCCATTGGAGGATGGTGCTTCTGAATCTGACTGCATTCCAAACACTTTGCTGAGAGATTTGACCATCTGTGGAGTCCTTCTAGAAGAGAGTGTCTCGAGCAGAAGAACTTGGGGAGAATAGGTAGGTTGCTGAGGAGAGCAGGTCTTGGACTGCTATTGGCAGATTAGGAGGGATGTGCCAACTGCCTGAGAAGAAGAGGGAAACAAGCTGCTGATTTAGAGGGAATTGTAGACTGGGGTAGGCTTGTGCTAGAGGCTTGTCTCCACACCAGTTGTCATGCCAGAGGTTAATATCTTCACCATTACCAAATGTCTAGGCACTGCCTTGATGGATGAAGTCAGCCAGGCGATGGATACGTTTCCAGATATAGGAGCCATAATGAGTGTTGGCTGGGTTCCAGATGTTGTTGTTTTTGAAGTAACGGATCTTGAACCAAGAAGACCATATAGAGTTCATGGAGGAAGCTTGCCAGCCTAGCTTGAGGAGGGATGCATTATTAACTTCAGTAATTCTTCTTATGCCAAGGCCTCCTTCTTGCTTTGGGAGGGTAACTTGGGACCAATTCACATAGCTGGATTTGGAGGAGGTAGCATTGACAGACCAGAGGAAATTCCTCATCAGGCGCTCTATGTCCTTGCAGAGAGAGATTGGAAGGGGAAGAATAGAAGCATAGTGCATAGGAATGCAGGAGAGGACATGCTTGATGAGGATGATCCGACCTGCGAAGGAGAGAAATCTAGCTTTCTAGGCTGTGAGCCTTGCATTAATAGAGTCCAGCAGGGGGAGGAAGTGGGCACGCTTGGGGGAGCCAAAGACTATTGGGAATCCCAGGTATTTCAGCTGAGTCTGGCTTTCTTGAAGACCAAGGATGGAACAAATCCTTACCTTTCTTCTATTACCACATTTACCTAAGAACAGTTGGCTCTTTAGGAGATTTATATGCTGGCCAGAGGAGGATTGGTAGATATCTAGGAGGTCTTGGAGAGCTAGGACACCAGAGGTAGCACCTTTCATAAGGATGATGATATCATCAGCGTGGAGCAGGTGACAAGGGGTATGGGGGATGATGGATAGGGGGGAAATGGTGCCAATGGAGCGAAGGTTGTGAAGGTGGAGGCTAAGGATTTCTTCGACAAGGATAAACAAGTATGGGGATAGGGGATCACCTTGTCTTAGGCCACTAGAAGAGCTGAAAAAACCTTGGGGAGATCGATTGACCAAAACTGAGCATTTGGAGGTACAAACGCATTCCTTAATGAGGGAAATCCAGGTTTCTGAGAAGTTAAAGAATCTGAGCGTGGAGAAGAGGAAGGACCAACTGAGTTTATCAAAGGCTTTGGAAATGTCAAGTTTGAGGCAGAGGGAGCCTTTACTAAGCTTAGATTTGAGCTTTTGGAAGAGCTCAAAGGTGTTGGCTGAATGGTGATGGATTGATCTGCCTTTAATGAAGGCTGTCTGGTTTAAGGAGATAAGAGATGGAAGGAGAGAGGTTAGTCTAGAGGAGAGGATTTTAGAGATGATTTTATAGGAAAAGTTTAACAAGCTTATGGGCCTAAAGTCTGCAAAGGTGGAGGGGGAGTTGGATTTAGGGATGAGAGTAAGGAAGTAGGCGTTGGAGGCTCTAAGGAGTTTTTTGGAGTGGAAGAAGTGCTTCATTGCTGAGATAACAGTTTGGCTAATGATGCCCCAAGTAGAAGTGAAGAATACACCATTGAAGCCATCACGGCTAGGGGAACTACTCTTCTTAAGAGAGAAAATAACATCTTTAATTTCAGAGTCAGATGGGATAGAGACCAGAGAGGAATTCTCTGAGTCTGAGACTTTTGGGCTCACTGTCTGAAAGAGAATTGGGTGGGGCTGGACTGTTTGGGAATTGAAGAGATTAGAGAAGAAGAGCACTGCTTGGTCTTGGATGATGAGGGGGTCATCAGTTAGGCACTCATTGACCAAAATGTGCTTGATTTTGTTGAAAGATCCTCTGGCTTTGGCAGATTGATGAAAGCACTTGGTATTCTTGTCTCCCTCTTTGAGCCAAGAATTTTTGGATCTTTGCTTCCAGTGAATCTCCTGGGCTTTGAGGATTTCATGAAGATTAAGCTTGGCTGCCAGGAGGTCTAGTCTAGAGGATTCTGAGGGAGAGGTATCAAGGTTGTGTTGGCACCTCAAGATGGAAGCTTTTGCATCAAGGATGTTATGATGGACTTGGCCAAAAGTATTCTTGCTCCAGAATTTAAGATCTTGCTTGAGGGACTTAAGCTTTTGGGCGAGGATAAATTGGGGGTTCCCATCAACTGTGGTGCTCCAACTAGACTCAACCACTTCAAGGAAGGTGGGGTGGAGGAACCATTTGTTTTCAAATCTGAAGGGAGCTTTAGAGGCTATGAACTGATTGGAATGGTTAAGTAAGAGGGGGCTGTGGTCTGAGGAGAGTCTAGGTAGGTGATGGACAATAGGGTCAGAGAAGGTATCTAGCCAATGGGAGTAAACTAGAGCTCTGTCTAGTTTGGCTACAACATAAGAGAGGCCCTGTCTGTTGTTAAACCAGGTGAATTTGCTTCCAGAGGATGAGATGTCAGAGAGACCAGCTTGCATGACAGCTAATTGAAAGTTTTTGAGAGAAGAAGGAGTGGCTTGGCGAAGACTAAGTTTTTCATGATGGGTAAGAATGGCATTAAAATCTCCAAGGACGCACCAGGGGGTGGAGGTTGAAGATGAATCAATAAGATCTTTCCAAAGTTCTTTCCTGTGAGTTGAATTGGTGGAACCATATACACCTGTGATGAGGTAGGAAAGCCCAGAGGTTTGGTTTAGGAGGAGCATGGAGAGATACTGAGAGGAAGCTTTGGATATGGAAGCTAGGAAGAGGTGAGAAGACTTGGAGAAACACCATAGATTGGGGGGAGAAACGGAAGAGGAATTTAAGTGAAAAGTGTCAAAACCAAAATTGGTTAGGCCAAGAGAATGGGTGGAGGAGAACGTTGACATTGGTTCAGAGATAAATATCAGATCTGGGTGGTGGTTGCGAACTAGGTTTACCAAGGCTCTAATGGTAGGGGAATTGGCAATTCCCCTACAATTCCAGTATAAGACTTTTAACATGGATGATGGGAGGGGGAGGAGGGGCGTTTGTTCTTAGTCCTCCTTATTATTGGGCCAGTGCCAGTGGTGGTGCTAGAGTGTCTCCCTTTACCTATGGGAGGGGGCCTGGGGGGGGAGTCACTGAATTCTTAGGAGACTTGGGGACAACTGGAAGCCCAGGGGATTCTAGAGGGGGTGGGCTAAGGGTTGGAGGGATAGAGGTTGCCAGGGAGGGAGAGACAGGGGCTGCCAGAAGTGGAGGAGCAGAGGAAGGAGCAAGGGTGGTAACATTGGCAGGGGGGTTCAAACCCTGGAGGAGGAGAGGAGGAAGTGTTCTCAGAGAAAGCCTGGAGATTTTTGCCATAAATGCTGGGGTTGGAAACAGGATCCAAGAAGGAGTAATTCTCCAAGATGTCAAAAGGGTTAGAGGTATCAATGGTTGGAGATGTGGTTTTCTCCAAGATGACTGAAACAACGTCATAAGGCAATTCATTGATGGATGGAATGCTCTGGAGAGGCTTGGACGATGTAAGAGTGGAGTTCTTGACCTTGGAGAGGGTTGGCTTGGTTGAGACCTGCAAGGTAGCAGGGGTTTAAAGATGCAAAGTCTGGGAGGAAGAGTTGGGAATAGGGGAGGCCTGAAGAGCTGGAGAGGGACTAGCTGAGGAGGGAGGGAAGGGTGGGACCTCAAAAGGGTGGTTGGCAGAGAGAGGATTAGGATCAAGAGGGGGTTGAGACAAAGATTGGTTGGAGGTAGGATTAACCGTAATGGTCAAAGAGTTTGAGTCAAAGAGAGCCAAGGGTGTTGGAGCTGGGCTGGCAATGTCTGGGCTGGCTTTGCTTGAGGGGAGAGTGATAGGGTGTATAGCCAGAGGGCAGTATTGGGGGGGGGGGGGGTGCCCAGATTGGAAACAGAGGGGACAGGGGCAGTGCTCGTAGGAGACAGAGATTTCCAGTTCTCTTTCACCCTGCAGGTCTACTAGGATGGTTAGAGGTTTGAGTTTGGAGAGATCAATGTTGACCAGGACTCTGGCAAAGGTAAGAATCCTTTGGGAAGAAGTAATATTGTCTAACTTGATGGGTTGGCCGATGGAGTTGGCTAGAGAGAAGATGATGTGTTGGCTCCAGCAATGGTAGGGGAGCCCTGAGAGCCTCACCCAGACAGGAGCAAAAGATGGCCAGACTGATTCATCTTGACCAGGGGACCAGGGAAGGAAGAAGATTTTCCTCTTGGCAATGGACATGGGGGAGAGACCAAGGATGAGGGCTTTGTCTGAAGGAGAGTTGAATCTGAAGATGAAGTTACCTTTGATGGTGAGGGATACCAGGCAGGGTCTGGAGAGAGGCCAGAGCCTAGCTTTAGCGCTTCGACCCATTCGAGAGAAGGACGTTTGCCTGCAAATTTCCCTATAACAGCACAAGAGAAAGATTCCATGCTAGAAGAGAGCATGGAATGGGGGATGGAGAGGGATGGTTTGCCATTTTTCCAGGTGGTTGGTGGGTAGATAGGGAGATTGGAAGGCTGTGGGACTGAGAAGAAGTTGGCAAAGGAGTGGGGGGGGGGGGAGCTGGTAGAGAAGGGAGCTGATTGAGAGGGGGAGGACGTTGAAGGATGGTAGTTGAGCTGGGTAGGGGCGGGAAGGCTGATGGGTTCAAGTTCTGGTTTGAAATCAGGTTAGGGAAATAGAGGAAGTCCGTAGAGGGGTAGGCAGGAGGGGGGAGAGGTTTGAATGTCTGGTGGGCGGGCCTGGCTGGTGGGTTGGGTCTGGCCTAGGAGGTGGGTCGGACTTGGGGGCTGAGTAAGAAGAGGGGGAAGAAAGCCGTGAGAGTGGCTTGCTAGTGGGGTTGGGAGAGGGAGAGCGGGAACTTGGGGGATTTGAAAGTTTGAAGAAGGGGGCTGTATGGGAAGCAGAGGCTGGGTGGGTGAGGGAAGAGGGAGGAGGTGAGGGGATGCTGGAGGTCTGGGTGGCAGGGGATGGAGGAGATGGTTGGGGGATGAAGAAGGGACCTGCGAGGTCATTCTGTGGCTTGCTGTGTTTGAAGTGCATAGGATTGTTTAATAATGCATAAGATTATGCTAAATACGTTATCAGTCTTGTGCACAATCTAACGGTAGGACGAACTCCTACTGAAGCAGAGTGGGTCAGGGCAGCCAAACCCCACCCACCATGAAACCAACTTGGGTTTTGAACTAGTCACAACCACTACCAAAACTGAATGTTCTAAAAACTGCTTGGAAGGATGAACCAGTGGAGCAACCAGCTGGGTCTGACCCGACTCCACTGTTGAGCTAAACCTGACTCAACCAAGACATAAAAAAAAGAAAAAGAAAAAGGAAAAAGAGAGATTAAATAAATACATTGAGTTTTTATTGGTATTTGACTAGTATCCTGGTTTTTGTTTTGATCAAACCATATAGGTGAAAGACCAATTTTGGTCAGATCCAATTGGACCGGTTGGTCCGTTCCAATTTTAAGACGCTACCAAAACCATTCCTAACAAGAAAATGTTTATGTTGGTCAAAGTTGATTCCATGGTGCGTGCATCCCACTCAGTCTAGATGTTTTTTTTTTTTTAATCAGTAACGAAACTCATATTAAAATAAAGAAAAGACCAAAACAAAGAAACCAAAAGAACGAGAAAGGTACAACAACCTTATACCAAACCTCATTCAAGAAGAAAACAAACAAACAAACAAGCAAACATTAAAAGAATCAAATACCAATTAAAGGACCACCCCTATCCACTCATTGTTTAGCTAGCAAATATGAGGTAGTATTAGCCAACTGGACAACATGCTTGAAGACCACCCGCATTGAAGAAGACAAAACTCTAATCTCATTGAGGATGTAAAACAAACTTCCAAGGAGCCCTACTATCACTTCCCCCGAACCCGATTAAAGAATAAACCGGATCAGGGGAGTGAATTTTAGGGCTAACTAAAAATTTATCCTTTTAGCCCAAGGATCATAAGTCCACTGTGAGGATATATTATTTGAAACATCAAGTGACATAAGAGCTGCGGAACTTCTCATAACTTAAGTCATATTAAATACCAAAGCAAATGAATACCAATTTTCATTAATATAAAGTTTAATTAATAGACAGAAGAAATCGTAAGTCCTAGACCATTCGAGAACATGAGAGTCAATAAAATAAAATCCAACAATGGATGATAATAAAAAATAAAGAATCTAAGGAATCCCATGAAGTCCTCTAGGACAACTCAAACATAATTTTACACTCATCTTACCATTATTTGTAATAATTGACAAAAAAAAAAAAACATTATCAATAATTTTGGGTTGAATTAGAAAAGAGAGAGAACTAGCTACAAAGGATGCAATTCAATGCTAATAATCAAAGATGTTATATTTACATAAACACTGTAACACTATAAAGATTTGTTTGACTTTCTAATCACAAGCTGATTCTTTATCAATCTTCAAACTTGTTCACCCGTTCACACTCATCAATCCATTCATTGTACACATCTATTGGTTCTGATAAACCTGCAAGGTAAACAAATGAAATTAAAGAAATCAGATATCATGATTCCAAGATAAAAAAAGAAAAACCTATTATTAATGAATCTGATGACATCATTAACCTCCTCCTATAGAGAGGACATAAAATAGAGCTGTAAAGGCGTTGGGTGAGTGAAGCAAAATCCAAATAAAGGACTCATACTCGGAACCACCTAAATGGGTTTTGGAGTCTGGGTTAGGTCCATGTGATGTGTCATGATTTATATGACATTGATGTATTGAGAAATTTGGGATTTATCTCCAAACTTACCATGGATAGTGATGCTGTAACTCTCTTTGCAACTAATGCAGAAAGCTTCTCCAGTCATATGTTTCTTATCCCTGATAGGACAACAGATCCACATTCACATTCAGTTCCTTAAAACAATGATGACATTGATTTTACAAGAAATGATTTCTCCCTAAAACATAAAACAATGAATCAAGGGTTACTTACATGTCGCATTCAACAGTGCCTGCATGGTTGCAGAAGGGGCAGGTAAAGCACGTATCAAGCTTAATTTTTCCTCTTTGTAGGTAGTTTTGCCCTGGACTTTCTCTTCCCCATTTCTCAAGTCTATTCGCTGCTGCCTTTTGGGATCAACAGTACATGAAACATAGAACAAATTTGAGTTTCTTTCAGGCATAAGGTCATATTAAATTTCCTAAATTTAAAAATAAATTCAAAAGAGAAAAAAAGAAATTAAAATTGAGCAATCGGATGTATCAGGTAAGAAGATGAGAGAAATTAATAAGTAGGGGATTAAGAAGTGTATCAGGTTGATCAAGCACCTGATGGATGTGAAGATCAAAGATTAATACTATATGATCTTGATCTGATTAGGTCAAGATCTCTCAAGGCTTCTAAATGTTAAAAAGCCCAAACGAAAAGAAAAGAAATCAAAATTGAACAATCAGATGTACTTATGGGGTAAGATGACAAAACGTGAGCCCAAGATTAGGATTAATCCGAATAAACCCCCAGTTGTGTCGCATACTTACTCCTGTGAACTTCAATCACATAAAATTCACAAGGGATAACAATTACATATTTTGCGGAATATAAACAAATATACATTGTTCATGTATGAACAAAACTTATTTACACCATGTATGAAACCAATCGCTTGCATATTTAAATACAATGCAAGGATCAAAAGTGTAAAACGTTCCAACAATTTCCTCAAAGTTTCCATTTACTGACTTTGTTCTCCAAAAATTCATATTAAATGTTATCGTCTCATTTCCACTCAACTAGTCCTCTTGGAGGAACCGGATTGGCCGTCTCCGCTAGCGTTGTGGCCTCAGAAGAACCGGCATGGGCAGTTGTGCCTGTAATGCCATCAATAACACTATGAATTTGACAATTCAGTAATGTATAAACATGTACATGATTCAACATGCTAATTCACAATTTAATCTGTCTAATCCAATGTTAGACCAATACAATTATCATGAATTTGTACAGTAAAGTCCCCTTAATTAACACCCATGGAGGTAAAACAATGTTAATAACCTTGATATAATCAACGAATTATCGGTTAGCTTTGAAAACTAATATTTCATTGAAAATCCCATTATTCAAAATTAGGTCAACCACCCTTGGTTAACACTCAATCCATCTAAACTCCAAATTTAGGAATACTATTTTCTAAATAACTCGGATCATATTAAAGATATACTCAATTGACCATTTGATCAATCTGAACTCATTACTTAGCTAATTGAACGTAAGTTCAATTATAAGCCTCAAATATCAAACTATCCTAGACTAATCACCCTCTAATTGGGTTGAAATCACATTAGCATCAGCTTCAGGTTCGCTCGAGTGGATTTGGTTGCTCGAGCGACCAACCACACTCTCTCAACGATGGTAGACAGTAGACAGTTCACTCGAGCAGACTTATGTTCGCTCGAGCGAACGCTTTATAATTTCAACTTGAAATTTTGAACTATTCTTCTCCTTCTTCAAAACTCAATCACAACCTGTATATACAACATGGAACCTCATGTTCCCTCCCTTAATCATCATTTATACACCATAAAACACTTCCATTCACCATATAAACCATTCTAATACTATTTAATCAATCCTTAAACACAAATAAATCAATTCCAAATTCTACACAACAGGTTTGAGCTCACAACTATAAATAAATCAATAAAATCTACACAAAATTAGTATCATAATCACAATAACTGTTATACTTGCTTTAATTCAAGATTACACAAAAACCCCTTTTTATGAGCTTCGCTTGAGATGAAACTCACCAAGTTGAAAACCCCTTTTCTAACCTAACATCATACGACAATCCAAAAACGGGATTTCTTAAATTGATTATGCTAGAAATCAGTCACAATACTCAAACCTGAGAAAGAATCCAATAAAGAACCTAAACTACTTACTTGTTGCTTTTCAAAGAAAATCACAGGTTCTAACTTCAAAGAAACCAAGCAATCTGATGGAGAAGATGACAACACTAATTCACCTTTAAGAATCACTTTTGAAAATCCCTTTCCAAGTACTCCATAGAGAAGAACGAAGAAGAAGAAAATAAGAAAACTCAAGTTTGAGTTCAATGGCTGTAGTTTCAGCTGGAACAATCGAGTAACTTCAATTTGGGTTCTTTTTAACCCTTTCATAAGCTGAAATTTGCATTTGAACCTCTTATATTTACTTTATTTCAAGTTTAAGTCAATTGAAAGCCCACACGTGTTGACATCAAGTTTTATCGTATCCGACAAAATACGTATAAATCCATATTTACGAAAAAGTCCTTTTTACTTTCACTAATTTGGGTTTAAATTCAACTCTTTTAAGCTAATCCGTTCCAAACTTGTCCATTATGCTTAGTTCCTTTATTTGTAACTAATTTAACTCATATTAGTCATCATTCATCAATCATCACTAAGCTAATTAATCATGCTTAAATCTGTTAGGTTTTTGTTTGTTGCTAATTTAATGGATTCACGATCACCTTCACTGTCAAATGATCACACACTCATGCATCTTAGTTTAGACTTCGGACTCTAAGATTCTAACTTGCATTTGCAATTGTTTTTCAAATGATTTATTCATGCATGTTTTTAGAATCCAAATACACTTTTGAAAGCCTATTTCTTCTTGTATTCTTTTGGAAAATCAAATTAAGAATCTAGGTTTGTGATTTGCATACATTCCTCATTTTTTAGAATCATTTTATTATGCTTAAATCACACTGGCCTTGAGTTCCAAGTTTCATCTTTGGAATTTTGAAAAATCTGTAGGAACTCATCCCAGGCCAGTTTGGTCGGTCGACCGACCCCTGTACCCAGTCGAATGACCAAACTGACTGTTGGGAAAATAGCTAGTGTACCCGGTCGACCGGGTAACTAGCTGTTGGGCCAATATGACCGTTGGGCCAGGGTGACCCGGGGGTCTTGGGGTCGACCGGGCCAACTAGCCGTTGGACTGTTTTTTGTATAAAAGTCCATTTCATTCCCTTCTTTCAAGAGGCTTGATCATTGAATCTTTGGAACCATATTGAAACCTAAAGAAGAGAAATAAGCTAAGAAAGCTAGTAGGCTATTGGGAATCATAATGTTTGAGATTTAAAAGGTATATCTTTCAAGTTAATATTGATTTCAATTCCATTTAAGATCAATGCATGTTTAACTCTTTGTAATTTCATATATGCATGATTTCTAGCTTTAAAAGAGATGTTTTGCAAAAACAATATCACCTTGGAATATTAGATTGCTTTGCAAACATTCTTGTCTCAATCACATGTGTTCTTAGTCTTTAAACTTCTTACAACTTATTTAGTATATTCTTTCAAGTTGCTTGAACCTTTCATGTGATTAGCTTATAACTTCAATCATCATTTTCTGAGCTTAGATTTTAAAATGCATCAAGCATTCATTTAAGAGCCTCATTTTAGAATTTGATTGAAGTAAAACATTCATACATACTTTGAGCACACACACCTTAGCTAATTTTTGTGTATGTTTGTATCTTGATTTAAACCTTCATATTAGCCTATTTTAGAGGCATTTGTATTGAGCTTTAATTGTATCTCTTTGAGTGTTTGTTTAGACACTTCTTTAAGAGAAATCTTTCTTTTGTAAAGGTTATTGCTTAGCCTAAGAAAATCACATTGTAAAGGTTATTGCTTAGCCTTGGAAAAGCATCTTGTAAAGGTTATTGCTTAACCTAGAAAAGCACATAGAGAGGTTGTTGTTTAGCCTAGAAAACAACATTGTAAAGGTTATTGCTTAGCCTATTAAAAAGCATAGATAGTGAAAATCTGGTGGGGTGATTGGATCACAAGCCGGTAGTGGATGTAGGCATTGAGGCCGAACCACTATAAATCTTTGTGTGATGGTGTATGCTTGTGGTGATTTCTTTTGTTAGCTTCCACATCTTGTTTGGTAAATCATCACTTGTGACTAGTTATCTTAAAGAAATTAAAATTGGTCTTAACCGGTCACTTCCTTGTAGCTCACCCTATTCATCCCCCTCTCTAGGGTTAGGATCCCAGACTTTCAATTGGTATCAGAGCCTCGTGCTCTATATTATGATCAAGTGTTTTGGAACTCTTGATTAGGTGTAAAAACCTTGAGTCAAAATCCTAGTTTTGTGTTTGAATGAATACTACTAGAATAGATTCCACTAAGTTAGATTGTTTAGGCTTTTGTGTAGATTCCTCTAGACCTCTTTTTCTTCCATATATCTATTGGAGATTCAAACTTTCAAATTAATGAATCTCAATGTGACTTAAAAGAAGAAGAATATGATGAAAACGAAGATGACCTTCAACAAGCCTATGAAGAATTATATACATTATCTTTAGAGCTTGATAAGAAAAATAAAAAAATAAGTGAAGAATAAAAAAGGCTAAACAAAGAATTAGTTTCTTCAAAAGATGAACTAAGAGAGAAAGAAGAAGTCATACATTGTTTAGACTCTAAGTTTATGATCTCTTTACATAACTTATCTAATATCAAAGATGAACTAAATGAGATTAAGATAAGTTGTGATGAGCTTAATAAATAAAATTTAAATCTAAGAGATAAATTACAAAGGCAAGACAAAGACATTATCAATTTAGAATCCAAGTTGACAATTTCCAAGGAAAACTTGTTTAATGGTCAAAGTAATTTAAAAACCTTAGAACTTGGATCTAATGTTGTTAATTAACTTAAATTTGAATTAAAATTTGCCCATGAAGAACTAAACAACTACAAGGAGATTGAAAGTGATTTATTAAAAGTCAAAAATGAAAATTCAATCCTTATGAACAAAGTCACTCAACTTGAAAGTTTCAAACAAAAGTATGAGTGCAAATATACCCAAGGTGAAGAGAAATTTGAAAAATTATTTAGATTGGGTAAATCACAAAGAGATAGGACAGGTCTTGGATTTGATAAGTATACTTCACATGGCCCTAAATTCACCAACATTTTTGTGAAAGGTGAGTCCTCTTTCTCTAGCACTCTCTCTCCCATGCCCAAAACTAAATGTCATTATTGTGGTAAGGAATGACATTTCAAATTTGAGTGCAAATTAAGGAAAAGTCATATGTCTAAACCCATCTTTGAGACTTTGAATTCCAAGGAAGACTCTAAGAAGTTCAAACAAGTTAAAACAATTCAAAAAGAGTCATCCAAGATAGACTTTAAAAAGACTAATAGTCAAAATAAATCTATCAAAAAGAAACTTCTCACTTTACCTCCTTTAACCTTGGAAATGAAAGAATTCTTGAAAAAGGTTGAAAAGTTAAAATTAAATTTCAAAAGACAAATAGAGGGAGGAAAAGCTAAAAGAAATGAGAAGAATAAAAAGAAAATGAAACACCAACTTCCTAAGACTAATCATCAATCTAAAATAGTCAAACCTCAAAGATTTGATGTCAAGTCTAAAAGAATTCAATCCTTATCTCCTCTAGTTGGTGGGATTTCAAAAATAGACTCCAAAGTTCAAGACCTTAGATGGATACCTAAGGTTAGACCTTTAGAAAAATACTAAGGCTTCTTAGATAGATAGGACTAACCCTTTCTCATAGTTATATGTCTAGTTGGTCTTGAATCTAGTTCTTTCTACTCTCTTAGTATCTCTTTAGGTTTTAGATTCATTTGGTAGAGTTATGCTTGTTGAAAATGCATTTTGTATTTAAAAAGGTATTTTATGATTAAATGCATGTTTATGATCAATTTGATTTGAAAAAGCTTTTATAAGTTATACATTCTCAATCAATTGATTTGCTTTTCAAATTGTTTATTTTTGAAATGGATTCATAGTCAAACCATTGTTTTGTCAAAATTAAATGATTTTGAAAAATGTCTTTTAATCTTACAAGTCTTCTTTTCTTCAAAAGGAATTATTTAGAATTGATTTTATAAATCCCTTTTCTAAAAACTTTTAAGCTTGTATGATAGCTGGGGTTAAGGCTAAATAGCTTTTAGATTGACACATTCTCTTCCAGGCCTTTTTCTCTGAACCTGTTCAGAAATTCAATCTGCCCCAGTTTGCCCGGTCGACCACGTGAAGTGGCCAGTCGACCGAGCCTGCGCTTACAGCAACAAAATCTATTACGTTGAGCCTGTTCTGTTTCAAACAGAACTTCTTCATCTCTTGTCCAGGTCGACATCAGAGTAGCCCGAGCTTCCATTTTTTTTCCTTTCTCCTCTGTTTTTCCTTCCTGTGATCTATATTCTCTTCAAGGATATGTTCTCCCATCCTTCTTGATCTTCCTCATCTTCACTGTTTGGGCGTCCTTCTCTCTATGCATCTAGAACCTCCCACAGTCCTTCCCAACATCTGTTATTCTATTTTCTGATGTGTGTGGCTGATCATTTGTTTGAGTTTATGTCTTCTACACTCTTTTAGGAGGTTTTGTAGTAATTTGTAGACACCTTCTGGCATCATTCTTATGTGATCTTCATAGCTCAAATTCCTGCACCCCAAGTGTTTGACAAATTGGTTGAACCACATCTGTCTTCAAGTAGCAACTGCTGTGCCATTTTCAACTCTTGTCTTCATTCTTGAGCATTCTTCTCTTTAAAATTTTCAAAAATGGCTCACACAAAGGAAAATTTTAGGAGGGAAAGAAAAAGGTCCAAAACCGGACAAGCTTCTTCATCTCATATATCTCCCTCTACTTCTCCTGAAGCTGACCCTCCTCCAGTGATTAGATTCAATCCAATTCCCTCTCCATCCTCAGTTGCCAAATCCTTTCGGAGCAAAGGGATAATCGTTGAAAAGATGTGCATTATCAAAGACCTTGTGGACTACAATGTCCCAGCTATACTTGAAGCTATTGGATGGGGTAGCATCCTTACTTGGAGTGGTAAAACTTATGCTTCCTCTGTCCATGGTCTATATGAATCTATTTGTGCCTCTACTGCAAATTCTTTTTCCATTAGATTCCTTCATGGTGAAGAGGTGGTCACCATTGACTTGATTTCCTCCATCTTAGGCATCCCTAGGTCTAATGGTCCCAGATTCATCTCAGAAGTCCTTCCTCTTGATGAGAGAGAGTCAGTCACTAGTGCTCTTTGTGGCAAGCCTGAGGAATGGTCTGCCAAGAACTGTCTCCAAACTTTTTCTATGATTCTCTCCTTTCATATCATTCACATTATCTTCACTCATTCCATTTACCCTAGGAAAGGGAATCGAACTGAAGTGACTCCTTACATGGAAAATATTCTTTATAATGTGATTACCGGAGTGCATATGTGTCTTCCTTCCATTATCATGCACCACATCATCCGGGTTATCACTGGCTCCAAGCCTTGTGCTGCTCCCTTCAGGTTTCTCATCACCGAGATTGCCAGATCTTTTGGTGTGATCCCTCCTGCTTCTGAGAGACCTGAATCCACCACTATTTTCAACAAAACGAACATTCTCTTGATGAAGCTACCTCCTCCACCATGAGCAAACCCAGTTGCAGAAGGAGATACTGAGATTGAGGCTGCAGAGACAGAGTTTGCAGATCAGCAGCGGCCCCAGCATGTTCAGCCAGAGCATCAACCTCGTCAGCCCCAGCCCCCTCTTCAGCGTACCATGGAGGAACGCATGTCGTTTGTGGAGCAAGTGGTTGCTACCTTGCACACTGAGTTTCAGGAGTTTAGGCAAGAGGTTTCAAGAAAGATGAATAAGACCTTGAAGTACCTCTCGAACATCTTCAAAAGCTGCAGACGCCATAATGATGTTATGCCCCCGTCTCCTCCAGATATATCTTAGACCATAGGAGGGTGTTTTTCACTTTTTGTGGGGATTGTGATGGGTAGTGATAGATTGTTTTTCTTGATGTATTTATTATCTATCAACTGACATGTTATTTTGATTACTGACCATGAACTTTTGATTTTTGTATTGGTCAAGTAATTAGTGATTTCTGTACTGAAATTCTATTATTAAATCAATGAAATTACGGTTTCACTTGTTCATCTTCTATCCTCTTGCTATATTTCTCTTGATGAATGTTTATATTGCTTTGAAGCTTTATATTGTTAAATCAATTCATATTTGATATCTTAGCTTCATTTAAACAATGCATAGACAAATCTATATACATGATAACCTGTTCCGCATTACATTTGCATTCTCATTTGGTAACAGGTGCTACTGAAAGGTATTTGTCTTCTCATGTATACATGTTCCTTTGCAATTCGATGTCAAAGGGGGAGAGAAGATTAGAATATCTGAAGATCAGACAGGAAGAAGATCAAACAAAGGGGGGGAGAAGAACAGATCTAACTAAGGGGGAGATCTGTTTCAAGAACTAAAGATGAAGATCACTTGATTTCGAAAAGCAAGGGAAAGCTCTAACCAAGGGGGAGAAATCTTGAAAAGATTAAGTTAAAGCTCTCAACGAATTGGTCATTCAGTCGAAGCTACATTCAAGAGGTTTCTAGAACAGAGCCGTTAAGAAGAACCAAAGTCCTAGAAGTGTTGTGATCATATTAGTTGCCATCAAATTGCTAAGGGGGGGATTGTTAGGTTTTTGTTTGTTGCTAATTTGATGGATTCACGATCACCTTCACTGTCAAATGATCACACACTCATGCATCTTAGTTTTGACTTTGGAATCTAAGATTCTAACTTGCATTTGCAATTGTTTTTCAAATGATTTATTCATGCATGTTTTTAGAATCTAAATACACTTTTGAAAACCTATTTCTTCTTGTATTATTTTGGAAAATCAAATTAACAATCTAGGTTTGTGATTTGCATACATTCCTCATTTTTTAGAATCATTTTATCATGCTTAAATTACACTGGCCTTGAGTTCCAAGTTTCATCTTTGGAATATTGAAAAATCTGTAGGAACTCATCCCAGGCCAGTTTGGTCGGTCGACCGACCCCTGTACCCAGTCAACCGACCAAACTGACTGTTGGGAAAACAACCAGTGTACTCGGTCGACCGAGCCATGCCTAGGTCGACCGGGTAACTAGCCGTTGGGCCAATATGACCGTTGGGCCAGGTCGACCCGGGGGTCTTGGGGTCGACCGGGCCAACTAGCCGTTGGACTGTTTTTTGTATAAAAGTCCATTTCATTCCATTCTTTCAGGAGGCATGATCATTGAATCTTTGGAACCATATTGAAGCCCAAAGAAGAGAAATAAGCTAAGAAAGCTAGTAGGCTATTGGGAATCATAATGTTTGAGATTTAAAAGGTATACCTTTCAAGTTAATATTGATTTCAATTCCATTTAAGATCAATGTGAAAGTCCGGGGATCCGAACCCTAGAGGGGGGGTGAATAGGGTGAGCTCCAATTATGACCAATTTTAATAAATTTTAACTTCTTTAAAACCAACTAGTCACAAGTGATGATTATCAAACATAATGCGGAAGCTTAGTAAAAACAATCACCACAAAAGCAAGCACCATCACACAAGGATTTATAGTGGTTCGGCCTCAATGCCTACATCCACTACCGGCTTGTGATCCAACACCCCACCGGATTTCCACTATTTATACTTTTCAAAAAGGCTAAGCAATAACCTTTACAATATGCTTTTCAAGGCTAAGCAATAACCTCTACAATGATGTTTTTCAAGGCTTAACATCAACCTATTACACTATGCTTTTCTTAGGCTAAGCAATAACCTCTTCAACCAAAAGGTTGGTTATCTCTCTAATTAGTGTCTATAGTACACTTGATGGAGATTCAATTTAGCTCATTACATTTGCCTCTAAAATAGGCGGATATGGAAGTGACAAACTAATTCATACACACACACTATGAATGCAAAGATGAATGCTCAATGTGTATGTATGATGTCCTCAATCATTTTTAAAATGAAAGCTCATAAATGTATGCCTAAGGCTTTTGAAAGTTTTAGCTCATAAAAACATTTATGATTGAGGAAAGAATGCAAGTCACATGTTAAAAGTAACAACTTGTTAATGATATCAAAGATTCACAAGTTGTATGAAATTAATTAGCTCTAAACATGTGATGCATAGGGATGTCAATCAAATCAACAATGTAGCTCATAAAATATAAAAATAGATTTGATTGAAATTAGAGGACAAATCATATGTATTTATAACTACAACTTGAAAATGATATACCTATCAAAGCCAAGCAAGTTGTGAAACTTTAAAACAATAGTACATATAATTTGTAAAGTTTGTTGAATCCAAAACATAAGATACATTTGAAAGAGATTTTCTTATGATGGAAAACAACAACCAAAGATTCAACCAAGTATATGAATCATGTTACATATAATTTCAAAGATTCTTTCATTAACATGATCTACTTAGATTTACCAAATAAAGTACTACTTGGATTGAATCAAATGGTGATGCATCCAAAACAATAGATCAATTCAAAACATAAAACATGTTAAGGACACAACAAATCATAGTTTATCATGCTACAAAAGATTTACTAATAATTAAGCAAAGCATGAAAACATATGATTAAGGAAAGTAGAGCTTACTTGGTGATTTAACTTCATTAATCCAAGCTTTAGCTTTCCTAATGAGCCATTTCATCCCTTAGTTCATTCCCCTTTCATTGGCCTCAAAACCTCTCAAGGAGGGCCTTAAAAATGCTCAACTTTTGGCAAAGGAATGAACTAGTATTTATAGCCAAAACAGCCCAATGGCTAGTCCCCCGGTCGACCTGGCTCTTCCCCAGTCGACCTGGCCTCCAACGGTAATAAAAATGACCGTTTGAAAAAAAAAAACAGGCTCTTTACCCGGTCGACCTGGCCTTTAGTTTTCCCGGTCGACCTGGCACACTGCTGGCCAGGTCGACCTGGTACACTGCGGGTCAGGCCTGGGACCAAAAATCCCAATTTTGCATTTTTTCAAAGTATTTCTTTGTGGGAATTTTTGGCCACTAAATCAAGCTTGAAAAACATGTTTTAAAACATTCTAAGGGTTTTTAAAACATGAAACATAAAAAGCCTAAAAAGATTCAAAACTTTAAAACAAAAGGCATGCTTGATTTGATAAAACTCTTTTCTAAAACAAATGCATCCAAGTTTAAAAACAAAACATGCATAACTCAAAGATTCTCCAAGTCTAAAAACCAATGCATGTATAAAAACAAGATTTCAAGGTTTTCTAAATCAATGCATATGTGTGTAAATCAAATGATGTTAGAATGATAATGCATCCATCAAATTGCAATCTACAAAATTCCTAACACAATGCATGTTTAACTCTTTGTAATTTCATATATGTATGATCTCTAGCTTTAAAAGAGATGTTTTGTAAAAACAATATCACCTTGGAATATTAGATTGCTTTGCAAACATTCTTGTCTCAATCACATGTGTTCTTAGTCTTTAAACTTCTTACAACTTGTTTAGTATATTCTTTCAAGTTGCTTGAACCTTTCATGTGTTTAGCTTATAACTTCAATCATCATTTTCTGAGCTTAGATTTTAAAATGCATTAAGCATTCATTTAAGAGTCTCATTTTAGAATTTGATTGAAGTAAAACATTCATACACTTTGAGCACACACACCTTACCTAATTTTTGTGTATGTTTGTATCTTGATTTAAACCTTAATATCAGCCTATTTTAGAGGCATTTGTATTGAGCTTTAATTGTATCTCTTTGAGTGTTTGTTTAAACACTTCTTTAAGAGAAATCTTTCTTTTGTAAAGGTTATTGCTTAGCCTAAGAAAATCACATTGTAAAGGTTATTGCTTAGCCTTGGAAAAGCATCTTGTAAAGGTTATTGCTTAGCCTAGAAAAGCACATAGAGAGGTTGTTGTTTAGCCTAGAAAAATAACATTGTAAAGGTTATTGCTTAGCCTATTAAAAAACATAGATAGTGGAAATCCGGTGGGGTGATTGGATCACAAACCGGTAGTGGATGTAGGCATTGAGGCCGAACCACTATAAATCTTTGTGTGATGGTATATGCTTGTGGTGATTTCTTTTGTTAGCTTCCACATCTTGTTTGGTAAATCATCATTTGTGACTAGTTATCTTAAAGAAATCAAAATTGGTTTTAACTGGTCACTTCCTCGTAGCTCACCCTATTCACCCCCCCCATCTAGGGTTAGGATCTTGGACTTTTAAAATCATGTTAATCTCGATTAACTAGAGTTAATCTTGATTAACTTGGGATGAGGTGTAACATTCTCCTAAACTTTTAGGATCATTCTGTCCTTCGAATGAAACATAAATAAAAATAAACACAATAAGTAAAACTTACCTGAATGAATAGCTCTGGATATTTTCGAGTTATTTTTCTTCCAATTCCCATGAGGCTTCATTGGGTTCATGATGAGCCCAAAGGACTTTAACCCATTTGATCATCCTCGTACGAAGAATTTTCTCCTTGGTATCAATAATCCGGACTGACTTCTCAACATATGTGCTGTTCAGTTGAACTTGAATCTCATCATAGTTGATGATATGTGTAGGATCCGCCACATACATCCGAAGCATTGACACATGGAATACATTATGGATACCAGAGAGCTGCGATGGAAGATCTAGACGATAAGTTACATCTCCAATTCTGCTCTTTATTTTGAAAGGTTCGATTTATCTTGGTGATAGCTTTCCTTTTTACCCAAATCAGATAGTACCTTTCATTGGAGAAGTCTTAAAAGATACCCAATCATAAATGGAAAATTCCAAATCACGCCGACGATTATCACAATTACTTTTTTGCCTCGATCGAGCTACTCTCAATCTGTCTTGCACTTTGTGTACTCTTTCAAATGTTTATGCAATAATAGTAGAACCATGAAAACTTCTGGTTCCAACTTCTTCTCAGCTAACTAGATCCTACATCTACGACCATATAATGCTTCAAACGATGTCATGTCAATGCTGGAGTGATAATTGTTGTTGTACGCAAATTCACACAATGCAAGATGTTCATCCCAATCACTACCAAAATCCATAACACTGGGACGAAGTAAATCCTCCAATGTTTGAATTGTTCGTTCAGATTGCCCATCTATCTGTGGATGATATGCAGTACTAAATTGAAGTTAAGTACCCATTGAATTCTGGAATGACTACCAAAATGTAGAAACAAATCGACTGTCTCGATCTGATATAATCGAAATCGGTGTTCCATGTAATTTAGTCACTTCCCTCACAAACAACTTGGACATTTCATTGAATCCCATATCCTTTTTGAATGGAAGAAAATGTGCAGACTTCGTAAGACGATCCAAAATCACCCATACAGTGTCATGTTGTCTCCTGGTCACAGGTAAACCAGATACAAAGTCCACAGTCAAGTGGTCTCACTTCCATCTAGGAATATGCAAAGGATGAAGTAATCCAGGCGGCTTTCTGTGCTCAAACATCACATGCTAACAGGTCAAGCACGAAGATACATAACCTGCTATCTCTCGCTTCATATTATTCCACCAAAACCTGTCCTTAACATTTCTATACATTTTAGTACTTCCTGGATGCATAGAATGTCGGGTGTGATGAGCTTCAAACATCATTGCCTGTTTCAAATCTTCTTGTGCTGGTATACATAATCGGTGTCTGAAATAGAGAACTCCTTCAACCAACACAAAATCTGGTCTAGTTGTAATGTTATCCCTGATTTTCACCAATTCATGATCTTCAAATTGTCTTTCCTTGATCTGCTTGATAAGAATTGGTTCAAATACTGACATTGCCGCAACCATAATTCTTTTGTCCACTAATTCAATGGACACATCCAAATCTCTAAACTCTTCAATCAAATGCCACCCACTCACCAATGATGCCAAGCTAGCATATTTGTGACTCAAAGCATCATCTACTACATTACCTTTTCCAGGTACATAGGTGAATGAGAAAATCATAATCTTTGATAAGCTCTAACCAACAGTGTTGCCTCATATTAATGTCCATCTAGGTAAATAAATACTGAAGGCTTCTGTGATCACAATGGACTTTAAAAGTCTCCCCATACAGATAGTGCCTCCATTGCTTCAAAGAAAATACAACTGCCGCGAGCTCTAAATCATGAGTAGCATAATTCTTCTCATGTTCACTTAATTGACGCGAACCATAGGCAATGACCTTGCCATTCTGCATCAATACACATCACAATCCTATGCCGGAAGCATCATAATAGATTACAAATCCTCCACTACCATCAGGTAATGACAAGATTGAGGCTGAGACTAATCTCTATTTCAACATTTGAAAACTAGACTCACATTCTTCATCCCATACAAATGGAATGTTCTTCCGAGTCAGTTTTGTTAATGGTGCTGCAATTTTCGAGAAGTCTTTCACAAATCTTTTGTAATATTCAGCCAATCCTAAGAAGCTCCTCACTTTTGGAACATTCTTCGGACTTTGCCACTTAGTAATGGCTTCAACTTTAGCTGGATCCACAGCTAATCCTTCTCTAGTAATTATGCGACCCAGAAATGCTACCTGCTGTAACAAAAAATCACACTTCTCTAGCTTTGCAAACAATTGATTATCTCTCAATAATTGCAATGCTGTTCTCAGATGGTGTGAATGTTCTTTCTCTGACTTTGAATATACCAGGATGTCATCAATGAAGATCATAACAAACTGGTCTAGGTAAGCAGCAAGAATTCTGTTCATCAAAGCCATAAACACTGCATGTGCATTAGTTAATCCAAAAGGCATAACTGATTGAAAGTATATTTCAGAAGGCCCAAGGCCTACAAGGCCGAGCAGTGACAAAACCTTCAAAACGGGAGTTTCTAGTTTTAGACTTTCTAAATGTTTTCCCAACTTTAGTAGAATTCTTTAATTGCTTTGACTAGGTAGTTTCTAATTTCCAAGATTCTTAGTATACTTAGAATTAAGAAGTTTCTTTGTAGTAGAGATTGATTAGAAGTTCTTAGTAGAGATTGAATACTACTAAAATTGTGATTGACACTATTTTATAGATAGGATGTAATCCCTTCTCTTGCGATATACAGAAACTTGAATGAAATATTGAGTTCTCTCAACGTGTGATTCTCTCTGTCTTTAGTGTGAGGCTGGGACATCCTACCATAAGCCGTTTGGCTTGAGGAAAAGCCCGTTGGCTACCCTCCTTTTTCTTGCGTTGCTTCAATTGGTATCAAAGCGGAGATCCGTTTCAGATCACCGGCTCCAATCATCGATCGAGGTAATCCGATTTACTTTCATTCAGTTCGTCTCCTCACCGAACGTCCCCGCCAACCCTAATTTCCACAGCAGCCAACATCTACTACAACCGTCACCGATACCTAAATTTAGCCCTACCCAACCCCAGACCGGAACCACCACCACCTTGCTCCTTGTTCCTTGCTCCCTGCCCCAACTCAGCAACACCCCAACGCCCAATAACCCCAACCACCAAAACCAACCCTAGCAACCTTCCTTTCCAGAAACCCTAAAAACCCCAATCATTCCCAATTATCCCTCACCGATCCACAAAAACCCCAAGCCCCTTTGCCAATCGAACATACAATTTTCAAAATCCCTAGACCCAGCCATCCACATCCATAAATCTCACAGCCACTTTCCACTCCTTTCTACCTTCCTTTTGCCCAACCTAGAGAAAAAAAAAACAGAGAGATAGAGATAACAGAGAAGACTGCATATCATACAAAAAAGTACATACCTGCGTTGTCGCCGTCGTCCTCGTCGCCACCCCCAGCTCGTTCCACCGAAAATTGCCTACGCCCATCGACACTTCTTTCTCTCTTTCCTCCTCAAACAGCAACGAAGAGGGTTAAAAAAACAAGTCCTTTTCTCCTTTGCGCGCACGAGGTCTGAGGCACCACATGTGGGCCACTTCTGCGAGACCACTTCAGCAAGCAGGTCTCGTGGACCTTTAGTTCCAGCCCATCTTATGGGCCCTAGTTCAAGTCGAGCTCGGCCCAACATCAAGTAGCAGCAGCAAAAAATAAAATATAAAAAATCAACAGCAGCAAGTCAGCATGTCTACCCGCACCGGAGCCACATTTAGAGGTAAATTCTCAGACGACCAACGTGATAGCTACATCATGGAATTAATGGACAGGGTAGAAGAACGTCTTCGGAACACTCCCCCTCCGGACAATCGGAACAATGGCAACCCAGGACCGTCCACCAACAAAGATGGCGGTAAGGCACCAGGGGGAAGCAACCAATAGGCAGATGTAGAGATTTTTGTCAATAATGAACCACAGGAAACTTGTCGGCAATTTATGGAGCGTATTATGGAGGAAACTGACTATGAAGACCCTCATGGCCGACGGGATGACATCACTAAGAAGGTACATGTTGATGTTCCTTATTTCTTTGGACGCATGGATGTGAAAGTCTTCACCGACTGGATTACAGGCCTTGAAGATTATTTTGAATGGTACAATATGGAAGAAGACAAAATTGTTTCCTTTGTCAAGATGAAGATGAAGGGTGCAGCACGTGTTTGGTGGCGGAGTATTGACGACAGGAATGCTAATTATGGAAGACGTCCTATCAGCACATGGGACGAGATGAAACAGAAACTTAAGGATAAATATCTACCGGTTGACTATCTTGATTCCCTCTATGATCAACTTGTTGATTGTAGACAAGGATCCTCTACCATAGATGATTTCACGGAAAGGTTTCATGACCTCATGGTGGGATGCAAGGTGCCGAAAACTGATCGAGAGGCTATCACCAGATACAAGAAAGGACTACGTCAAGAGATCCAAAGGGAATTGACTACTCACACCTTTTACAGCATTGAAGAAGTTCATCACCTGGCAATCCGCGTCGAAGAACAGTTACGCTATCCATATTCAAGACGTTTTGGTGAGCCTCTACAAAGGAAGACCTCTGATTCAACTTCTCAGCGGGTTGCTCCAGCACAACACTCAACGCGACAACCTCCTACACAAAATTTTAACAGGCAAGCACCTCCTCAGACTCAATCAAGACCTGCAGATTTTGCCAACAAAGGGAAGAATGTTATCAATTCTTCACTTTTAAAGAGGGACATCGATTGCTTTCGATGCAAAGGCAAATGACACTATGCTTCTGAATGTCCAGGGTCAAAGAATCTTCACTATGCACATAATGAAGAAGATGCCTATGACTCAGAGCCTAGTGATGAAGAAATGGAGCTGAACCACGATATGCAAAGCAGGAACCTCCGCCAGAACAAGAAGATCATTCCTTCTATCAAGCTGAAATCGAAGGGCGGACATTGTTCATTCGTCGTCTCTTCATTACCACCGATGAAGAAGTTGAAGATTGGAGGCGAACTACCATATTTCGTACTATGGCAAAATGTCGTGACAGATTGTGCAATCTTGTCATAGATGGAGGAAGCGAGATGAATGTGATCTCCCAAGAAGTAATTGACAAGTTGAAGCTACCAACAGAAAAACACCCGAAGCCTTACAAGGTCTCTTGGGTGAATGATTCAGCCATTCCAGTAACCAAGCGATGCCGGGTAACATTTTGAATTGGTGGTTATACAGATTCTAGTTGGTGTGATATTGTCCCTATGAATTTACTCATATTCTATTGGGAAGGCCTTGGCTTTTTTATAACAAAGTCCATAGTGATGGAGAAAAGAACACCCATACTTTTAAGCATAAAGGTCGTAAGGTTACTCTCCTTCCACTTAAGCCTCCTACTCCCTCGGTAAAGTTAGCATCATCAGTTCCGGCAAAACAAACTGCTTCACAGCCAAGTTCTCGCAACCTTTCAATGCGAAAATTTGAATAAGAAAGTAAAGAGCAAGGAGTTGTTTATGCCCTTATCCCACAAGAATTCAAAGAGGCAGAAGATAAATAGGCAGTTTCCACACCACCAGAAATCAAGTCCTTGTTGCATGATTTTAAAGATTTGATTCCAGCAGAACTTCCAAAAGAGCTACCGCCTATGAGGAACATCCAACGTGCAATTGATCTAGTCCCTGGGTCATCGTTTCCTAATTTACCTGCTTATCGCATGAGCCCTACAAAACACAGAATTGCAAAGGCAAGTTGAAGTGCTACTCCAGAAAGGCTACATTCGTGAAAGCATGAGTCCTTGTGCGGTACGAGCCCTCTTGACACTCAAGAAAGATGGTTCTTAGAGAATGTGTGTCGACAACCACACAATCAACGAAATTACCACTAAGTATCGATTTTCGATACCACAGGTGGATGACATGGTTGATATGATGTCCGGATCTTCTGTCTTCTCCAAAATTGAAGATGTCTGTGATGATGATATCGATTTCCGATACCAATTTCTCCCTTTGGCAAATCATGGATAAAACTCCCTAAGAGAATACAAATTGACATACCAAAAATAAACCCAAAATACATTGATTTAAAAAAAAAAGAAATGGAATCAGCACAGAAATTTGCAATCAGCAGCAAATGTAGATAGGCATTGTTTTTTACTTCCTCTGGACTTCTTGTTCTCCCCTTTGATTTGTCACTTTTCTCCCCCTTTTTGTCCATAATTTAACAAAGCTAAAGATAAGAACATGCAGATTTTTGGTCAATTAGGATCAATAGCTCCCCCTCAATAGAAACTCCTCCTGAAAATATCTTCGTAGCAGCGGTGGGGGCAAGAGCTTGACCTCTTTGATCATGGCTTGTTACATGCTACCACCCGCACTTATGTAGTTTGATCTTTCAGTAGAGTGTGAGTAACCTCTTTAGGCAAATCAGATTTTCAAACCCAAATTTGAACCGTTTTGTGTGGAGAAAAATTCTTCTGCCATTGCTTGGTCTTAGGTAGACTTTGCAGCTTCTTGCAATGGGGACGAATGTGTCTTTTTAATCCACAATACTGACAAGTGGTTGTGCGTGCAGCGCGTGACACATAATTTTTCTTAAAACTACTCGACACATTATTTGAAAGTGTAGTATGTGGAGTAGCATGTGCAACACTTGAAACAAAAAACTGTTTTACCTATAGTATTTGAAGTGGATGCAGCATGATCATAACCGAGACCGCTTCTGTCAAAAGGACACTTCTGATTGCACAAGATGTGTGTAAGTGTCTTCGAACCATTGTTTATCTTGTTTAGAGAAGCTTGATTGACTTCAAGCTCAGACAGAGTGATCTTTAGTCCTCCTTGTAAGTCTTGATTTTCAGCTTTCAATATTACTATCTCTTGCTTTAAATGCACAACTTCTTTTTCAGCCTTGTCAAGTTTCTGACAATCAGTAGTCAAATTTCCAACCAAACAGTTTTTCTGACTTTTCAAGAGATGAACTTCTTTAAGCGCTTACTCTAATTCAGTCTTCAGTGCTGAATTTTCATCTTGAGCAGCATTGTACTGGATAGTGATCATGTTATCAAACTTGGTCATCTTGACACAATCAGCAAAGGTAGTATGGTACAACTCTTCCCAATCTATCTCTTGATCTAATGACTCATCTTCAGTATCAGTATCATTGTTAGACACAGACTCAGCCATGAATGCCACAAACTTGCCATTAACATTTTTTGAACGATCATCATCGAGATCTTTTGCTTCTTCCTTTTCATCTTCAGAAGATTCTTCATCACAAGTTATGTTAAGAGCCTTTTGCTTTGTACCATTTTCTTGTTGGCACACTCATTAGCATAGTGTCCATAGCCTTGGCACTCAAAACACTTTGTCCCTTTTGCAGGATCCTTCTTCTTGGATATGGAATTCTTTTTATTGGCTCGTTTTGTCTTCATTTATTTTTTGTAACATTTTATAAACCCAGCCATATCATCTTCAGCATCAGATTCAGAATCAGATTCATTTTTTTTCCAGGCTTCTTTCTTGATTTTGAGTTGGCTTTCAAAGCAATATCCTTTTTTTATTTTCCTTTATTCAAACAGTTTGATTCAAACGTCTGAAGATTTCCAACCAGTTCATTTACCTTGAGGGTATCCAGATTCTTGTTTTCTTCAATAGTGTTGACTTTAGAATCGAACCTTGAAAGTAGAGACCTTAGAATTTTATTGACAATCTTGTGTTATGGTATTTCTTCCCCCATAATGAAAACAGGATTGACAATCTCATTCAGCTTTGCATAAAATTGATCAAATGTCTCATCTTCTTCCATCACGATGGTTTCAAATTCTTTATTCAGCCTTTGTAATTTAGCTTGGTTTACCGTGTCTGTACCCTCATAAACTGTCTATAAGACTTCTCATACTTCTTTTGCAGTTTTACAAGTGAAAATCATTCGAAATTCATCAATAGACACTCCGTTGTATATGCTATTCATAGCCTTATTATTACAATTGGATGCATGCTTCTCATCCTTAGTCCATTGGGCTATAGGTTTAGGAACAGTTTGTCCATTAACCACAATTGTTGGTCTGGTGTAGCCCTCCTCAACAATATCCCAAACATCATCATCAATGGACTTAAGGAATCCAATCATCCTTTGCTTCCAATATGCATAATTAAAACCATCAAACAAAGGAAGCTTGGAAGTTGATGTCCCTTCTCTATTGAGCATCATTGTAGAAATCTTGTAAGATCAAACACAACAAGACAGTACAACCCGCTCAAATACCAATTGAAAAGATTTAAGGTCCGCGACCTCTAGATTGGTCTACTCAAACAATCAACCAAAAACTGTGCAGAAATAAACAATATGCAGCGGAAATAAAATAAACAAGCACACACCACAAAGACACCAAATTTAAGGTGGAAAATCCTAACTGGGTGAAAAACCACCGATCCGAACTAGATCAAATCAAACATTATGAATTTCGCAATTACAAGAAACTCACATCTCTTCCCAAGATATCCCTTACCTAAGGACTGAAGTTACATTGTGTCGCTTCACGCTTCAACGACTTCATACCTTTATTTTGCAACGGATTCAATCTAGAGCTTGACTCCTCAAGTCTTCTCACAAGAAGATAATCTTCTACAAAGGATGCAGAAGAACTAGCTCTAGAGAACTTGTCAGCACAACTCCTTAATAAATCTCTAGAAAATAATTCTCGCAATGATAATCTCTAATTCAGAACTTTGAGAGGTGATGGTCTTGTCTTTGGAATAGCCCTTGAGTCCTTTAAATAGCCCTTGGGTCGTGCTTAAGGTTGCCTAACTTGATTAGAATTAAAACAAGCAGTTTGGGCACGATTAGAAAAATAATTTTTGATTTTCGTAGGGCTCTCTGAGCCTTGTCTGCTCGAGCGGACTCACCATCTGCTTGAGTGGATTATGTTCTGTTTGGGTGCTGGGCCATTCTGCATTATGTCCGTTTGAGCGGATGATCTGGTAGCTCGAGCGGACCCCATTTTGGTTGATCCGGAATTTCAGCTCTCTTTCTCCAGCTTGCTTCTTCTAATTGTTTTAGACTTTCTTCTTCTGAGCTCTTCCAATCTTCTAACTTTAGAGTCCTTTTCTAAAAAAAAATTACAACTCAAAAGACTCAGAGTTTTGTCTAACCCATGAATTTAGCCAACACTAAAATACCTAACAATACCGTTTGATGAATAAGGTCATGTCAACACTGCCTCTTTGAAAACCATGCTCGACTAAAAATACAGTCAGTCTTTCATACCAGGCTCTAGGTGCTTGTTTCAAACCATAAAGAGCTTTTCTCAATTTGAAAACGTGATTCGGAAAATGCGGATCTTCAAATCCTTTTGGTTGTTCAACATAAACTTCCTCAATTAAAAAATCATTTAGAAAAGCACTTCTCACATCCATTTGAAACAATTTGATGTTCAAAAAACAAGCCACAACAAGAAACAACCGTACCGATTCAAGTCTAGCAACAAGGGCAAATGTTTCATCAAAATCAATACCTTCGATTTGGGTATACCCCTAAGCAACTAGACGTGCTTTGTTCCTTATCACTTGTCCAGACTCATCGGTTTTGTTTTTTAAAATCCATTTCGTACCAATTACATTTGTGTGATAGGGTTTAGGAACAAGCTTCCAAACGCGATTTCTTTCAAATTGAGTAAGTTTCTCATGCATGGCAATAATCCAACAATCATTAACAAGAGCATTTTTGACATTTTTTGGTTCGAAAGTAGAAGCATAACAAACATGACTTACCTCATCACGTACCTGTTTCCTGGGTTTTAAAGGAGTAGAGATCTCACCAATAACCGTATCTAGAGGATGATCTTTCAATACTTGTCCTTTTCGAGATCGTGGATGTACATCTTTCGGAGATGCACTTCTTTCTTCAAATTGACAAATGATATCTGGTACTATAGATTCTACAGAAGATTTCTTTGGACTTTCAAATTCTTTAGTTGCAGCTATTTGCATCTGCTTCTCATTTCCAGAATCAGGTTCAGCCCGACTTTCAATTTCTTTGTCCACAACAAGTTTAGAAGAAGGAGAAAAAGTCATGCCTTCATCATCATCAAAATAATAATCAGAAGTTCCTGCATCATCCACAACCACATTTATGGATTCCATGACGATAGAGTGTTTAAGATGAAACACACTATATGTTGTACTCGTTAATGAGTAACCAAGGAAATTCCTTCGTCACTCCTGGAGTCAAATTTAAATAAGTGTTCTCTATCCCGAAGAATATACACTACACCAAAAATCGGAAATTGGAACGGAAAAGCGTTCCTAATCCTTCCGTTCCTAATCCGTTAAAGTGTTCCAATTTGGTACCAACCGTTCCTAATCCAAATTGGAACGGAAATTGGAACACTTTAACGGATTAGGAACGGAAGGATTAGGAACGCTTTTCCGTTCCAATTTCTGATTTTTGGTGTAGTGATAACAATTGCTACCAAAAGTCCTGAAATATTTGATGTTAGGCTTGACTCCAGTCCATATTTCATATGGAGTGGTTTTTGTGCCAGGACGAAGATAGACATGGTTAATAACCCCGGACCAGGCCCCACGTGACTGATCCGAGATCGGGACTATATTAATGATGATACTACAGCATTTAAATGATTCCATACATTTATTTAATTTCCCACAGGTGTCCGCGGTGAGGATATCACAACCATATATGAACATTTCTATTAAGTGCGGAAGCGTGTAGCAAATCAAATGATAGTTCACTTCTAATCACAAGATGAATCACATGTATAATCAAGTATCAGAATGAGCAATGATCATTAGCATGTTACCCAAAGTAAGTTAAAGTTTATACAAATATCATTTAATTACATTTCCCAAAAATAGAGGCCCACAAGGCCAATATAACCAAAATACCAATACAAAGAATGGTTAAATAGTTTCCCAAAATATAAAGTCTCTCATAGCAACCAAACGTCTACATGAGGTCATCAGCACGCCACTCAACTAATTGTTGTGGTTCTACGACCGTCTCCTCGTGCTCCTCCTCGGGATAACCAACAACGGGACCTGAGTACCAAAGAGTAGGTCAAACACGACGGTTTGGCAAATGGATAAAACACCATGACAATATGAAAAATACGTGAATTTACCTACAAAAACATTTGAACCTGTTTAAATGACAATTTCTCTAAACAAGATAAAACATTTATTCAAATACGGGTATGCATCATAAAACATGTAAAGGTAATCAAGGAAACGGGGAAACAAGCAAGATGACAACCACACAAAGCTAAGTCCTCTATCACTAAAGTGATAGAGCAATAACTAGGCACTGATCTCAGTCACTCGAGGTGAGGAGAAATAATGGATCTTATAAATACATATACATATACTATACATGACCACGGTAGCGAACCGGGCATCGGGGACCACAGTAGCAATCTGCGGCATCGGGACAAGACCACGGTAATGACCAGGTAGCGGGATCCAAACTGCAGCTGGCGGGACAAGAGGGGGATCTCCAAGTCGGTGGATCATACCAACAGGGTTATCCAAGCTTAGTGGTGCCGAGTCATAGGTCAAATACAATCGAGACATATGTATTAAAAACAAGTACAATACATAAACGGGCAAGACGGGGGTGCTCAAGGGCACATTATCATTTCATGTGGTGCAATGCACTTCAAGACTGGTAGCTATATCAAGTGTAATTCAATGCTTTTGGGAAAACAAGGCATGTAGTATAAATCTCGGAATCGATAAAGTACAGTAAATAATTGACATTTCGGGTAAAATATCTATTTGAAGTGAATACGGACTCCGTATGTCAGTCTACTAACACTCTGGTACTCTTTGAGTTTGGGGACATTCTGGACTCCTTATACACTTCGAATTTTCAAAACTTCAAATGAAATCTTCGTGATGTAGTTTCTTTCTCGAAAGGCCTCCTACATTGCTTAGCAAATCTCCTTGACATGGAGGGTTTCCCAAAGATAGTCCCAATACGTTGAAATAGTTAAACATTGTCCCAAACATAGCCTTCACCCACAAGGCTCATCGCTCGAGCGGACTAGAGAGTTCGCTCGAGCGAGTAGCTCTCTGGAATGGCTATCTAGGTGGGTTCGCTCGAGCGAAGTTGAGGTCGCTCGAACGAACTCATTGGGTCGAGCGAAGTTTATAGTGTGTTCAAAAGAACAACTCTCTGGAACAGGTTCTGGGATTTCCGCTCGAGCGACCAAGGGTACGCTCGAGCGACCAGGCTACTGGAATGCTCCGAACCCTTCTCTTGATAGGTCGCTCTAGCGAAGTGTCATGTTCGCTCGAGCGAACTGTCCAAAAACTGATTCCGGACCAGTTCAGCTCCTCTCCATCTCTTCCTTCAACAACTCCTTTTTAGCCACTTTTATACATCAGATGAGGAGTCTAAAACTCCATTCAAATAACATCAAATCTTTCACCACATCCATCCCATTCTCCTCCATCCATATCACATTCAATACAAGGAAAGAAAGAAGGAAACCATTTTGACATAAGATATATATTTGAGACAAAATGAGAGGAATTAAATGCTATGAACCAACACATCTCTTGGACCATAAATGTACCATTAATACTCTATCATGAGCATTCATTTCAAAACAAAGCAATAAATATGCATTTATGGAAAATATCCAAAGTCAATGAAAGCTTAGGGAAAATCATTCATCCACTTGCCTTGGTCTCTAGTAAGCAAATCAAGCTCTAACAAGTCCTTTAAATCAAAGGTCCAAGCTACAAAGAAAATCCCAAAATAAAACCCTAAAGTGTCAAAACATAGAATAAGAAGAAAGAAGTTTCAATAACAAAGACGGAGATTCCCTTAAGCTAGGAGAACACAATTCTAGAGGAAGAGAAGGGTTACTTACTTGCAAGGTCCTCCAATGGACAAGGTGAGCTCAAAGGAAGTCTTGTAATGAAGGGTTTTCTCTAGCAATAGTACCAATAGAGAGCTATGGTGATGAGGAAGAAGGTGAAGATCTCCTCCTCTCAATTTGTGCAAGGTTGGTGGTGAGTTTGGTGATGGAAAGCAAGAGCAAGAAGAAGGCAATGGAAAACCCTAGATTCACTCTCTTGTGTTGGAAAAAGGAAATGGAAGGGGAAAGGGTTTCCTTATTCACAAATGGGGAGTGGGCTCCACCACTAGAAATCTAATTGGGTTGGATTCATGGCTTTCGGGGCTTCTAATGAATTCGACGAAGAAGAGAAAAGTGATCGTCGAAATATCTAGTCTTCAAAAAGTATATATTTCGCGGGTTTCGGGAATATCAAGTTTTGGGTACATATTTTGTGCACAATGACTGTTTTGGCCTCAAGGCTATGAAATCGGGTTTCGGGATCTCGAACGGGGACGGAATCAACATAAAAGTTGTAGGGATTAACAATACAAATAAAACGGGATTAAAACAATGAATGTAAAAATCTCCGATAAATCCTCAAGCACATGCAAGGTCATAAAGAAGGAACCCCCAAAGGGCCCCACTATCACAAGGCAATCAAAATTCCCCAAAACTATTTCAAAAGCTATTCCAAACCCAACTTAGCCAAAATCACTAATCAAGTTTAGAACTAACACACAACTTAATTAGCACTAATCGGGTTCACTCGGGTCGGGGTCTTACATCCTCCACCCCTTAGGGCATTTGGTCCTCTAAATGAAACATAAAAGTCACCTCAGGTAGAAGATGTTGATACTTCCTTTGAACTTGGTCTCGAAATTCCCAGGTGGCCTCTTCCGGTCCATGATTTTCCCATAGCACTTTCACCCATTGAATAGTCCGAGTCCTCAACTCTTGTTCCTTCGTATCAATGATCTGAACGGGCTTCTCAACTTAGGTAGCATCTTCTCTGATCTCCAATGGCTCGTGCCCTAGTACATGCGAAGGATCGGGGACATACTTCTTCAACATAGACACATGGAAGACGTTGTGTACGCCGGATAGCTCAGGTGGTAAGGCTAACCTATAAGCCACATCACCAGTCTTGCTCACAATGTCATATGGTCCAATGTATCTCTGTGATAACTTGCCCTTCTGTCCAAATCTCAATGTCCCTCTCGTAGGTGACACTTTCAGGAAAACCTTGTCTCCTTCTGTGAACTGTAAATCCCTTCTATGAGAATCTGCATAGCTTTTCTGCCTACTCCGGGCTACCTTCAGATGTTCTTGGATCAATTTCACTTTGCCGCTGGTTTCACTTACTATCGTCGGTCCATGGAAACTTTGAATTCCAACTTCCTCCCTACAAACCGGTGTCCTACACCTTCTGCCATACAAAGCCTCAAAAGGAGTCATTCCAATGCTCGAGTGGTAGCTGTTATTGTACGCAAACTCACAAAACGGTAGAGTCTCATCCCATTGAGTCTTGAAATCTAACACACAAGCACGGAGCATATCCTCGAGAGTTTGAATCGTTCTCTCTGATTGACCATCTGTCTGCGGGTGATAGGCTGTGCTAAACTGTAGCTTCGTACCCATAGACTCATGTAGCGTCTTCCAAAACCTCGAGACAAATCTGTTGTCTCTGTCAGATGTGATAGAAACTGGCTGCCCATGTCGATTAACGATCTCGCTGACAACAACTCTGATAAAGGTAGCATGTGCATCTTCTTCCCTGTCTTCATAGCAATGAAATGCGCTGACTTGGTGAGTCGGTCCACAATGACCCATATCACATCGTTACCTCTGCTAGTCCTCGGTAATCCCGAAATAAAGTTCATAGTAATGTGCTCCCATTTCCATTCCGGGATCTCTAATGGCTGTAACAATCCTGGAGGCCTCTGATGTTCCGCTTTTATCAATTGACAAGTCATACAACGGGAGACAAACGCTGCAATTTCTCTCTTCATGTTGTTCCACCAAAATCTGTCCCTCAAGTTCTGATACATCTTTGTGCTGCCTGGATGCATAGAGTACTTCGTACTGTGAGCTTCGGTCATGATATCATTCCTCAAGTCTTCAAGGTTAGGCACACATAGACGGTCACGGTAGTACAAAACTCCATCAACAATACGGAAATCGGGACGTTCTGCTATGTGCTCTGAAATCTTGGCCAACTCTGGATCTTGCAACTGACTATCCTTGATCTTCTGAATGAAAGAAGGTTCTGACACTGTCATGTTAGCTAACAAGACACCCTTCCTTAGTGGCTGTAGATCTAAACTCAACTCTTCAAATTGCTCAAAGATACAAGTGCCACTTAGGTTTGCCAAGCCTACTGATTTCCTGCTCAAGGCATCGGCAACTACATTAGCTTTCCCCAGGTGGTACTTGATTGGAAAATCGTAATCCTTTATATATTTCATCCATCTTCTCTGCCTCATATTCAATTCCTTCTGAGAAAACAAGTACTGTAAGCTGCGGTGATCGGTGTGGACTTCGAACTTTTCTCCATAAAGGTAATGTCTCCACATTTTCAACGTGAAAACGACAGCTACCAACTCAAGATCATGGGTGGCATAGTTCTTCTCGTGATCTTTCAACTGCCTGGATACATAAGCAATCACTTTTCCTTCTTGCATCAACACACAACCAAGTCCAACATTCGAAGCATCGGTAAAAATGGTAAAACCACCGCTCCCGGATGGTAAAGTAAGGACTGGTACTGTAGTCAATCTCTTCTTTAGCTCTTGGAAACTATCTTCACACTGATCTGTCCACACATATGGCACATTCTTCCTTGTCAACTTCGTCAAAGGTGACGTAATCGACGAAAATCCCTGCACAAACCTCCTGTAATAACCTGCTAAACCCAGAAAACTTCTTATTTCTGTTGCATTCTTCGGTCTTTCCCAACTCATAATTGCTTCAATCTTGGACGGATCCACTGACAATCCTTCTTTCGAGATGATGTGCCCAAAAAATGCTACTTGCTCCAACCAAAATTCACACTTGTTGAGCTTCGCATACAGCTGATTCTCTCTCAAGAGTTGCAGTGCTGTCCTCAAGTGCTCTTCATGCTCTTCTATGGTCTTGGAGTATACCAAAATGTCATCTATGAACACTACAACAAACTGATCCAAATACTCTGTAAATATCTTGTTCATCAACACCATGAACACTGTCGGTGCATTTGTCAACCCAAATGGCATCACTAGGAACTCATAGTGCCCATATCTTGTCCGGAAAGTTGTTTTCAACACATCTGATTCTCTAACTCTCAGCTGATGGTAACCGGATCTCAAATCAATCTTCGAAAAGTATGATGCACCTTGTAACTGATCAAACAATTCATCTATTCTTGGCAATGGGTATTTGTTCTTGATGGTCATTTGATTCAATCTTCTGTAATCTATACACATTCTCATCGAACCATCCTTCTTCTTGACGAACAAAACTGGAGCTCCCCTTGGTGAAATACTCGGTCTCACAAAACCTTTGTCCAACAATTCTTGCAACTGAGTCTTCAACTCTCCCAACTCTATTTGAGCCATTCTATATGGTGCAATAGATATCGGAGTGGTCCCTGGTAACAACTCGATAGTGAAATCAATCTCTCTGATGGTGAAATACTCGGTCTCACAAAACCTTTATCCAACAATTCTTGCAACTGAGTCTTCAACTCTCCCAACTCTGCTGGAGCCATTCTATATGGTGCAATAGATATCGGAGCGGTCCCTGGTAACAACTCGATAGTGAAATCAATCTCTCTGATGGGTGGTAAACCTGGAATCTCCTCCGGAAAAACATCCGGGAGCTCCCAAACAATTGGGATCTCCTCCACCCCTTGGGACCGTTTATCCTCCGTGATAAACGCCAAATATGCTTCACAACCACTTCTCATAAGTCTATCAGCCTTCAATGCTGAGACAAACCCTGCACGAGACTCCTCCTCTCTCCCTGAAACAACACCCCTGCTGGTGTCTCATCTAACTTGAAAGTTAGGGTCTTATGGAAACAATCAATTGTGGCATGGTATCCTGCCAGCCAATCCATCCCTAGGATGACATCAAAATCGAACATCTCTAATAGAATGAGATCTGCGGTTAAAACCACTTCTCCTATCTGGACTGTGCAACTAGGGTAATATGTACTACAAATAATTTGTTTGCCTACTGGGGTTGCCACAGTCAAAATAAACTCAAGTTCTCTAGCATGCATATCAATCAACTTAGAAAATTCATGGGATAAGAATGAGTGTGTAGAGCCAGGGTCAAATAAAATCTTAGTTTTTATCCCACAAACAAGAAGTGTACCTTCCACTACATTTCCCGCTGCCTCTGCAACAACTCTATTGACCCCGTAGATTTGCCCTCGATGTTGTGGCCTATTCTGTGCCTGCTGTGGCCTGCCTTGTGGTGCATTCCTATATTGCTGCGGTGCTCGCTGATTGTGGATCTGTCCCTGCTGACGAGCCTGTTGTTGTTGTTGTGGTCTACGCTGCTGCTGTTGTGGTGCTTGTTGCTGTAGGGGCCTTGCCTGATTCTGAACGACAATTACATTCTGTGGCGCTGCTGGACGCTGTGCCCCTTGCTACTGCTGCTGATTCTGCCTATTCTGCCTTGGACAATCTCTCATCTGATGGGCCATGGAACCACATCTGAAACATGCTCCTGTGAGTGTACGACACTGTGCACTCTCATGGTTCTTCCCACAGTGGGTACAAACCAAGGGACCCTGAGCATTCTGTTCTATCCTCTGTCTCTTGTTCTGATGGTTCCTTTGCTGGTAGTTCTGCTGCTGAGCTTGTCCCTCGCCTTGGACTCTAAGGATCTTGTTGTGAAAGTTCTCAAACTTATAGGCCCTCTTGACCGCTTCATCAAAAGTTGCAGGTGGTACTACTCCAGTGGCATCTCTCTCAATAAAAGGGTTAAGTCCTTCAAAGAACTTGGCAATTTTCTTCTCCACCGTATCCACCAACTCCGGAGTATATCTGGACAATCTCTCGAACTTGGTGAGGTATTCGAGGACTGTCATACTTCCTTGTACAAGCTGCTGAAATTCTATGGCCTTTTGCTTCTTGATGTGAGCGGGCACATACTTATCATGAAATTGCCTCTTGAAGTTTGCCCAAACTTCTGCATCAGCCATGGTCCTATATTCTTCCCTCACCGTCTTCCACCATCTGTCTGCTGTACCGCTAAATAGAGATGATGCTAGCTTCACTCTTTCACCTCCGGTACAATGGAAAATCTCAAAGATGTTCTCCGTATGTTCCAACTAGTCATCTGCAGCCAATGGATCTTGATGTGAATTTAATTTCAATCTTTTAATACTGCAAGTGCACAGTTGTCTTTTTAAGACAGTGGCAAGTACAGGTCGAATCTCACAGGGAGCACTACTAAGTCACAATTTAAAATCTAATTTTTTTTTTATAATGATCAATCAAGATTTAAATGAGAGATAAGGCTACTATGCAAGATGAACAGATAACAATAATGATAAAGGTAGATCAGAGCAACAAAGAATCCATTAATTAATTTTAATTCTCAAACCACAAACTTTAATTTTGTCTTTTGCCTTGCAAATCACTCAGATTAGAAACAACTCAATGTTTCTGATCAGGAAGATATTCTTTTTAAAAAAATCAATTCTTAAGCAGAAGAACCCAAGATCTCCATCACCTCATAAAAATATAAATTACTTTGAGCGTCAGTTAACAAATTAAGCATAAAATATCAAAGGTATAAAAACCTAAGTATATCCTATCAAAAAAAGATTAACTGATCAAAAAGAAATTTATTTAAAAATATAAAGAGGAGGTTTGCCTGTGGCACAAAGGCAGATCTATTATTATATTAAATAATGCATCATAAGGACAAAAGAATTAAATTAAAGACATAGAACGAAAATAAAATTACTTAACTTCGCTTTGTGCTCAGGAGCAAGGGTGGACGTTGACCTCAACAATCCCTCCCTTAACGGCACACCCGCCGCGACTCCTACTGCGAACTCGCAAAACGCGTGTCCCGTGACTCGAACACACGACCTACCAGGCTCTAATACCACTTGTAGGATCTTACACCCCATTGAGTTACCACTTATCCCAAAACCAATTGGTGATAGGAAACGGCACAACAATAGTTTTATGGTGAGGGCAAGGGCTCGACTACAATTATGACCGCTTAAGAGCGAGGGTGGACGTTGACCTCAACAATCCCTCCCTCAACGGCACACCCGCCGCGGCTCTTACTGTGAACTCGCAAAACGCGTGTCCCGTGACTCGAACACCCGACCTACCAGGCTCTGATACCACTTGTAGGATCTTACACCCTATTGAGCTACCACTTATCCCAAAACCAATTGGTGATAGGAAACGGCACAACAATAGTTTTATGGTGAGGGCGAGGGCTCGACCACAATTATGACCGCTTAAGAGCGATGGTCGACGTTGACCTCAACAATAAAGTAAAAGATTCGTGGGGTAAAGTTTAGAAACTCTTACAGCGGGCCCACGCCTCTTTTTTTTAGCAAATTTTGCAATTCTAAGAGCAATTTGTTATTAGCAATTCTGAAAGCAACTTGTTTGCTTTGAGCAAATCCACGCATTTTCCTGTTTTTGTGCAACTCTCCTCTTACCAAGGTAACATATTCAAAAGAAACTCTTGTTAGTAAATCCTAAGTTAAAAAAAAAATCAACTCAAAATTCTATCTTATCCTAATTTTTTTTTAAAAAAATTCAAAAGACACCAAGTTAATAAAAACTCTATCAAAGTGGATTCTAAGTTATTGAAACAAATCAAAAAAATTATCTACGAAATAAAATAAAATAAAAGCAGAAATTGTAAATTATCCAAACAAGTGTCTAGATATGGTTAGGGTTTTCAAAAAGCTTTCAATTATATGAAATTCAATCTAATCCAATTCAAATTTTAGATTTTAAAACTCTAACTAATCTAAACAACTTAAGAGATAGAATTTTAAAAATTCTAACTACCTAATTTCATAATTCAAAAGTTAGCATATTAATCAAAACAGCTAATCCTAAAGATTTTAAACTTTTTCTTACCAATCCTAATCTAATCAGGACACTAGGTAAAGCAATAAAAAATATTTTTTTCTTTTTTTTTAATTACTGAAATTCGGAATTAAAAGAAATCCTTCAAAAAAAAATTTGGGTTTTTAATTAATTATTTATTTATTCCGAAAATTCAATTAATAAAATAAATATCAGAAAAATCAGAAAAGTCTCAAAAATTAGCAAGCTGAAATACTAACTAATACTAATTGCAAAAAAACACTACTAATGAAAATTAGATGACTAAACAACTAATACAACCTAACTATGAGCATGCATATGAATCTAATGAAAGTAAAAAATTCAGATTTTTAATAAAAACTTCGATTTGGCTCCCCTGCAACGGCACCAAAAACTTTTAACTAAACACTTTTTTTTTTTTGTGGTCCCCCAACAATAGGCAGCCATTTTCATGTATCCACCCATCAAACTAGGAAGCTCTGTGCACTAAGGGTCGATTTTCCATTTTCAATCATCAAAGAAAAACGGAAATCATAGCTTCACATTCAAAACCTTGAAAATGTATACAGTCTGTGTAAAAGTGAGGGATCAAAACTCAACACTTTTCCAAAAACTCTTTCCGTAAATAAAATAGTGAACCATTTTTTTCTTTTGTCCAAAATAAATATCTTCAACCAATAAAAATTCTCTTGAAAGTTTCCCTCTAACCTAACATTAGCAATTTTTTTTTAAGTCTCCTAAAAATCAAAGCAAAGAGAAAAAGAAAATGTAAAATGAAAATTGAACAAATGATCACATGTTATGTTCTAACTCACACCCCCAAACCTAAATTCAACATTGTCCTCAATGTTATGAATGCATGTCTAATGTGAAAATGAACAATAAGGAAAATTGGAATATCTTACCATGTAGGGTGATTGCAAAAGAATGTGATCAACCAGCTCAATTACCTTCCAAAATTGGGTTGCCTCCCAATCAACGCTAAGTTTAATGTCGTCAGCTCGATGAGACCAAAAATGATTAGTCCTGGTACATTGGGTCTTCCAGAAGGATATCCTCAATGTTCTTATCCTTCAGTTCCAGAAACGGTTTCAACCGTTGACCATTCACTTTGAAAACATCCCCATTTTTGGGATTTTCAATTTCTACAGCACCATGAAAGTAAACAGTTCTGACAATGAATGGACCAGTCCACCGGGTTCGTAACTTCCCTGGAAACAGGTGTAACCGGGAATTATACAAAAGGACTTTCATACCCGGTTCAAAGGATTTTCTTAGAATTGACTTATCATGGTTCAACTTCATTCTTTCCTTGTAGATCTTGGCATTCTAATAGGCATCATTTTGAAGTTCTTCCAACTCATTGAGTTGCAATTTGCGCAGAGTGTCCGCAGTGGGTAAGTCAAAATTAAACTTCTTAATGGCCCAATAAGCTCTATGCTCCAATTCAACAGGTAAGTGGCATGCCTTCCCATAGACCAACCTATATGGAGACATCCCAATAGGTGTCTTGTAAGCGGTTCGATAGGCCCATAGTGCGTCAATCAATCGCAAAGACCAGTCTTTCCAAGTGGGATTGACCGTCTTTTCCAGAATTTGTTTAATTTGCCTATTTGAAATTTCCGCTTGGCCACTTGTTTGTGGGTGATAAGGTGTAGCAACCTTAGGAGTGACAGAATATTTGTTCAACAAATGCTCAAAGGGACGGTTGCAAAAGTGAGTGCCTCCGTCACTAATGATCGCTCTAGGTGTACCAAAGCGAGAAAAGATATGATCTCTCACGAACTTAATCACTACATGGTGGTCATTCTTCTTTGTCGGTATGGCTTCTACCCATTTGGAAACATAGTCTACTGCCAGCAAAATATAAAGATTTCCAAAGGAATGTGGAAATGGCCCCATGAAGTCAATTCCCCACACATCAAAAATTTCCACCACAAGTATGGGATTCAAGGGCATCATGTTCCTTCGATGGAGCTTGCCAAGCTTTTGACACCTCTCACAGTTCAAACAGAATGTGTGGCAATCTTTAAAGATAGTGGGCTAGTAAAATCCACACTGCAAAACTTTTGCAGCTGTCTTTTTCGAGCTAAAGTGGCCCCCACAAGCATGATCAGGAATGCATCTCCTGATGACCTAGTCCGGACAGTACTTAAAAAGATACGGGTCATCCCAGAAAAAGTACTTGACCGCAGCTAGAAATTTTGATCGATCCTGTTTTGACCAATGGGTGGGCATCTCCCCTGTAACAAGGTAATTGATTATGTTTGCAAACCAGGGGATTTGAGAACAACTGAGCAATTGTTCATCAGGAAAACTTTCATTCAGTGGGACCTCATCTGATGGCTCTAAAGGTATCCTCGAAAGATGGTCTGCTACAACATTCTCACATCCTTTTTTATCTCTTATTTCCAAATCAAAGTCTTGTAGCAGAAGGATCCACCGGATCAATCGGGCTTTTGCATCCTTTTTGGACAGAAGGTATCTCAAAGTTGCATGGTCTGTGTAGATGATGACTTTGGACCCTATCAAGTAGGACCGGAATCTCTCCAAGGAAAAAATTACAGCGAGCAATTCTTTTTCAGTGGTTGTGTAATTTAGTTGTGCATCATTGAGAGTCCTACTTGCATAGTAAATCACATGAGGTAGCTTCCCAACCTGTTGACCCAAAACAGCTCCAATAGCTGTATCGGATGCATCACACATTAGCTCAAATGGAATGGTCTAGTCAGGTGGCTGAATTATAGGGGCTGAAGTTAGTTCCTTTTTTAGTCTCTCAAAGGCCTTTAGACACTTCTCATCAAATTCAAACGGGGCCTCTTTTGTCAGCAATTGGCACAAAGGTTTAGCAATTTTACTAAAATCCTTGATGAATCGGCGATAAAAACCAGCATGGCCCAAGAATGAACGAATCTGCTTAACTGATTTTGGTGGTGGCAATTTGGAGATCAAATCAATTTTTGCTTTGTCCACCTCAATTCGATCATTAGAAATAATGTGTCCCAGAACTATGCCCCTTTTTACCATAAAATGACATTTCTCCCAATTTAAGACTAGATTCTGTTCTTTGTATCTTTTAAGCACAAGGGACAAATGATGTAAGCACTCCTCAAAAGAATTGCCAAAGACCGAGAAATCATCCATGAAAACCTCAATGAATCTTTCTACCATGTCAGAAAATATGCTCAACATGCACCTTTGAAAGGTGGCCGGTGCATTGCATAGCCCAAAGGGCATGCGTCTGTAAGCAAAAGTGTCAAACGGACATGTGAAGGTGGTCTTTTCCTGGTCCTCGGGTGCAATTGGAATTTGATTGTAACCTGAATAACCATCAAGAAAACAATAATATGCATGACTGGCTAGCCTTTCGAGCATCTGATCCATGAATGGGAGGGGAAAATGATCTTTCCGGGTGACAGAGTTCAACTTCCTATAATCAATGCATACCCTCCATCCAGTCTGTATCCGAGTGGGGACCAATTCATTGCCCTCATTTTGAACCACTGTTATACCAAATTTCTTTGGTACCACTTGAACTGGGCTCACCCATGCACTATCAGATGGGTAAAGCACCCCTGCATCAAGTAATTTTAAGACTTCTGCCCTGACCACTTCCTTCATTGCAGGGTTCAGTCGCCCATGTGGTTCACGAGAAGTTTTTGCATTTTCTTCCAAATGGATTCTATGCTGGAACACAGATGGGCTAATTCCTTTGATATCTGCAATAGACCACCCTATAGCTTCCTTATGTGTATCCAAAATTCTCATGAGTTTTTCCTCTTGGACAGGGTCCAAGTCTGAAGCTATAATCACTGGAAGGGTTTTTAGCGGGCCTAAAAACACATATTTCAAGGTATCTGGCAACTGCTTGAGTTCTAACTTAGGGGGCTCTACAATTGATGGTACAGGTGGGGAAGTAGATGGAGTCAAAATCTCATGCTTCGGTTGCCACCTAGAGCAATCCATGGATGGGGTTGAGTCTAAAAGTGAATTGACTTCCTCAATATGTCCATCTAGATCAAAATCACTTCCAAAGTGGGCCAGACAAGCCTCTAGTGGATCTTCAAGTTTCAAATGGGGTAAGTGATTTTCCACCAATTCATGAATGTAACTAACTTCAAAAATCCCATCATCCTCATGAGGAGGTTGCTTACTGACATTAAAAATGTTTACTTGAACTGTCATTGTCCCAAAAGAGATTTGCATCACTCCATTCCTACAATTGATCAAGGCATTAGAGGTGACTAGGAATGGTCTTCCCAAAATTACTGGAATTTTGGGTTCAGCCCCAGATGTGTGTTTGGTATCCAAGACAACAAAATCGACAGGAAACACAAATTCCCCGACTTTGATAAGAACGTCTTCGACTACCCCCTTGGGGTATCGAATCGATGCATCAGCCAATTGCAAGGTTACATGGGTCTTTTTCAACTCTCCCAAACCTAATTCTTCATAAACAGAGTACGGAAGAAGGTTCACACTAGCACCCAAGTCTAGCAATGCTTTCTCTATGTGATGGTCCCCTATCTGGCAAGAAATGGTAGGACACCCTGGGTCCTTATATTTGATCGGGGTTGGACAGGAAATGATTGAGCTAGCTTGTTGGGCTAGAAAAGCCTTCTTGGGCACATTAGTTGTCCTTTTGAAGGTGCAAAGGTCCTTCAGGAACTTGGCATAGGCAGGAATTTGTTGGATTGCATCTAAAAGTGGGATGTTAATCCTGACTTGTTTGAATACTTCTAGCATTTTATCCAATTGAACAGTTGATTTTGCTGGGCCTAGCCTCTGTGGGTATGGTGCCTTGGGAATATAGGTCTTAGGAGTGGGCTCACTAGGTGATGGTTTAGCATTGACTGAGTTCTCTAGTTCTAATATGGGTTCAACATTCGCACTTAGTTCCTCAGTTTCCTGAGGTAGTTCCACCTTGTTATCAACCTGTGTACCCGACCTAAGAGTGATGATGGATTGGACTTGTTCCAGGCTTTTTCATTTAGGATCATGAACGACTTGGCCCTTGGGATTAGGTTCAGGTTGACTAGGGAAGGCTCCCTTGTCTCTGGCACTGATGGAGTTGGCCAGTTGGCCCATCTGATATTCCAGTTTTGCAACTGATTGTGTGTTAGCATTTAAGCTCTAAACAGTGCTTTGCTGAAATTGGAGGGTATTCTGAGCTAACAGTTTCATGGTTTCCTCAAGAGAACCTATTCGCTGATTTTGCGGATTGGGGGTGAAATTGGGCTTTTGGAAACCGGGCGGGGGACTGGACTGAAGTTGATGGGATTGTGATGGGCCACCTTGAGTTGGACCCTTGGTCCAAGAAAAATTCGGATTATCCCTCCAACCTGGGTTGTATGTGTTGGAGTAAGGGTCATACCTTTGACGATTATCAAAACGAGTGTTTTGATAAAGTGCATTCACCTCCTCAATAGACTCGATCTGGCCCAAAGTTGTTGGGTCAGTCCCTCCATTTATGGCCTGGTTATATTTCAATGACTCCAAAGTGTTTGGAGTGGGCTTTTGGTTCAGTTCTAAGGCCTCTATTCTCCTCACCAGTGTGGCCAATTTGACTTCTGCCTCAATTTTGGGTTCAATCTTAAACATCCCCCCTTTTTCAGGAATGGTGGGTTTGATGGGCTCCCTCTCGATAGGGGCCCATTGTAATGTGTTTTCAGCGGTTTCTTCCAAAAATGTCCATGCTTCATCCGCTGTCTTCTGTGTAAACTTCCCACTACAGAAAGATTCCACCATTTTCTTAGTAGGGTAATCCAAACCCTCATACACGATCTGGACCAATCTGATTTTTTCAAATCCATGGTGGGGACACTGGATTAAGAGGTCCTTGAACCGTTCCAAAAAACTGTAAAGTGTCTCCCCTTCCATTTGATGGAATCCATTGATGGCCTGCCTAATCGAAGTTGTTTTCTGCTTGGAATAGAATTTTTTGTAAAATTCTTCGACTAGCTTGGCCCATGTCGTGATGGACCCGGCCTGTAAGGCATAAAGCCAAGCTTTAGCCTTTTCTTTTAGGGAGAAAGGAAATAATCTAAGTTTAAGGGCCTCCTCAGTCATGTGATTGATTCTCATGATCCCACAGATGTCCTCAAATTCCCTAACATGTTGATATGGGTTTTCCTGGTCTAACCCACGGAATACTGGGAGCATCTGGATCATGCCAGATTTCAGTTCAAATGTAGCATTGGTCTGAGGCAGGATGATGCAAGACGGTTGAGTTGTCCTGGTGGGGTACATGTAGTCCTTCAAAGTCATGGGTGGGTCCACTTGATCAGCCATCCTAACAATTTCTTCAAAAATGGAAGACTTTCCGACAACGGTTAAGGCTAATTCGGGCTCTATCCTGACTAACCTTTTACTCTTACGTACCCACAGTTTCTCTCTCTCGGGTCTAGAGCGCATGCATCAGGTTCAACCTTACAGAAATGCAAGCCTAATCTATATGCGGGGTCCTAATGGTCTTACTAGATGATGCACAAGCAGTCAAACACAAAGATTGAGCACAAGAAAATATCCTAGGGTTAGCCTAACTCACTAGACAGCTCCTAACTGGTTTGAAGAGTGCACTAAGGCCTCCAATCCGGTCTTATGAAGCCAAATTGACCAGGTAAGTCCCCAGGATGAGTGGTGGGGTCACAATGCGCTTAGCAAGGGTCCCGCTTAAGAACCAAACTCCTAGAACAGAGACTGCCACCCTTTTTGGTAGGGACAGGACTTACCTAGGCTTCAACTTGACCAAAGAGCGCAACTGGTGCAACCTTTTGTGGTCTTCGTCCTACTGAGCTCGAGTCCTATGGTCTCGTTTCTACTTGATTTTAATTAATACTTAAGTTACTATGTGAGAGGTGGTTAAGCCTAATTGGGCAAGGATCTGGTGATGAAATCCAGACCTTATCTTTTTGGGGTGGATTGCCCTTAACTAAGTGTGTGTCCAATTAGATGGTGTGTCAATCACGCATTCACACTTTGCAAAAATTTAAATCACCCAAGCCCCACTTGCAAGTAAAAGGTTCGTGGGGTACAGTTTCGAAACTCTTACAGTGGGCCCACACTAATCCTTAAACTATGTAAGCTTAACCTTTTTTTTTGGCAGATTTTGCAATTCTGAGAGCAATTTGAGAGTAACTTGTTTGCTTAGAGCAAATCCACCTAGTTTCCTATTTTTGTGCAACTCTCCTCTTAGCAAGGTAACCTATCAAAAAAAAAACTCTTGTTAGTAATTCCTAAGTTAAGAAACCAAATCAAATTCTATCATATCCTAATTTAATCAAGACATTAGTTAAACTAATCTTTTTTTTTCTGTGTTTTTATTTACTGAAATTCGGAATTAAAAATAAATCCTTCAAAAAAAAAGTTTATTTTCTTTATTCCGAAAATTCAATTAATAAAAAAATATCAGAAAAAATCAGAAAGAAAAAATAATTAGCAAGGTGAAATTCTAACTAATACTAATTGCAAAGAATACTACTAAAGCCAATTAGATGCCTAAACAACTAATACAACCTAAATATATATATGAGCATGCATATGAATCTAATGAAAATAAAAAAGAATTCAGATTTTTAATAAAAACTCAGATTTGGCTCCTCGGCAACGGCGCCAAAAACTTGATGTGAATTTAATTTCAATCTTTTAATACTGCAAGTGCACAGTTGTCTTTTTGAGACAGTGGCAAGTACAAGTCGAATCCCACAGGGAGCACTACTAAGTCACAATTTAAAATCTAATTTTTTTTTATAATGATCAGTCAAGATTTAAATGAGAGATAAGGGTACTGTGCAAGATGAACAGATAACAATAATGATAAAGGTAGATCAGAGCAACAAAGAATCCATTAATTAATTTTAATTCTCAAACCACAAACTTTAATTTTGTCTTTTGCCTTGCAAATAACTCAGATCAGAAACAACTCAATGTTTCTGATCCGGAAGATATTCTTTTTAAAAAAATCAATTCTTAAGCAGAAGAACCCAAGATCTCCATCACCTCATAAAATAATAAATTACTTTGAGCGTCATTTAACAAATTAAGCATAAAATATCAAAGGTATAAAAACCTAAGTATATCCTATCAAAAAAAAGATTAACTGATCAAAAAGAAATTTATTTAAAAATATAAAGAGGAGGTTTGCCTGTGGCACAAAGGCAGATCTATTATTATATTAAATAATGCATCATAAGGACAAAAGAATTAAATTAAAGACATAGAACGAAAATAAAATTACTTAACTTCGCTTTGTGCTCCGATCCAAAATAATTTACTCCTCCATTGCAAAAGATATGATTTCCATTGAATACTTCATGGCAATTACAACTTCTCCTTCACAAAGATTCTCCTTCAAAATAAATCCTTGGACATGGCCCAAGGCTACCAAAACAATAAAAGAGAAAAGAAACTAGCTAATGGAAAAGAAGAAAGAAAGAAGGGAATATATGAGAGAGAGAGAGAGAGTTCCACGTGAGACAATTGTTTGGAGAAGGGGTTCCTTGTTTTGGACGTCCAAAGCCTTCTTTAAATAGGGCATGAGCTCCCTATTCTTTCTCTCTAGATCCTCTTTTTTAGCAAAAGAATCTTCCTTCTTTGGTAAGTCTTCTTCTTGCTTTCCAAGTTAAGGTGAGTTTCTTAGTAACTTTTGGAGAGATTTTAACTTTTTGGACAAGACTTGCTTAGTTAGATTCCATAGCCAACAAGGACTTCCTCTTAAATTCTCTTTACTTGGAAATTTCCCATGCTATGTCCCACTCTCTTTGATAAGTTCAAATCTGAAATTGAATTTGCAGCAAAGCTTTGGCAAATGGTGTGGGACCACATGGGTAGTGCAAACATCTTGAAGTGGTATGGCTTGGACATTCTCTGTAAATTTCTTCTCTTAATTTCTTTTCAAGGCGGGTCCCAATTAACTGAAGATTCCCTAAAAAATAATAATAATAATTCAGCCATAATATGTATAAATTAAATTTATAAATGGCATGCATGGGACCCAAATGAGATCAAGCACATAAATGCACCACTAGATGATTTTTGATGCAAGAATCAAAAAGCTAATCGGTGTGACACTAAGATGATGTAAACCAAAGATTTCATAAAATTCATGCAATATTGATGATTTTGACTAAAATTCAACTTTAATGCTCAAATGCATGGAATTATGAAATTGAGTGCAAATTATCCTAATTAAGTCCACAAAGTAACATAAAATGATGATAAATACTACAATTTTGTGGACTTATCACATCTTCTATCCCAAGGTACTCTTTCGGAGCCCTCTTCCGAAACTGCTCAAACAAAGCGTTCGGGTCATGTTGCCTTTGATTGATAACGATTGCGAGCTGAGGTTGAACCGGTTCTAGTCTCCTCTGTAGTACTTTCAACAACTGCCTTTGCATATCTGCCAATTCTCAAGCATGGTCTTCCTCTCTTTTGAGCATTTGTTCTTGCAATCTAGCTTGATTCTCATTGGCCTGACGCTGCTGGTCAAGCATTGCCTGCATCATCTACTGAAATTGATTCGGTGGGTTGTTATCAACCCTATCCTCTTCAAGTGGAACTGTGTGATCACTATCGCTAGCAGAAGGGTTGTCATTTACTGGTCTCTTACGAGGTGGCATGATGCTGCAAAACAAATTGTCAGCACATAATAGTCAAATAAAGGGTCACACATTGCTCACACGATACTAGCTAACGAAAGATCTAACGGATCATCGCCACGTCCTTAGGATTTCTAGTTTCTTTTAATTGCTTGAAACACGTCTCGCTCTGATACCAGTCTGTCGCGACCCCGGACCGGGCCCTGTAATTCCACCTGGATCCGAACCCTAGAGGGGGGGTGAATAGGGTGAGCTTCATTTATGACCAATTTTAACAATTTTAACTTCTTTAAAACAAACTAGTCACATGTGATGACTATCAAACAATATGCGGAAGCTAACAAAAGAATCACCACAAAGCAATCACCATCACACAAGTATTTATAGTGGTTCGGCCTCAATGCCTACATCCACTACCGGCTTGTGATCCAACACCCCACCGGATTTCCACTATTTATGATTTTCAATAGGCTAAGCAATAACCTTTACACTATGCTTTCCAAGGCTAAGCAATAACCTTACATTGATGTTTTTCAAGGCTTAACATCAACCTATACATTATGCTTTTATAGGCTAAGCAATAACCTCTTCAACCACAAGGTTGGTTATCTCTCTAATTTAGTGTCTATAATACACTTGATAGAGATTCAATTAAGCTCATTACATTGCCTCTTAAATAGGCGGATATGGAAGTGAAAATCTAATACACACTCACACTATGAATGCAAAGATGAAAGTATATGAAGTGTGTGTGTGTGGTCCTCAATCATTTTGAAAATGAAAGCTCATAAATGTATGCCTAAGGCTTTTGAAAGTTTTAGCTCAAAAACATTTATGATTGAGGAAGTAATGCAATCACATGTTAAAAGTAACAACTTGTTAATGATATCAAAGTTACACAAGTTGTATGAAATGGATTAGCTCTAAACATGTGATGCATAGGGATGTCAATCAAATCATCAATGAAGCTCAAAACATAAAAATAGATTTGATTGAAATTAGGGGACAAATCATATGTAATTATAAAGACAACTTGAAAATGATTTACCAATCAAAGTAAGGCAAGTTGTGAAACATTAAAACAATAATACACATATGATTTGTAATGATGTTGAATCCAAAACATAAGATACATTTGAGAGAGATTTTCTTATGACGGAAAACAACACCCAAAGATTCAACAAAGTATATGAATCATGTTACATCTTTCATTAACATGATCTACTTAGATTTACCAATAAAGTACTACTTTGATGAATCAATGGTGATGTATCCAAAACAATAGATCTATTCAAAATATAGAATATGCTAAGGATACAACATATCATATATTAACATGTTACAAAGATTTACCAATGATAAAACAAAACATGAAAACATATGATTTGTAAAGAGGTTGAGTCCAAAACATAAGATAGTTTTGAAAGTGATTTTCTTTTGATGGAAAACAACAACCAACGATTCAACCAAGTATATGGATCATGTTATATATGATTTACCATTCTTTCATTAACATGATCTACTTAGATTTACCAAAGTTAAGTACTACTTGGATTGAATCATGTGATGTTGTATCCAAAACAATAAATCAACTCAAAACATAAAATATGTTAAGGACACAACACAAACATAGTTTAACATGCTAGAAATGATTTACCAAAAATAAAACAAAGCATGAAAACATATGATTAAGGAAGGAAGAGCCTACTTGGTGGTTTAACTTCATTAATCCAAGCTTTAGCTTTCCTAATCATCCCCTTCATCCCTTGGTTCTCTTCCCTTTTGATATGCCTCAAATCCTCTCAAGGAGGGGTTGAAAATTCCCAACTTTTGGCAAGGGAAAGAACTCATATTTATAGCAAAAAGTTGCCAACGGCTAGTTCTCGGTCGACCGACAAACAGGCCTCGGTCGACCGAGAACACACAACGGTCATATTTCTGACCATTGGTGCTCCCAGGCAAATTTTGCCTGCAGTTGTCTCGGTCGACCGAGACCTGCCTCTCGGTCGACCGGCGACACTGCCGGGACAACCCCTTTGACAAAAAATCCAACTTTTGCCATTTCAAAGTTATTTCTTTGGGGGACCTTTTGGCAACTAAATCAAGCTAGGAAAACATGTTTTAAAGATTCTAATGGTTTTTAAAACATGACATAAAAAGCCTAAAAAGATTCAAAACTTTTAAAACAAAGGCTTGCTTGATTTCTTGAAAACTCTTTTCTAAATCAAATGCATCCAAGATGAAAATACAAATCATGCATAAATCAAAACTTTTACAAATCTTAAAAGCAATGCATGAATAAAACAAGATTTCAAGTTTATTTAAAACCAATGCAAGTGTGTAAATCAAATGATGCTAGAATGAAATGCATCCATCAAATTGCAATCTAGAAAATTCCTAACAGGCCCCACGTGACTGATCCGAGATCGGGACTATATTAATGATGAAAGGGATGATGATACTACAGCATTTAAATGATTCCATACATTTATTTAATTTCCCACAGGTGTCCGCGGTGAGGATATCACAACCATATATGAACATTTCTATTAAGTGCGGAAGCGTGTAGCAAATCAAATGATAGTTCACTTCTAATCACAAGATAAATCACATGTATAATCAAGTATCAGAATGAGCAATGATCATTAGCATGTTACCCAAAGTAAGTTAAAGTTTATGCAAATATCATTTAATTACATTTCCCAAAAATAGAGGCCAACAAGGCCAATATAACCAAAATACCAATCCAAAGAATGGTTAAATAGTTTCCCAAAATATAAAGTCTCTCATAGCAACCAAACGTCTACAAGACGTCATCAGCACGCCACTCAACTAATTGTTGCGGTTCTACGACCGTCTTCTCGTGCTCCTCCTCGGGATAACCAACAACGGGACCTGAGTACCACAGAGTAGGTCAAACATGACGGTTTGGCAAATGGATAAAACACCATGACAATATGAAAAATACGTGAATTTACCTACAAAAACATTTGAACCTGTTTAAATGACAATTTCTCTGAACAAGATAAAATATTTATTCAAATACGGGTATGCATCATAAAACATGTAAAGGTAACCAAGGAAACGGGGAAACAAGCAAGATGACAACCACACAAAGCTAAGTCCTCTATCACTAAAGTGATAGAGCAATAACTAGGCACTGATCTCAGTCACTCGAGGTGAGGAGAAACAGTGGATCTTATAAATACATATACATATACTATACATGACCACGGTAGCGAACCGGGCATCGGGGACCACAGTAGCAATCTGCGGCATCGGGACAAGACCACGGTAATGACCGGGTAGCGGGATCCAAACTGCAGCTGGCGGAACAAGAGGGGGATCTCCAAGTCGGTGGATCAGACCAACAGGGTTATCCAAGCTTAGTGGTGCCGACTCATAGGTCAAATACAATCGAGACATATGCAATTAAATCAAGTACAATAAATAAACGGGCAAGACGGGGGTGCTCAAGGGCACATTATCATTTCATGTGGTGCAATGCACTTCAAGGCAAGTAGCTATATCAAGTGTAATTCAATGCTTTCGGAAAAACAAGGCATGTAGTATAAATCTCGAAATCGATAAAGTACAGTAAACAATTGACATTTCGGGTAAAATATCTATTTGAAGTGAATAGGGACTCCGTATGTCAGTCTACTAACACTCTAGTACTCTTTGAGTTTGGGGACATTTCGGACTCCTCATACACTCCGAATTTTCAAAACTTCAAATGAAATCTTCGTGATGTGGTTTCTTTCTCGAATGGCCTCCTACATTGCTTAGCAAATCTCCTTGACATGGAGGGTTTCCCAAAGAATAGTCCCAATACGTTGAAATAGTTAAACATTGTCCCAAACATAGCCTTCACCCACAAGGCTCATCGCTCGAGCGGACTAGAGAGTTCGCTCGAGCGAGTAGCTCTCTGGAATGGTTATCTGGGTGGGTTCGCTCGAGCGAAGTTGAAGTCGCTCGAACGAACTCATTGGGTCGAGCGAAGTTTATAGTGCGTTCGAACGAACAACTCTCTGGAACAGGTTCTGGGATTTCTGCTCGAGCTACCAAGGGTACGCTCGAGCGACCAGGCTACTGGAATGCTCCGAACCCTTCTCTGGACAGGTCGCTTTAGCGAAGTGTCATGTTCGCTCGAGCGAACTGTCCAAAAACTGATTCCGGACCAGTTCAGCTCCTCTCCATCTCTTCCTTCAACAACTCCTTTTTAGCCACTTTTATACATCAGATGAGGAGTCTAAAACTCCATTCAAATAACATCAAATCTTTCACCACATCCATCCCATTCTCCTCCATCCATATCACATTCAATACAAGGAAAGAAAGAAGGAAACCATTTTGACATAAGATATATATTTGAGACAAAATGAGAGGAATTAAATGCTATGAACCAACACATCTCTTGGACCATAAATGTACCATTAATACTCTATCATGAGCATTCATTTCAAAACAAAGCACTAAATATGCATTAATGGAAAATATCCAAAGTCAATGAAAGCTTAGGGAAAATCATTCATCCACTTGACTTGGTCTCTAGTAAGCAAATCAAGCTCTAACAAGTCCTTTAAATCAAAGGTCCAAGCTACAAGGAAAATTCCAAAATAAAACCCTAATGAGTCAAAACATAGCATAAGAAGAAAGAAGTTTCAATAACAAAGATGGAGATTCCCTTAAGCTAGGAGAACACAATTCTAGAGGAAGAAAAGGGTTACTTACTTGCAAGGTCCTCTAATGGACAAGGTGAGCTCAAAGGAAGTCTTGTAATGGCGGGTTTTCTCTAGCAATGGTACCAATAGAGAGCTATGGTGATGAGGAAGAAGGTGAAGATCTCCTCCTCTCAATTTGTGCAAGGTTGGTGGTGAGTTTGGTGATGGAAAGCAAGAGCAAGAAGAAGACAATGGAAAACCCTAGATTCACTCTCTTGTGCTGGAAAAAGGAAATGGAAGGGGAAAGGGTTTCCTTATTCACAAATGGGGAGTGGGCTCCACCACTAGAAATCTAATTGGGTTGGATTCATGGCTTTCGGGGCTTCTAATGAATTCGACGAAGAAGAGAAAAGTGATCGTCGAAATATCTAGTTTCCAAAAAGTATATGTTTCGTGGGTTTCGGGAATATCAAGTTTTGGGTACAGATTTTGTGCACAATGACTGTTTTGCCCTCAAGGCTATGAATCGGGTTTCGGGATCTCGAACGGGGACGGGATCAACATAAAAGTTGTAGGGATTAACAGTACAAATAAAACGGGATTAAAACAATGAATGTAAAAATCTCCGATAAATCCTCAAGCACATGCAAGGTCATAAAGAAGGAACCCCCAAAGGGCCCCACTATCACAAGGCAATCAAAATTCCCCAAAACTATTTCAAAAGCTATTTCAAACCCAACTTAGCCAAAATCACTAATCAAGCTTAGAACTAACACGCAACTTAATTAACACTAATCGAGTTCGCTCGGGTCGGGGTCTTACAAAGATAGACATGGTTGATGCCATCCACTTGAGCAGACAAGGCGCAGAGAGTCCTACGAAAATTAGAAACTGTTTTTCTAATCGTGCCCAAACTGCTTGTTTTAATCCTATTCAAGTTAGGCAACCTTTAGCATGACCCAAGGGCTATTTAAAGGACTCAAGGGCTATTCCAAAGACAAGACCCTCACCTCTCAAAGTTTAGAATTAGAGATTATCATTGAGAGAATTCTTTTCTAGAGATTTATTGAGGAGTTGTACTAACAAGTTCTTTAAAGCCAGTTCTTCTGCATCCTTTGTAGAAGATTATCTTCTTGCGAGAAGACTTGAGGAGTCAAGCGCTGGATTGAATTTGTTGCAATCAACGGTGTGAAGTCGTTGAAGCATGAACCGACACATGGTAACTTCAGTCCTTGGGTAAGGAGATATCTGGGGAAGAGGTCTAAGTTTCTTGTAATTGCGAGATTCATAGTGTTTGATTTGATTCAGTTCGGATCGGTGATTTTTCACCCGGTTAGGGTTTTCCACCTTAAATTTGGTGTCCTTATGGTGTGTGCTTGTTTATTTTATTTCCGCTGCATATAGTTTATTTCTGCACACTTTTGGGTTGATTGTTTGAGTAGACCAATCTAGAGATCGCGGACCCTAAATCTTTTCAATAAACAATGAATGTCGATTGAGCTGGATGTGTTCACCATCGAAAGAGTACTTCTGGTGGTTGTTTCTTTGTTGAAAATAACTTGGTGGCCTGGCATAATAAAAAAACAGACTTCGACATCCTTGTCAACTGCTGAGGTTGAATACATTGTTGTTGGAAGTTGTTATACACAGCTTCTTTGAATGAAACAAATGCTGCAGGACTATGGAATTGAGCAAGAAACAATGAATCTTTTCTGTGACAATCAGAGTGCTATTGATATCTCCAAAAATCCTGTCCAACACTCTCGAACCAAACACAAGGATATTAGGCATCATTTTATTCGTGATCTTTTGGACGAGGGAACAATTTCCTTGCATCATTATCTTACTGAAGGCCAATTCGCGGATATTTTCACAAAATCTTTGGATGCTACGCGGTTTGAATCTCTACGTAAATCTCTAGGGATTTGTCTTATTCCCTAAACTCCATAATTTTTTGTTTATTTAAGTGCACATTCACACTTTCACATGACCATTTTTTTTATTTATTTACACTGCACGGATTGATTTCGATTCTCTCACATCTATCTCTGACTCTATTCTTTGAGAGATGTTATGGCAATAAGGTTAAACCGGAGGAAGAGGGCTACCTAAGAATGTGTGTAAAAGCTTCCATTTGATTGAAAAGTTTCATTTGAAGAAGGCTACCATGTTCATTAGTGTGAAAGTCACCCATGATGGTTTAACCCGTCATCAGATAGATTAAAAAAAAAGGGAAAACTATTTTCTCTAACTCTTTGTTGATGGGTGTGCTCCCTGTGCAACAATTTTGTTCATCTCGAGGAGATTTAGGGGGAGTGGATCACACTATTTTTATTCATTTTCATTTTTTTTATTTTTAATTGGTCATATTGTTCACCTTTTTCACTGTGTGCTTGAATATATGAAAATTTCTACAGTGACAAGTTATCACTGTTCATGGAGAGATTTGACCGAAACATAGACATTAGAGAATTTTTGTCACATTGCACTCAAAGCTTTCAAACCTTTGGCACTTCGCTCGAGCGACCACTTAAGTTCGCTCGAGCGAACCCACAACATTTATATTCCACACGATTCCAATTTTTTCTTTTCTTCTTCCTCATTCCGCCTGCTCTTCCTCCAAGCTCCTACGCTCTTTTTCGTTCGTCTCTCTTCTTCCACGCCGTGCTCATTCCAATCCTTTATACAGTATTTCTTTGCATGTAGATTTATTTTTCATCTCCTAAAACCATTAGTGTGTAGAGATTCATGTTTACTAGATTCATGGCATCTAGGGTTTTCATTGGTTTCATCCCCATTGACATATCATTGTTGCCATTCCCTCTCTTGCTTATATGTCTTCTGTGATTTGGCTTTGGAATGTTGTTTGGATTGAAGACTCTTCTATACTTTTACATGGATTATTGGATTGTGCTGGATTTTTTCCAAATGGGATTCTTATGATGAATCATTGTTCATTGCTCATATCCTAAATCTTAAAATCTGATTGAGAATGGCTGAAAAAATTGTTTCACACCTGTGAATGCATGTTTGACTTGTTGACAACTATATGAGGTTGTGGTTTGGGATGTGCAGATGGATGGCTGTGCAATTATCTGTAGAGGTTTTAAAAGAAATGGCAATCAGCACAGAAATTTGGCTACAATTATCTTTGGTCCACTCGAGCAGATAGAGTTAGAATGGCCCAGCGCTGAAACAGAACCTCATCCGCTCGAGCGGATGGTGGGTTCGTCCGCTTGAGCGGATGGTGGCAGAGTCCAAGTTTATTTAAAAACTGCTCTTCTAATCGTGTACAAATTGCTTGTTTTAATCCTAATGAAGTTAGGCAACCTTAAGCATGACATAAAGGCTATTTAAAAGACTCAAGGGCTATTCCAAAGATACTTCCCCACCTCTTAAATTTGTTAGGTATTTTAGTGTTAGCTAAATTCATGGGTTGGACAAGACTTTGGGTCTTTTGAGCTGTAATTTTTTTTAGAAAAGGACTCTGAAGATAGAAGATTGGAAGGATTTAGAAGAAGAAAGTCTGAAAGAGTTAAAAGAAGAAAGCTGAAGAAAGAGAGTTGAAATTCTAAATCAACCAGAATGGGGTCCGCTCGAGCAAACAGGATGCAGAATGGCCCAGTGCTGAAACAAAACCTCATCCGCTCGAGCAGATGGTGGGTCCGCTCGAGCGAACATGGCGACAAAATCCCAGGAAAATTAGAAACTGCTTTTTTAATCGTGCCCAAACTGATTGTTTAATCCTAATGAAGTTAGGCAACCTTAAGCACGACCTAAGGGCTATTTAAAGGACTCAAGGGCTATTCCAAAGATACTACCTCACCTCTCAAAGTTCTAAGTTAGAGATTATCATTGAAAGAATTCATCTCTAGAGGTTTATTAAGGAGTTGTGCTGACAAGTTCTCTAGAGCCAATTCTTCTACATCCTTTGTAGAAGATTATCTTCTTGCACGAAGACTTGAGGAGTCAAGCACTAGATTGAATCTATTGCAATCAACGGTGTGAAGTTATTGAAGCTTGAAGCGATACAAGGTAACTTTAGTCCTTAGGTAGGGGATATCTGGGGAAGAGATCTGAGTTTCTTGTAATTACAAGATTCATAGTGTTTGATTTGATCCAGTTCGGATTGGTGGTTTTTCACTCGATTAAGGTTTTCCACCTTAAATTTGGTGTTCTTGTGGTGTGTGCTTGTTTAGTTTATTTCCGTTGCATATTGTTTATTTTTGCACACTTTTGGGTTGATTGTTTGAGTAGACTAATCTAGAGATCACGGACCCTAAATCTTTTCAATTGGTATCTGAGCGGGTTACACTGTCTTGTTGTGTTTGATCCTATAAGATTTCTAGAATGGTGCTCAATAGAGAAGGGACATCAACTTCCAAGCTTCCTTTGTTTGATGGTTCTAATTATGCATATTGGAAGCAAAGGATGATTGGATTCCTTAAGTCCATTGATGATGATGTTTGGGATATTGTTGAGGAGGGCTACACCAGACCAACAATTGTGGTTAATGGACAAATTGTTCCTAAACCTATAGCCCAATGGACTAAGGATGAGACGCATGCATCCAAATGTAATAATAAGGCCATGAATAGCATATACAATGGAGTGTCTGTTGATGAATTTCGAATGATTTCCACTTGCAAAACTGTAAAAGAAGAATGGGAAGTCTTACAGACAGTTTATGAGCGTATAAACACGGTGAAGCAAGCTAAATTACAAAGGCTGAATAAAAAATTTGAAACCATCGTGGTGGAAGAAGATAAGACCTTTGATCAATTTTATGCGAAGCTGAATGAGATTCTCAATTCTATTTTCATTCTGGAGGAATAAATACCAGAACACAAGATTGTCAAGAAAATTCTAAGGTCTCTACCTTCGAGGTTCGATTCTAAAGTCGACGCTATTAAAGAAAACAAGAATCTGGATACCCTCAAGGCAAATGAACTGGTTGGAAATCTTTAGATGTTTGAAGCAAACCGTTTGAATAAAGGAAAATCAAAAGAGAAGGATATTGCTTTGAAAGCCATCTCAGAATCAAGAAAGAAGCATGCAAAGAAAATTGAATCTGATGCTGAAGATGATATGGCTGAGTTTATAAAATGTTACAAAAAATACATGAAGACAAAACGAGCCAATAGAAAGAATTCCAAATCCGAGAAGAAGGATCCTACAAAAGGGACAAAGTGTTTTGAGTGCCAAGGCTATGGACACTATGCTAATGAGTGTGCCAACAAGAAAAAGGGTACAAAGCAAAACGCTCTCAACATAACTTGTAATGAAGAATCTTCTGAAGAAGAATAGGAAGAAGCAAAAGATCTCGAAGATGATCATCCAAAAAATGTGAATGGCAAGTTGTGACATTCATGGCTGAGTCTGTGTCCGACAATGATACTGATAATGATGATGAGCCGTCAGATCAAGATTGAGAAGAGTTGTACCATACTACCTATGTTGATTGTGTCAAGATGACCATGTTTGGTAACAAGATCACTATCAAGTACATGGCTGCTCAAGATGAAAATTCTGCACTAAAGATTGAAATAGAGCATGCGCTTAAAGAAGTTCATCTCTTGAAAAGTCAGAAAAACTGTTTGGCTGGAAATTTGACTACTGATTGTCAAAAACTTGAGAAGGCTGAAAAAGAAGTCGTGCATTTAAAGCAAGAGATAGTAATATTGAAAGCTGAAAATCAAGACCTACAAGGAAGACTGAAGGTCACTCTGTCTGAGCTTGAAGTCAAGCAAGCTTCTCTAAATAAGATGAACACTGGTTTGAAGACTCTTACACTCATCTTGTGTAATCAGAAGTCTCCTTTTGACTTAAGCGGTCTCGGTTATGATCATAATGCATACACTTTAAATACTAAAGGTAAAAATAGTTTTGTTTCAAGTGTTGCACATGCTACTCCACATGCTGCACTTTCAAATAATGTGTCGAATAGTTTTAAGAAAAAGAATGTGTCACACGCTTCACGCACAACCACTTGTCATCATTATGGATTAAAAGGACACATTCGTCTCCATTGCAAGAAGCTGCCAAGTCTACCTAAGACCATGCAATGGCGGAAGAATTTTTCTCCCCCCAAAACGATTCAAATTTGGGTTCGAAAATCTGATTTGACTAAGGAGGTGACTCACACTCTCCTGAAAGATCAAACTGGGTGGTTGCATGTAACAAGCCATGATCAATGAGGTCAAGCTCCCGCCCCCAGTGCTACTACGAAGATATTTTCAGGGGGAGTTTCTTTTGAAGGGGAGCTATTGATCTTAATTGACAAAAAAATTGCATGTTCTTATTTTTAGCTTTGTCAAATTATGGACAAAAGGGGGGAGAAAAGTGACAGATCAAAGGGGAGAACAAGAAGTCCAGAGGAAGTAAGAAATAATGCAGATCTACATTTGCTGCTGATTGCAAATTTCTGTGTTGATTGACATTTCTTTTAAAAAACAATTCAATGTATTTTGGGTTTATTTTTGGTATGTCAATTTGTTTTGTCTTAGGGAGTTTTGTCCATGAATTGCCAAAAGGGGAGATTGGTATCGAAAATCGATATCATCTTCATAGACATCTTCAATTTTGGAGAAGACGGAAGATCCAGACATCATATCAAGCATATCATCCACCCGTGGTATCGAAAATCGATACTTAATGGTAATTTCATTGATTGCGCGGCTGTCGACACACATTCTACAAGAACCATCTTTCTTGGGTGTCAAGATGGCTGGCACCGCATAAGGACTCATGCTTTCGCGAATGTAGCCTTTCTGGAGTAGCTCTTCAACTTGCCTTTGCAATTCTGTGAGTTCTGTAGGGCTCATGCGATAAGCAGGTAAATTAGGAAGCGGTGACCCAGGGACTAGATCAATTGCACGTTGGATGTTCCTCATAGGCTGTAGTTCTTTTGTAAGTTCTGCTGGAATCAAATCTTTAAAGTCATGCAAACAAGGACTTGACTTCTGGTGGTGTAGAAACTGTCTGTTTATCTTCTGTCTCTTTGAATTCTTACGTGATAAGGGCATAAACAACTCCTTGCTCTTTACTTTCTTATTCAAATTTCCGCATTGAAAGGTTGCGAGAACTTGGTTGTGAAGCAGTTTGTTTTGTCGGAACTGATGATGCTTGCTTTGCTGGGGCAGTAGGAGGCTTAAGTGGAAGGAGAGTAATCTTGCGACCTTTATGCTTCAAAGTATGGGTGTTCTTTTCTCCATCACTGTGGACTTTGTTATCAAAAATCCAAGGCCTTCCCAATAGAATATGAGTAACTTTCATAGGGATAATATCACACCAAATAGAATCTGTATAACCACCAATTCAGAATGTTACCTGGCACCGCTTGGTTACTGGAATGGCTGAATCATTCACCCAAGAGACCTTGTAAGGCTTCGGGTGTTTTTCTATTGGAAGCTTCAACTTGTCAATTACTTCTTAGGAGAACACATTCATCTCGCTTCCTCCATCTATGACAAGATTGCACAATCGGTCATGACATTTTGCCATAGAGCAAAATATGGTAGTTCGCCTCCAATCTTCAGCTTCTTCTTCGGTGGTAATGAAGAGACGACGAATGAACAATGTCCGCCCTTTGGTTTCAGCTTGATAGAAGGAATGATCTTCTTGTTCTGGCAAAGGTTCATGCTCTTCATATGGTGGCTCAGCTTCAATTTCTTCATCAACAGGCTCTGAATCATAGGCATCTTCTTCATTATGTGCATAGTGAAGATTCTTTGACCCTGGACATTCAGAAGCATAGACCCTGGACATTCAGAAGCATAGTGTCCTTTTCCTTTGCATCAAAAGCAATCGATGTCCCTCTTTGAACGTGAAGAATTGACAACATTCTTCCCTTTGTTGGTAAAATCTAGAGGTCTTGATTGAGTCTGAGGAGGTGCTTGCCTGTTAGAATTTTGTGTAGGAGGTTGTCGGGTTGAGTATTGTGCTGGAGCAACCTGCTAAGAAGTTGAATCTGAGGTCCTCCTTTGTAAAGGCTCACCAAAACGCCTTGAATATGGATAGTGCATTTGTTCTTCGACACGGAGTGCCAAGCGATGAACTTCTTCAATGCTGTAAAAGGTGTGAGTAGTCAATTCCCTTAGGATCTCTTGACGCAGTCCTTTCTTGTATCTGGTGATAGCTTGTTGATTAGTTTCAGGCACCTTGCATCGCACCATGAGGTCATGAAATCTTTCCATGAAATCATCTACAGTAGAGGATCCTTGTCTATAATCAACAAGTTGATCATAGAGGGAATCAAGATAGTCAACCGGTAGATATTTATACTCAAGTTTCTGTTTCATCTCCTCTCATGTGTTGATAGGACGTCTTCCATAATTAGCATTCCTGTCATCAATACTCCGCCAACAAAAACATGTTGCACCCTTCATCTTCATCTTGACAAAGGAAACGCGTTTGTCTTCTTCCATATTGTATCATTCAAAATAATCTTCAAGGGTTGCAATCCAGACGGTGAAGACTTTCACATCCATGTGTCCAAAGAAATCAGGAACATCAACATGTACCTTTTTTGTTGATGTTATCTCGTCGGCCATGACAGTCTTCATAGTCGGTTTCCTCCATAATACGCTCCATAAATTGCCAACAAGTTTCATGTGGTTCATTATTGATAGAAATCTCTACTTTTGCCTGTTGGTTGCTTCCCTTTGGTGCCTTACTGCCATCTTTATTGGTGGAAGGTCCTGGGTTGCCATTGTTCCGGTTGTCCAGAGGGAGCGTGTTCCAAAGATATTCTTTAACCCTGTCCATTTTTTCCATTAATTCCATGATGTAGCTATCACGTTGGCGGTCTGTGAATTTACCTCTAAATGTGGCTTCGGTGTGGGTAGACATGCAGACTTACTACCGCTGATTTTTTTTATTTTTTATTTTTTTTGCTGCTACTACCTGATGTTAGGCCGGGCTCAACCTGAACTAGGGCCCAGAAGATGGATCGAAACTAAAGGTCCACGAGACCAGCTGGTCCTGCGGAAGTGGCCCACGCGTGGTGCCTTGGGCCTGGCGCTAGCAAAGGAGAAAAGGATTTGTTTTTTTAACCCTCTTCGTTGTTGTTTGAAGAGGAAGGAGAGAAAGAAGTGTCGATGGGCGTCAGCGATTCCTCAAGCCAAACGGCCTATGTTCGAATGTCCTAGCCTCACACCAAAGACAAAGAGAATCACACGTTGAGAGAACTCAATATTTCATTCAAATTTCTGTATATCCCAAGAGAAGGGATTACATCCTATATATAATAGAGTGTCAATCACAATTTTAGTAGTAATCAATCTCTACTAAGAACTTCTAATCAATCTTTACTACATAGAAAAACTTCTTAATTCTAAGTATACTAAGAATCTTGGAAATTAGAAACTACCTAATCAAAACAATTAAAGACTTCTACTAAAGTTGGGAAAACATTTAGAAAGTCTAAAACTAGAAACTCCCATTTTGAAGGTTTTGTCACTACTCGGCCTTATGGGCCTTGGGCCTTATGGAATATACTTTCAATCGGGGCCTAGAAGTTTGGTCTGCATCACTGAGAAATATAAAGAAGGTCAGTTTCATATCACCGATCAAGGTAATGCGATTTACTTTCTGTCAATTCGTCTCATCGAACGTCCCTACCAACCCTAATTTCCACAACAGCCAACATCTCCTACAACCATCACCGATACCCAAATTCAGCCCTACCCAACCTCAGACCGGAACCACCACCACCTTGCTCCTTGTTCCCTGCTCCCTGCCTACACCCAACTCAGCAACACCCCAACGCCCAACCCCAACCACCAAAACCAACCCTAGCCACATTCCTTTCCAGAAACCCTAAAAACCCCAATCATTCCCAAATAACCCTCACTGATCCACAAAACCCCAAATCAGAACCCCTTTGCCAATCGAACATACAATTCTCAAAATCCCTAGACCCATCCATCCACATCCACAAATCTCAAGACCACTTTCCACTCCTTTCTACCTTCCTTTTGCCCGACCCAGAGAAAAAAAACAACAAAATAGAGAGACAGAAAAGACTGCACATCGCACAAAAAAAAGTACATACATGCGTTGTCGCCGTCGTCCTCATCGCCACCCCTAGCTCGCTCCATCGAAAATCGCATGCGCCCATCGACACTTCTTTCTCTCTTTCCTCTTCAAACATCAACGAAGATGATTAAAAAAATCCTTTTCTCCTCTATGCGCGCCAGGCCCGAGGCACCACACGTGGGCCACTTCCGCGAGACCACTTCAGCAAGTAGATCTCGTGGACCTTTAGTTCCGGTCCATCTTATGGGCCCTAGTTCAAGTCGAGCCCGACCCAACATCAAGTAGTAGCAGCAAAAAATAAAAAAATCAACAACAGCAAGTCAGCATGTCTACTCGCTCCGGAGCCACATTCAGAGGTAAATTCAAAAACCGCCAACGTGATAGCTACATCATGGAATTAATGGACAGAATGGACATGGTTGAAGAACGTCTTCGGAACACACCCCCTCCCGACAATCGGAACAATGGCAGCCCAGGACCTTCCACCAACAAAGATGGTGGTAAGGCACCAGGGGGAAAGCAACCAATAGGCAGATGTAGAGATTTCTGTCAATAATGAACCACATGAAACTTGTCGGCAATTTATGGAGCGTATTATGGAGGAAACTGACTATGAAGACCATCATGGCTGACGTGATGACATTAGTAAGAAGGTACGTGTTGATGTTCCTGGTTTCTTTGGACGCATGGATGTGAAAGTCTTCACCGACTAGATTACAGCCCTTGAAGATTATTTTGAATGGTACATTATGGAAGAAGACAAACGCGTTTCCTTTGTCAAGATGAAGATGAAGGGTGCAGCACGTGTTTGGTGGCGGAGTATTGATGACAAGAATGCTAATTATGGAAGACGTCCTATTAGCACAAGGAGATGAAACAGAAACTTGAGGATAAATATCTACCGGTTGACTATCTTGATTCCCTCTATGATCAACTTGTTGATTATATACAAGGATCCTCTACCGTAGATGATTTCATATAAAGGTTTCATGACCTCATGGTGCGATGCAAGGTGCTGGAAACTGATCGACAGGCTATCACCAGATACAAAAAAGGACTGCGTCAAGAGATCCAAAGGGAATTGACTACTCACACCTTTTACAGCATTGAAGAAGTTCATCGCTTGGCACTCCACGTCGAAGAACAGCTACGCTATCCATATTCAAGGCGTTTTGGTGAGCCTCTACAAAGGAGGACCTCCGATTCAACTTCTCAGCTGGTTGCTCCGGCACAACACTCAACCCGACAACCTCCTACACAAAATTCTAACAGGCAAGCACCTCCTCAGACTCAATCAAGACTTGCATATTTTTCCAACAAAGGGAAGAATGTTGTCAATTCTTCACGTTCAAAGAGGGACATCGATTGCTTTCGATGCAAAGGCAAAGGACACTGCGCTTCTGAATGTCCAGGGTCAAAGAATCTTCACTATGCACATAATGAAGAAGACGCCGATGATTAAGAGCCTGTTGATGAAGAGATTAAAGCTGAACAACCATATGAAGAGCAAGAACCTCCGCCATAACAATAAGATCATTCCTTCTATCAAGCTGAAACCGAATGGTGGAGGTGAACTACTATATTTTTCTCAGTCAATGATGAAATCTCCTTTTCTAGGCTTGTTCGAATCCGAACGATAGTGAATAAGAAGCCTATTCTCATCATGGGATTTCAAGTAGAAAACTATCTTTTGGTTGTTTAAGGGGACGGGGGAGTAACATGATAGGATATCAAATACTCCAAGGTTGGTGCCGATCAACCTGTTCAGCGCGGCCACCCCCATCATGATGCGGAATAGATTAGGGGTACATTGAAGGGGAAACAGATTTGCAAATGAAAGAAAACGAACAAGGAGAAGGTCCAATGGGAAACGGACGCCACCCTCTACGATGGCAATAGTAGGGAAGGGTATGGCCTCATGGGACCCTCCGTCGAGGGACTCTCCAGTGAGAGGCGCACGAACCTAGACATCCGAGGGGATGCCATACTTGCTCCTAAATTCGAAGAGCCCTCCCGGAGTACTGAGAAGGCCTCTTAAATTACCCATTTAAAAAAAAAAAAAAAAAAGATAGCAAGATAAAAGGAGAGCAGGACTTACAGTCATAGAAACGAAAGGTGGAGAGGTGAAAAAGAATGAAGATCGAAGCCTTCGCGGAAGATCTTAAAGTGGAGAAAGAGACGATTCGAATGGGGAGAGAAAAATGGGATGGGCTTTTTTTGGGGTGGTTTTTTAATCCCGGAAGGGATGTGATGGATGAAGACGACGTTAGGCGGCTGATGGGACGAGGCAACAACTCCGGACACGCCAGGTGGCCCAGAAAGGACTGCAAGCCTCCTTTCTTCTCGAAAAATGGAAAGAAGAAAGGATGCTTGGGGGGCAATTGTGGGAGGAGAATTTTGGAGTAATGTTAAGACGGGTTCGCGTAGGTGGCAACCCAACCCGCAAAACCGGCCCAGACTGTAGAACCAACCCTGACCTGTCAAAACCACCTAGCACGGGAAAAGGGGCAAGATTAAAGGAAATTGAGGACAGCTGGCAGAAGAAGGCCGGGAGGCAAGACCTGATCTAAAAGAGAAGAGCATCCCACAATTGAAAGCCACAATCGTCCCGATCCCCATGATCTAGCGGTTGAGAATGTGTGCAAGAAGGCGCCCAAAGACCCAAGTAAGGATCCATAAAAGGGGGTTGAAGACCAGTTGAGGGACACGATTTTCTGGACATATATCCACTTCTAACTTAATCATCGGAGGGAACTCGATCGGCCCAACCAATTGAGACTTCTTTGCTTGAATTTGCACGGCCCAGCTGGAAATTCTCGCTAGAGCCAGAAGGAAGGGTCAGTTGACATTAACAGGTCAGATTACCAGTTCAGCTGAAACTCGTCTTGATTTTTGACACTATAAAGGGGGAAGGAGAAAGCAACAGCAAGATTGTCTCTTTTCTTTTTTTATTTTGATCGCCTTTGATGGAGGGACCTTAAAAGAAAGGGAGACTAAGGAGGGTTCTTTCGAGGAGGAGAAGAAAGCCATGGAAATAGAGGAATCGACAGAAAGAAAAAGGGGAAAGCAGAGAGGAGCAAGAGCAAGATCCTCTATTTTCTTCGTAAAGAGACGATTTTCTTCGTAATGAGAACTTGAAAGAAAGGGAGTGGAAGAGTGGATCTTTCGAGGAGAAGATAAAAGGGGATTTATGTAACAGTTTGGATTTTGTGTTTGAGGCCCATAGAATCTATAAAATAATATCAAATGGCTCAACTTTTTTTTTTTTTTTTTTTGCAAATATCTTGGAATTGGCGACTCAAATTTGGTCTCATAGCTATATTTGACCTTATAAACATTTCCAATGATTTGGGTCTTGATTTACTATCTCATATTAAAGAATTAATAATAAAAACCAGCTTGGGCTCTATGAATGTGGAGAGCAATATTCATCCGCCTCTTTTTTTTTTTATCCTCCTGCTTCTCAATTGCATCCAAAAGAGAGGTTTTGCCTTACTTCTCTAAAGTGATGAGACGGTAAAAATGACTGCTAAATGCTCTTATTTTCTACACCCCTACCCGCTTTAAACATTTAGACAGCTAGAGCCTAGTTTTGAGACGCCATACAGGGGCTATGAGGACTAGACTCAAGACGTGCTCTATTGGACTTGACCCTTGTTTGTCCAAATTACCTTTTCCTATTTTTAAGAATTTTAAATGTATTTGAAGGTGTTTGGAAATCATATATTTAAAGATTTTGCTATATTATCACCTAACTTAGAATATTATATATATATATATATATCAATTCTCTACAAATATGAAAATAACCATGTCCTAAAATTGGTTGATTGGTTTGTATCATGAGTGGCTTCTGAATGCCTGTGTAGGCCCTATCAACATTATTAGCAAAACATGCCCCGTGCATAGCACTGGCAATATAATTCATTACACAAGAAATATATATAAATATTTAAAACTTTATAAGAAATTTAAAATATGATAATTCTTTGTACATATAGATATTTTTGGAAAAAAAAACACAATCAAAATAAATATTGAAATAATGCAACAATCTTTAAGCTATCGAAATATAGAAATCAGAATTTCAAACCCAACTTTCATTTAATAATTCCAAATCTAAACAAAAACACTTATATCTCTTAGGGAGGGAGAAGATGAATGGTCATATGAGCTATAATATAGGAAAGAAGAAATGGGTGGTGGGGTAGTGGAAGAGATGGAAATAAAATTTAGAGACTCAAGCCGTTTAGAAACAGCCCAATCAATTAAATGGTAATTAAATGCATAGAGATTTTAAACTATTTATTAATTTCCCAATCAGCTAAATGGTAATCAAACACCTCAATTAAAATCAGTTTTAATAATTGAAAATTGAAAGTTGGATGGTCAAAATCAATTGGCAATTCGCAATTGAATAATATTTAGTCAAAGTTACAAACAACATTAATCTTTGTAAAAATAATATAAATAGAATTGCAGAAAAGTATAAATTGGAACATATCACACTGCTTTGTCAAAAAAGTGGATTTGAAAAATTAGAATGGCATTTTTTTCAAAATATAAAAGTGGAAAATCTTTTTTAATTGTCTTTTGAGTGTTTTGGTTTTGGAATTTTGGGCATACAAAAACGAAAAACTTCTTCATTAAGGCTATATGAAATGCTTTCAATCATATATATAAGGCTTTATGAAATCACCCCACTTATATGGCCCACTCACAAAAATGCTTTCGAACGTAGTCTTCTCTATGACAAGAATGTTGATAAATAACCAAGCTCAGCTAATATATTCTTTACTTTGTAATCCCCCTTTAAGCGAAGAGTAATAATTAATAATAAATTAAAAAATAAAAGTAATTACAGCCCTTTGTTGGCGTCCATGTCATCTGTCTTCTTCATAATATAGTTTAAAAGGTTGTCTGCTTCACAGCGGTTGCAACATATTTACTACAAATTAACATTATTTCCCAATTCAAATTCACCATTTCCCTAAAAATTACATTGAGAGTTTGAGATTTAGTATGAGATGAGAGCTTTGTTACCTATTGGCCACTGCTAACATAAAATGCATTATGAAAATTGCATTTGAAAAAAGAAGAGAAACAAAAAAATTATACAAAAACATGAAGGACTTACAAAAGGTGACGGGTTGCATTCTGTAAAATATGTTTCAAAATATTGATAACTATCGCCGCCGAATCCATTGTAAGTGACTGTATTTTCCAAACCAAAAAAGTAAAAAAGAAGAGAGAAAGCAATTGGAGCGAAAATAGACTTATGGTAATTGGAGAGAGAAGAGCAGCATTTTCGAACTATAAGAAATCAATTTATAAGTTTAGTCCTTTTTTATCTTTAAAAAAAAATCTCTCTACAATGTATTAAGCTAAATTTCTCTCCAAATATATTTTAACTCTACAGTAGCATTTACAAACTATAAGAAATCAATTTTTTTTTTAATTAGTGGTACTCATTTCAAAGAGCATGGACGTTACATGTATTTGATGTCCATGACATGCAATCCACTTACCAAATGGGGACCTTCATGCGACCATCTGGAAAATTAAAAAAAGAAAAAAAAAAAAAAAAAAGTAGTCCACTCATCTGGGGGGTTCAACCATACTCTTAATATTTGTAGCTTATTTTCTTCTCAACACCCACTGATGGGAACTACACTCATCCCTCCACTGATTACCTAATTTGTATTGTTTTGGCAGTCCCACTAGGATTCCATTAGAGGGTAGGCCCTACTGTAGTTTCCTTCTAATAGTAGGCCCCATCTTGGAATCTGTCATTTGGGTGGGCCCCTTGTGAATTCCTGTTATTTGCTCAAGCAATTGTTTGAGCCCCATTGTAAATCCCATTATTTATGTGACTTTCACTACATTTTACATCATTAGGTTTATTGTTATTCTGAAAACTGATAGGTTTCCATTATCCATATTGGTTTATTTCCAGACATTTATTTAACAAACATAATTCACATCATAACATATTTGCACCTTAAACTAATTGTAATGGAAGAGAAATTTATTTAGAAATTCCAGATCACCTATTACTAATGCATAAAAGGAGCTCATATGCCCATGGCATAGAAGTGTGTCAAAAAAAAATTGTATAACATGTATTCAGTTGATAAATAAACCGGATTAATTTCTAACAGGTGGATTTTTACATCTTTGTCGATTAATGTGACCAACTTCGTGGCAATTGGAGCACCCAACTCGCCTCCGTTGTCAGTCCTCTGATCAAATTCTGCTTTTCTTTGGTCGACCAGCTTGTCTCTTGGAATGTGGTGGTGACACTTGTGAACCACTCCTGACCTCCCATTGACTAATATCCCTCGTCGCATGGACAATGTCATTGTAGGTTGATTGATAAACATTACTTGAAAACCAATGCTCACAGAAGTCATATGGGTTGAGTCCCCTTTTTTGAATTGCTGCCACATCATGTGAGAATGGGATTCCAAGGACCTCCCACTTCCTACATGAACATGAACGACGATCCAGTTGTACCACATCTATGTACTCAGGAGATTGTACCTGGAATTCAAACAAACTTGCTGCCCGGACTCTCAATCGATGGGGGTCTTCACTTTCTTTGGTCAAAATCTTTTCAAAATAAGGGGTTAGCCTTGTACGCATATCATGTGATTTTTTATGTCGGACTACAAAGAATTCCATCAATTTACAACGTATGGCTTCTACTTGTTTTGTTATGGGAAGCTCTCTAACATCTTTTAGTAAACTATTTGTTCATTCAGCAATATTTGATGTTAGCATATCATATCGCCGACCCTCGGTGAATGCATTTGCCTAGTGTTGTCGTCCTATTACTTCAATCCAATTGAATGCACTTTTTGATAAATTTCTAATATCGGACATGTGTCTTTCATACTCAAATGGCCTATACGCTCTAGCAACACTCTAGAACTTTACCAAGATTCCCTCATCTTTGAAATTTTCTTTGAAATTTGTCGATATATGTCGCATACAGTAACAATGGGCGGCATTGGAAAATCTTTCTCGTACAGCTCTAATGAGACCTTTTTGTCTATAAGATATAATAGTCAAATTGGGAAAGGGGCCCCAAATTAAGACTTAACGCAGCAAAGAACCACTCTCAAGTCTTAAAATCCTCTATCTAGGCTATTGCAAATGCTATAGGAAATAACTTGTGATCTCCATCATACGTCACGGCAACTAATAATACGCCTGGGTATTTTCTATGAAGATGGGCCCCATCAACATCTATCAATGGTCTCAAGGAAGTCTTGAATGATCGGATACTTGAACCAAAAGCCCAAAGGAACCTTTGAAAAGAGGAGTCATCTTCTTGAATCAAATGACACATACTACCTAGATTTGATCTTTGTAATTCAATGCAATAATCAAGCAAGATATTGAAGGACTCCTCGTATGAACCCCTTATCTCAAGCATTGCTATTTCTTTCGCCTTCCATGCCTTCTTGTAGCTAATTTCAACACCAAACTCTCATTGAAAGTCTGCAATAATTTCCTTTAGGGTGTAGCCTGGTTGATCTTTAACTCTTTCCTTGATAAAGTCAGCAATCAAGACTGATGTCGCTTGAGAATGTGCGAGCCCCATCATTGGCTTCGAACATGTATGATTTTTGGAATATGCTCGCACTTGAAATTGATGCCCCGATTCCATATAGATGCATGGATGCACCATGAACATTGAAGATCACCACACCTTACAGTAAATTATGTTCTAGATGACCGTGTACAGTCAATTCCACTTGGGCGCCACCCATGTGGTGCCTACCCTATTTAGTTAGGGTTTTCAACGAATGCACAATAGTCTTAGGATTTTTCAGCACAACTCCCGATATTCAGCAACTGATGCGAATATCCTAATGCGAACTACTAATGATGCAACTAACGAATCTACGAGAAAATGATGCAACAAGTGGAGATCGAATGCCCAGATCCCTGTCTCAGAAGGGTGGGCGCCCAGCCTTTCTATTGGGGGCTTTTTGCGATCTTCTTGATCTGAATGATGATGATGATGCTACTAACGCGAGATTTAACCTACTTATGCAACTAGGACTACGAAATCAATGGAGATCTACTCTGTGAGAATGAACCTAAACATGTTCCTAATATGATGAGATGTTAATATCAGATTCACTATAACTAATACAGATCTATGATGCTTAAATGATCCTAAGCATGTTTCTAAACAAGGATGATGATAAAATACAATAAAACAAAAGAGACCTAGAAATGCCGGTTCAAATCGCGTTCTTCAAGTTCCTAGACCAGTGCTTTCGTGGAAATCCATGGCTCTAAACGATCTCTTCCTTTTAGATCTTGAAGATATGAGAATCTCCTTCCCTCTTTCCTCTTCTTTTTCTCTAGATCTGAAGTCCTTCCCTAATGGTGGCTACCTTTCTTATTCTTCCTTATTCTCTATTATTCTCTCTTTTTAGGGTAGCTCCTCTATAAATGAGGTTAAGAGATCCATATATAGGGGTTTCTGGGCGTGCAAAAGGGGTTAGGGTTGCCTCTTAATTAAACGAGTTTCTAGAAGGTTCACACATCCCAAGGTGGATTTAGGTTTAAAATGAATTAGGGTTTGGTACACAGGCTAGGCGCCATAGGGGTGGAGCCTACGTGGTTTGTGCAGTCTGAGCATCCACAAGGTGGCGCCTAAGTGGTGGGACAGTGTGGGCGCCTACAAAGTGGCGCCTAAATGAATTGGGTTCACTTTTGGGACTTGGTCCCGATTGAAGTCGGGATTGAATGAATAGATGTTCTGTTGCGGGGGACCTACACAAGCACATAATTGGCTGCACACCACAAGGGTGGTGCCTAGGTGAAACTGGACACAGTGGGCGCCACAGGGTTGGTGCCTAAGTGAAACTAGACAAGATGGACGCCACAAGGATGGTGCCTAGGTGGGGCTACATCTCTTTGGGGTTAGATCCCTGCGTTGATTGGTCCTGGACTATTTTTAGTCCAACTAGTGTATTTGGAGGGTGGGCGCCCATCATGGGGTGCCTAGGTGGTTGGGAAAAGTGTGGGCACCACAGGGCTGGTGCCTATGTGGAATTCAGTAGGGTGGGCACCACAAGGGTGGTGCCTAGATGAAGTTCCATCATTTTTGAAGTTAGGTCCGTATTTGGAGTGGTCTCGGGCTACCCTTAGGTAAAATTAGTGGAATAGGAGGGTGGGCGCCCATCATGGGGTGCCTAGGTGGTCCTGGGCAGTGTGGGCGCCACAGGGATGGTGCCTAGGTGGAATTCAGAAACCTAGGCGCCCATGAGGTGGTGCCTAGGTGAATTTTCATTTTTCTAAGGCGAACTTCGAAAACTTATAACTTTTGATACGTTTATCAAATTTGGACGTTCTATATATCGACAGAAAACTCTTAAAGTGAAGAATCCAAAGGTCCAAATGTCCAAATGATTGGGGGCCAGGAAGAAGGGATACCTCTGGATCAATGGATCCGGCTTCTTAACTTAGGCTAATCGGGTGACATTTAGGCAAGCTAAGCGTAATCTTTGTGGAAAATGGCCCAAGCATGTCTTAAGTGGTTTAGAATACGTATAATTAGTGTCCTGATCCGCTCGTTGTGTGAATGGTGAGTTTGACTAAAGATCTTGACGCGATCAGGCTTTTCTCTCACGAATTTCTAGAGATCATCGAACTAAATCTAAAATTATCAACAAGCATCTTCATCGTCATTAATTAATCTTAATTGTGCCATTAATTATTCAATTATGGGTGAAATTGGGGCACCGTTATATATAACAGGTGTTTTAGGCTATCATATGGGCCAAATGAGGTGTCTACACCTGCCTCTTCAAGATTCTGATGGGTCTCTAAAGTCTCATGGTAAGGTTCTCTATTTTAGCAAGTGGAATATTTCATCATATCGCCAAAGACATCATCGTGTAATAATCAACATTGCCTTGTCTAAATAATGAAAGTTTGGGGTTCGCAATCTCTAGATTGGTCTACTCAATCAATCAAGCCAAAAGTGTGCAATAATAATAACTATGCAGCGGAAAATAAACTCAACAAGCACACACAACAAGAACACCAAATTTAAGGTGGAAAACCCTAACCGGGTGAAAAATCACCGATCCGAACTGGATCAACAATCAAACACTATGAATCCTGCAATTACAAGAAACTCAAATTTCATCTTCAGATATCCCCTATCTAAAGACTAAAGTTACCTTGTGTCGCTTCACGCTTCAACGACTTCACACCGTTGATTGCAACAGACTGAATCCAGCGCTTGACTCTTCAAATCTTCTACGTAAGAAGATAATCTTCTATAAAGGATGCAAAAGAAACTGGCTCTAGAGAACGTGTACAGCACAACTTTTTAATAAATCTCTAGAGAAGAATTCTCTCAATAATAATCTCTAACTCAGAACTTTGAGAGGTGAGGTGTATGTTTAGAATAGCCCTTGAGTCCTTTAAATAACCCTTAGGTCGTGCTTAAGGTTGCCTAACTTGATTAGGATTAAAACAAGCAGTTTGGGTACGATTAGAAATAAGTTTCTAAATAAACTTGGACTTTGCCTCCTTGTTCGCTCGAACGGACCTTCCATCCGCTTAAGCAGACGAGGTTCTGTTTCAACGTCTGGCTATTCTAATTCTGTCCGCTTGAACGGATGATGTGGTCGCTCGAGCGGGCTCCACTTTGGTTGATCCGGAAATTCAACACTTTTTTTCTTCCAGCTTTCTTCTTTGAGTCCTTCTAGTCTCTATCTTCAGAGTCCTTTTCTAAAATAAGATTACAACTCAAAAGACCCAGAATTTTGTCCAACCCATAAATTTAGCCAACACTTAAAATCCTAACAAATAAATTGACACTACAAAAAAAAGAACTTTTAGTCTCGCTTTTAAAATGAGCTTTTGTGTCGCTTTTACAATAAAGTGACACAGTATGGTCTGATGTGTCACTTTAGAGGAGGAGTAAACGAGGAGGAGGTTTATTGGGTCACTTTTCTATAACGCGACACACAAAACAAACTGATGGTCTTCCCCCACTAAACAAAAGTGACACAAGAAGTTTGGTTGTTATTTTCTTTCAAGAAATAGAAAAGAAAAGCGACACATGAATTTGGGCAAGTGATAATTTGGGCGCGCGGGTGTTCCCTCCATCGTATATCCCATCCCTTAGCCCAAATACCCCAACGATCAGAGCGATCCCAAATACCCCCCATCCCTCCAATCCTCATGCACCTCAGCAGCCCATCCCTCCAATCCTCCCCTGCATCATCTCCATTCACACAACCCAGGCGATCACCTTTAGCCCTGCGCATCATCAGCCAGCCTCCCATCTCCATCTCCATTGCAGCCATCCAACCTCCTTCTCTCTTCTCTCCTCACCAAACCCGCCACCCTCTGCTCCATTATCTTCCTCTGCCGGACACAAGCACACTACGTCAAAACCGGCTAACAGCGACACAAAGAAGCAGGCAAAACGATTGATTTGGACTGTGGCATTTTTTGGCACTCGTATTTTCATAAACCACAGCTGCTCTCTGTGTTGCTTTCATCTAAAAAGAAGACCTAAAAATTGTACCCCGCTATTCCTCTCCCGCCCTCTGCTCTCTTTACGGTTTTAGGTTTTCTTTTGCAACGATCCTGTCGTTTTTTGTTCCGATTAGCTACAAAAAGAACTTTGTAGCTATGGATGCTCAGAGAGCTTTACTTGATGAGCTAATGGGCACAGGTATTTCTAATCTCCCCTTGTTTTTTCTTTTTTCTTTTTTTTGGGTCTTCTTTGTATTTGGGGTTTTCGGAGACTACAAGAATCCCAAAACCAGAAATGATATTTTTACAATCGATTCGAAATGATCGAATGGCGCCAGCAGTGGCGACCGCAGCCGAACACGCAGAGAATCTGAGACAACTCGGCAAAACCTTCTTCGCAAAAAGTAAATTAGGGGCCGCCATCGATGCTTACATAGAGGTTAGAAAAAACCCCGTTGCAGAAATCATCTTTTTCTATCGTTTCTCTCTTTCTCTCTGTCGATTTTGTTCATTTCTTCTTCTTCTTGTTGTTTGTTTGTTTTTTTTTTGATGGGTTTCTAGTTTTTTGTATTAGGGTTTCTATGGCGATTACTCTTTGCCCAAAAGTGGCCGTTTATCTGACGAATCGGGTGCTCTACTTTCGGAAGCAAGAGTGAGTGAGACCCTTTTCTTCTTCTGCCCATTTGGTTTGGATTTGCTGCTGTTGATTGACATGGGTTTTCTGTTTCTTCTTTTTTTTGTTGGGTTTTTGCAGTGATTGGACTAAGGTTGAAGAAGATTGCAGGAAAGCTCTAGAACTGAACAGCAGTTCCGTAAAGGTATCGATTGCTCTTCTATGTTTCTCAATTTTATTACAGGTAATTTGAATTGGGTTTTTTTTTTCTGCAATGGAGTTGAAAGGATTCATGTTGGATGGATCCATATGGTTTCTGTTTAGGTTTTCTTTCCCCTTTCTCCAATTAGGTTCCATGTTTCTTCAATTTTTCTCTGTGTGCCTTTTGGTTCAGAATTTGATGTTTTGTTTCTCGATTTGAATAGCTAAAATCTGAACTAGGGTGCTTCTGGAATTGATTTTGAGAGGGTTTTTTTTTTCTTTTTTTTTCTTAACAATTTGATGAATGTAGAAGCTTATTGGTGATCTAGGTCATATGTTTATATTACTTGGGTTTTGTTTGTATTTGATTTTATTGGTTGGGTTTTGATTCATGGATGATTGTAGCTCGTAATCTTATGTTTATCGGGTGCTTTCATAATAAGAAGTCAAGGTCGTTTGCTAATAGGTATTTAGACTCTTTGACATGGTGTTTCTTATATGTTTGTATTACAATGTCCATTGAATTTGCATCTGCCTTATTTTATGCTTTTATTTTACTGATTTTTAGATCTTCATATCATATAAAAAAAATGGACTCCATGAAACAATTATTATCAGGGATGGCAGGCCTGTGTGGATCACCTGGTTCCTCTACTGTGATCAATCTAACCATTCACAATCACTACCTCCATCCATGTCTATGAATTGTAGACATGAGATGAATATGGTAGGGTCACAGCACATATATTTACATTATAAAAATGAAGTATTTGATATGATATAATAAGTAGCCTATTTTGCCTGGCATTATAGTTGATCATGCAAATTTTGACACATATCTGACTTGATCTAATGGTTATGATCTAGGCAATTTTGAGCACCTCAAAACAGTACCTCCCTCGATCGGATGATTCCTATTCTTTGCACAAAGTCAAGGACAGGGTCATAGGGAAAACTTTCAAACCCTCATCCTCTCATGCTTCCATGTGGCTTCCATAGGTTGGCCGTTCCGACCTTAGGAATTGTGAGCTCATTCCAAAAGTTGACTCAATGAATGGGGCATGAATTAATTTTTAGTGCCTTCCACAAGTTTAGGCATGTTTGCAGGCTGGGATGGCCCAGGCAGAAGCTTTTATACATGTCAGGTACTTATTGGACCTAATATTCAGTATTGAATCCGGCCCACGGGCCTAAGTTAGGCCTGTGTCCATCCCATTTGCAAAATACATTTACACCACTCTGTTAAATGTGTTAGGTTGAGCCTTGACGGGGCCCTCTGTGTGCATGCATGTGTTTTCACACTATGAGTGGATCATGAATTGTTTTGGTGACAATGAGGAGAAGAAAGCATGTGAAAGAAAAAACATAAAAGGCGACACTCCAATTCATAATTACCTACAGCACGCATCCCCTATTTATAATCATCCTTTCTTTCTAGTGCTGGTTATTTTACACTCAGACTTCACAATTCTTCATCAAGGATCATTAACATCATCATCATCGTAGCCTTGACCCATCTATCTTAGGGTCATTTCTAAGATTTCTAATTTATGACACCTATCTTTGTCTCTGGTTGGTATAAAAACATAAATCTCATCATTCTGGCATCTTTATTTGTATAGATTATATGTAGACCTCTGAGGCCTGAGCCCTATTGTTTATTCATATTGGATGCATATTTAAATGTTTTTGTGTACAGATACCAAAACACATGTTGGAGAAGCCTGTTGTCCTTGCTTGTACGTGCATCTGATTTTTTATTTATTTTTTTATTTTATTTTATTCTGAGCTTTCTTTCTCGTAGTTCCTCTCAGTGTTGAGAGGGCTCTCTTTTCATAGTATTGCCCTGTTATTTCTCGGGCTAGAAGACGGACACCTATAATGTTCCTTGGTGTGATTAAATTATATTTTCAAGTTCAAACCTCATGGACTGATAGAAAGTATACTGAAATAGGAAACATAATTTGTTGAGTAATTTCCCAATTCATATTGCAAATGGGCACATTAAAGAACAGATTGAATGAATTGATCACAGAATCGACAGAGTATGACAAGAATGAAATTGCAAACTGAGTCGGATACCATTTAATCAAAGCATGGAAGTCAGTTATCTTGTCCTTGAGTACACAATAACTAAGAAAAGTTGCTAAATTTCTAGAAACTCATTGGTAGTATAATTTTTTTACATCATAGCATCTATTTTATGCCTACAGGATCCAAGAGTATAATGCAAGGTAGCATGACATGTCATGCTTTGAGATAGTGGGAACAACTGTCGGTAAAAATTATGAAGTTATGGTCAAAATCCAATCCAAAAACCTTTCTCTTAAATAGACTATAATGGCTTGATGTGTACCATTTTTAGCATATATTTTTTGATTGATCATACGAGCACATTTTTTTTTTCAGTTATTTGAGTATGCACTTGGATTAATATGCTAAATATGCTATCAACTTGATGTTGCTTTTCTATTTATTTTATAGTTTCACATTTTTATCTTATTTGTTAATGTTTAGCCTTTCCCTTTTTCTGAAGGATAACCTATTTTATTAAAAAGAAGCAAGACAGCTTTAGGGGATGTGATGCCTGAGATGGGCTTAGCACTCCCACCCAATACCTCACCGAACTAGGACCGTAAAGAAGACAACTACAAACCCGAGAAAGGCATGTTGAAAATGCTGAAAAAAGAACTCTGGATCCCTCCTTTGGCTAACTGATCTGCATTGGAGTTGGTTCCCTGAGAACATGAGAAAGTCGAAAGTTTTGCCTGCCTTGTTCCTTTCTTCTCATAGTATTGTGAGTATTGCTTGAGCCATGCCTATTGGGAACCTTGAGAAACCATGGACTTTTTATTTATTTTTTAAATCCACATTTAGCTAGGCCCCACTATCCAGTACATAAACTTCTTGTCGTTTGGTAAGGCTGGTACTGAAACTCTTGAAATTCTCTCTTAATTTTCAGCTTGCCCAATGTGTTTTCTGAGGCTGCATGTGTTGATCCTAACTTCCTTGCAGGTGATTGGAATTGATCTCTTATACCAATCGCTGTTACCAGCCATTTTCGAGCTTGCAGAAGATAGGCATTGGAGGGTTAGACTGGCAATAATTGAGTACATCCCTTTGCTGGCAAGCCAGTTGGGTGTGGATTTTTTTGATGATAAGCTTGGTGCTCTGTGCATGCAGTGGTTGGAAGAGAAGGTTTATATTATTATATTACACCATTCAAAAAAAAATTATTATATTACTTCTTATAACATGGCTAATCTTTTGATGATTCTGGAGGTTTTTTTTTTCTCTAGCTTTATCATGTTGCCTTCAATTCTTTCATTTTTTTCCTCTTGTTGACGTATATGCAGTTCGTTTTTATTGCTCTAGTAAGTTTATTGGTTATTTGTGCTTGCCTTCACCTGATGCCAATTTTTTTTTCTTCTTTTTAACAACTTCTGGTTGCACTCAACCAAGTAGAAAGTGAGAAAATATGAGTATGCTGACGTGATAGTAGTGTCATGTGAGTCAACCACAATACGTATCTTTAGGAAATAAATGAAAGTAAAGAATACCATTTGGGGGAAAAAGACATTGATGCAAATGTGTTCTGACCACCTAATCACTTTCTGTGCCTACGAGCTGGACCGTTGTCTTTTGGGAAAGTCTTGAATGAGGAGTGCTCAAAAATCTTACTAGAATATGGGTTCCTTAACCTTAAATTTCTGAGCTACTAAACAGACAGTAAAGAAAAGATTATTACCTCAGTTCTAAGAAGGCCAATTAGTGGATGGCTGGACCTGCCTTGAAGAATTTTGGCTTCCACCATTGGCATTGTCCCATCGGATCAATGGTCAAGGGTCTCAATGACCAAACTGCAGCACCATGTGTATGGAATTCTGGACCAACTATGTATGGAATCCTGCACCGACTGTAGTTTTTCTTTTTTAAAATTTTCATTATTATTTAGTTCTTTCTGTTTGGGAGAAGACACTTAACCGTAACAATATGATGCTTGCGGGTGATGTTTATTTGCAACCACTGCCCATTTGTTATACACCTAAAGAAGGATATTGTGAAGCTAACAAATTTCTATATAAGTGTAGGACTTCCTTTCCAATGTTTATTGCTTTATTGTGATGCAATATGCTCTGTAATATTGTTAACTCACTCTAAGTAATTAACACTATTATATTTCCCATGTGAGGTTACAGAAGGGACTAGCAGTAATAGCAATCTCTTCAAATTCTGTAGGTACTCACCCACAGGTATCTTATATGCTAAGGCCCTACATGAGCTTCTCGAAGTTGTATGAGTTCTGGCTTATGGGAAAAGGAGTTGATAGTTGATACTCTCTTGGTTAATCAAGAAGTTTTCTTTTGTACATTGATGTTCTAAATCGCCTTGAATCTTATAGGACGGACCTGAATTAATGGCAGAAGAAGCTAAATTATTCAGTTATCCTTTTCCTTATCTTTATGATGAGGTATGCTCATGCACATCTCTATTTTCCTTTGTCTTAACTTGGTATAATAAGATATGAAGTGCACCACTTTTAGTTCACACCAAGAGTTTCACTCATTGAGGGTGCTGTTTCATCCCCACCTGAAATCAACTTGCCTGAAGAATTTTACGCGTCTTCCCTTGTGCATGAAAGTTTCCAATTATAGAGTGAAATATACGAGTTGCCTTCTGGTCATGGTTTAAAGTAACAACCATTACATACCAGTTTCAGTAATTTGCCATCATGCGATTATAATTTCCAAAACATAAAATATTGCAGAAACACGTATCATTTTATAATGTTTTTAATTTTTTTTTTCACCCTGAAAAACACATGAGACACGTATATTTCACATGAAGTTAAAAAAGAAGCAAAGATGGATGTGCCTAGCTAACAAAATTAAGGTAGAGAAGGAAGTAAAAAAAGAAGCAAAGATGGATGACGATGATGATCACATACAAAGGTTGTCACCTCCCAATTGAAGAAAACAAACAAGAAATCAAAAAAGATTATAAAAGCTTCTAAATACTCAAAGTCGTTGAAGGTGCCACCTGGCTCCGGTGGAGGGCAGAAGTGGACTACATTTAGGATTGTACAATTCATTTTTATTGATTAGTCTTACCTTTAGATGAGGCTATGCTGATTAGTCTCACTAGTTTTTGTTGTTGTTTCTTTTGTCCTCAGATGGTGCTTGTTGAGTAGCCGTGCTGCCGTCAGTATGGTGCTGATGGCAGCTACTTACGTGAGTGAAGCTATGTGGGGCCCTCCTTTTTGTTGTCAAACCTGCTTAAATCCTATTAGCTCAAATTTTACTCTGAGTTCCACTCGCTAATGGGTTTATCATGTGTAGAAAACATTACTATATATATATATATTTTGCAGATGATTAATCTGAAGGTTCATCACTCTAATTGAAGTGGACTTAGGCCAGTGCACCTATTGTCAAGGCTATGAAACAACAATCCAGGGATGTGCAAAATGAGTTCAAAATGAGGCTTACTCAGGTCATTTTACATTCATGCCTTTTCGTCTCTATGTTAGGACATATGACTTATAGTGAACCATCATTGTGAACTTGCAAATGCCTCTTCTTTTTTTTTTTTCTTTCAGATCATCACCTAGTTTAAGGAGCAAGGCTTAAATACTAAATTGTACTACAAAAACAGAGAAATGGGGGAGACTTTCAGTATAGTCCCTACAAGTGCAGTCAGGCATGTACCATGAACTTTAAGCTGTGCCATGTTCACCGGATATGAAATTGTTTTTTTTTTTTTTTTTTTTTTTGGTGCTTGCTGTAGCTGATTTAATGACATTTGTTTGTTTCTAGTATTCCAGTGGTACAGGCATCCCGGATCTTCTTTTGTTATTGGTTCAGTGGACACAAAAAACCATGGAGAAAAAGCTTGTGTTTGTGAGTGAAGTACAGGTGTGAACAATGTAGAATCTATTTAGGCACATTTTTTGTTTACCATGTTTGATATCAACACCTGTTTGATATCTCTGTTACATGTAAAAACTAGAGACCAAAGTCTGATGTTGGGCTTGGGGTACTTGCTTCCTTCTTCTTGTCCTTTTTATATAATGGGGCCACTGGCAATAAGGTCACCAGTAAAGTGTTTCTGGAAAAATTCTCAAATCTTATTCAGTTTCTAAAAACATGAGCCTCATTATACATTTTTACTCGTATGGGCCCTTAGCTAATATAATCGATTCCCCATCATCATGAAAAGCACATCTGTAATGCATGTTGTTCTGCTGCCTGCTTACTACATTGTAAATCCTCACAGCAACGGGAAAAGTCCATCAATCACGAAACTGCTTTTTTGCTTTCATCAACTTCATAAATCCTTATAGCTCTCCAGTCCGTGCAATATTCTGAGACATGTCTGCCCCTATAAAAAGTCCTTCTAGAAAGTAACTTGTGATAAATGCTTTAATCTTTTTAAAGATCAGCTCAATTAAGTTCCAGCCCCATTATAGAGTAAGCACCCTTTTCCAAGAAAAAACCATTTTTCTTTGAGGTCTTTCTACCACCATGTGGATTTGACGGTGCATGATCACAAGTCTTCCCTTGGGATTATCCATTCAGTCTTTATTTCAGGTTAAGCCATCCATGAATAGAATGGTATTGGCTGTGGTAAACATATGCCAAGAGTACTGACATTGTTACTATATGATCTATGAGAATTTGTTATCTAATAATTCCTTGGAGAATGAAATTCTTACGTTGTTCAAGGAAAGCCTTTGCAGTTGCAACACAACTGGAGATCCTCAAATCTATCAAAGCTCCATTTGCTGCCACTGTTAGAGAATCCTTGCAACCACTTGAATTGTCATCACTAGAACTACAAACCACAGGGCTCTCACTGGACAGATCAACAGCATTATCAGAGATCACATCAACTCTGTCTTCTCTTTCATTGCCTTGGACCACCACTGGACCACCAATATCATGCCTTTTTTTGGATGCTTTTGTGAAGGTTTTGGATTATGTCGTGACGCTTTGGTTACGAATTCGAAAGTTAATGTAAATAGTTTGGATTATGAATGGATTCAAATTGGCTATGTTTTGAATAGTTTGTTTGATTTAGTGCGTGGACGAGCAAGTACGTTCCTTAATGTGAATGGTGATTAATTTCCAATTAATGAAATGGTTCTTATTGAATGTTGCTATCTATATTTTTTTGCATCTTTTGTAAGGCAGGTTTAGTGATTTGAAAGTGTATCCATACTGCAGCATGTTATTAGTAATGTATATATTGCATTTTTTTTTTTTAAATGGATGGTATCTCGCTTCTACGGAAACTGTCACAATTGATGACTACTTGTATCACTTTTGGTCCGAAAACAACATATTGATCACTGCTTTTGAAAAGGGAGACAACAAAGTTATCTTTCTTGTGACGCTTTTAAGTTATTTCAGTGTCACTTTTGGGTTTAAAGTGACACAAGTAACCATTTTTTTGTGTCACTTTGATAACAGAAACTGACACAACAAAGGTATTTCTTGAGACGCTTTTACGAACTTTTAGTGACGCCGGCAGATAAGACGCTTGCATAGTAATCAGAAAAGCGACACAAACCACTTTTTAAGACACTTTAAAAGTGACTCATTAAGACATTTTTTTTGTAGTGTGATACTTGTCATTATTTTTGCCTAAACAATGTGAGTCGGCAATGGCGCCAATAAAAAAAAAACTTCGGTTCTGTAAGTTGACATCCCACAAGGGGAATGGATAGGCTGGAGAGGACGTGGATGAATATAGTAAAAATAGATATGAAGAATTGCAACTTATTTGAGGATTTAGCTTAAGATAGATCAGAATGGAGGAACATAATTCACAAAACTGACCCATTGTTGGGACAAAGCTTTGATGACGACGACGATGATGATGAAAAAGCATAACATCATGCTAGAAGAAGAATTAGAAGGCAATACTACAGAGCTAGAAATATCATAGTAAACGTTTTTCAAAGTTGAAAGCTATTAATTTGTAATAATTGAGAAAAAACCATTATCAATAATTTTGGCTTGAATTAGAAGAGAAATCTAGCTACAAAAGATACGCTTCAATGCTAGTCATCCAAAATGTTATATTTACATAAACTCCGTGAAACCAGAAAGATTTGTTTAATTTGCAATAGCTTCATATGTGTCTATGAAAAACAGAAGAGTAAAACTGCAAAAATAGATGTATTCTGAGCATAAGCTGATTCTTCATCAATCTTCAAAATTGTTCACCCTTTCACATTCATCTATCCATTCGCTGTACACATCTATTGGTTCTGATAAACCTGCAATACAAAAAAATGAAAAGAAATTAGATAACATAATTACAAACTAAAAAAATAAAAATAAAAAAACTATTATTAACATCATTAACATCCTTGTGTAGACACCACATAAGTCAGAGCTGTAAAAGGGGTTGGTTTGGCTGGGTGCACCAAAATCGACCCATACTCGGAACCACCTGAATGGGTTTTGGGGTCTTGGTCAGGTCCATGTGTGATGATTTATATGACATTGATGTATTGAAAAATTCAGAAAAATTTGGGGTTTATCTCCATACTTACCATGTAGGGATGTCAAATGGGCCGGGCCATGCCGTTGGCCCGGTCAACGACATGGCCCACCAGGCACGGCCCATGCCATGGGCAATGCTGGGCCGTGGGATCTAGCACGGTCGGCCCGTTTCGACACGGCATGCTATGGGACGACCTGTCCATAACAGTAGGCCCGCCTGGCCCGTAATACATTTTTTTCTTCCCTTTCTAGGATAAAGATTTGATAAGATCATGAGTTTTTATAAGATTTGTCATTAATTAATAGATATAACATGACAGAAACATCACAAATCATGCAGATGTTTTAAAAGCAAACCATATTGCCAAGTAATTTGGCAAATTAAATGATTCATGGTTCAAATGGGTTTTAATTTTTAATGCCTTCTCTGTAGGATGGCAAAGGGTTGAATTCAAATCAGTGGCTAACATGCATGGACTATAATCAAACTCATAAACTCTTATACCAACCGGCTCAGCATAAGCAGCAGCAAGAAAGAATAAATGCTTTACAGTTCTAAGTTTGTTTTAATGCTTTCCCTGTAGTTAGCTGGCAATGGGTTGAGAGGTTGAGTAGTGCACTCTGGGAAAATACGTATGGTTCAAGTTCAGCTGTGGTGACGCGGTCCAAGCAGCTTACAAAAGGATAAGAGGATGATAATTCCATCATGGAAGTGAGAAGGAATAAGACTTCTACAAATAATTATTTCACACGTACTATTTTCAAGACTCCTTTAGCGATGATTCCATCATTTATATATCTTTTTAACATTGAGAAAAAGAAAAATAAGAAAACTTAGATCAAACTAAACCATAAAAGAGAATAAGCTAAATCTTTCTTCTTTTCTTCTCAGTTTTGGATTGAATTGCAGGTCAAAGTGCAATTAGTCTGGATAGTTGGCAAGTCACATAATAAGAATGCAATTCTCAGTGTTTGTTTTTTAATTTTAAATTTAATGCCCAAAAGGTGAACATTAATCAGAAAAAAAAATAAAGAATTAAAGAGGCACACGGAGCACGGCACAGGGTAAGTCCTGGGCACGGCCCGATCCGTGGCCTGCTCATGCCTGGATCTGTAAATGTCGTCCGTTTGACATGCCTTTTACCATGGATAGTGGTGCTGTAACTCTCTTCGCAAATATAGCAGAAAGCTTCCGAAGTCATAAGTTTCTTATCCCTGAGAGGACGACAGATGCACATTCACATTCAGTTCATGACATTGATTAAAAGAAATTATATCTCCCTGAAAATATGAAACAATGAATTAAGGGTTACTTACATTTTGCATTTAACAGTGCCTGGATGGTTGCAGAAGGGGCAGGTAAAGCATTTATCAAGCTTAAGTTTCTTCTTTGGAGGGGGTTTTGCCCTAGACTTTCTCTTCCCCATCCTTGAACTCTAGTTGCTGCTTTTTAGGATCAACGGCACATGAAACATTGAATAAATTTGAGTTTCTTGCATGCAGACGGACAAATTATAAATTTAAAATTTAAAAATAAATCCAAAAGAAAGAAAGAAATTAAAACTGAGCAATATGATTTATCAATTAAGAAGATGAAAGAAATTAATAAGTAGGGGATTAAGCAGTGTATCAGGTGGATCAAGCACCTGATGGATGTGAAGATCAAAGACTAATAATATATGATCTTGATCTGATTAGGTCAAGATCTCTTAAGGTTTCTAGATGTAAAAAATCCCAAATGAAAAGAAAAGAAATCAAAATTGAACAAAACATTTATGAGGTAAGAAGATAAAAAAAAAATTTAATATATCTGCTGGGATTAAGCCATTATAATATATTAAAGCGGAGGGTTTTGAAGTTAATTTTGACTATAACTTCTTATTTTGACCGGAAGTTATACTCATATTCTATAATCAACTCACTTTTTCCTCCCACTTCCAACATGTAATTGTAACCACTTAAAGCTTCCTTTTACTTTTCATTCTTTTTAACTTCATTTCTATTCCAAATCTTATTGTGCTATTTTCTTTCTAATCCACTTCTCCTAACCCATTTATATTCTAAGGACTCAAAAAATAGGTACTCTCATAATCTTTTCTTCTTTTGTACTTTTTTTAAAATGGGTAAATTAGCCAACAATCCCTCATATTGGTCTTGTAAGGCATCCAATCCAACGACTTTTCCTCTAAGGCCTATGGTCTATACTGATGTATGTACATAGTTTGGCGAGAGGTCCTTATATATGCCACATCCAGACATTTTCATGACTGATTTGCCCTTTTAGCTTTTTAGGCATAAAAATTTGAATTTCAAAATTTTAAATCTTTCATTCTCCCCCTCATTTCAAGGTGGGTCACGATTGTTGATCGAAGAAAATTGCTTATCTCTATTTTGGAGAAGTGTTGCCTGATTTGTAGAGAATAGACGAAAAAGAGAGAGGGTTCGCAGAGAGCACACGTTGTCTTTTGATCGTCATCATGAATAGATGCGTGGCCTAAACATTAACGCTCATTCAACACATATCCAAGACACAACGGCTGAAGTGGGTCCAGCCCCTCTAGATCGATGTCTGGAAGTTTCTGCTCAACCTACACAATGAAACAGGTTGCATGATCATCCTGGTTTTGTCTTCAACATGATCGGATTTTGATACAACTGGCTATTATTGGGTTTTTTATCCTTTTGTTTCTTTATACTGTTTATGTTGTCTGTGCTTCTTCTTCTGAAAAATTTATCTGAGTTTTCGGCAAACTGACCTGAATTTCAGGCAAAACTCAGATAAATTTATCTGGGTCCTGACAAATTTATCTGAGTTTTGCGAAAGCTCAGATAAATTTATCTGAGTTCTGGAAAATTTATCTGAGTTTTGCCAAAACTTAGATAAATTTGTCTGAGTGCTGGCAAATTTATCTTAGTTTTATCTGAGTTTTGCCAAAACTTAGATAAATTTGTCTGAATTATGCTTTTGCTAACATGTACAGAGGCTCTTTTTTTTTTTTGTATTTTGAAATTTATTTGCATGTTTCGAAATAAATTTAACTAAGTTCTTGGAAAAAATACTTGAGTGTTTTGCAAATTTGTTTGAAATTTGGAAAATTGGTTTATCTTAGTTTGGCAAATGTATTTTCTTTTTTTAAAATTTATTTTTATTTTTTAATTTTATTTATGTCTTTTGAAATTTATTTATGTCTTTTTAAATTTATTTGTGTTCTTTTGACATTTATGTGCGTTTTTTGAAATTTAGTTGCATTATTTTGAAATTTATTTGCGTCTTTTGAATTTTATTTATTTATTTATTTTTTAATTTATTTCAAAATCTCATTAATGGGATTTTCATTAATCGTGGCCAATTAAATAGTAGCTGGCCATTATTAATGGCATATCCCACTAATCATGGGATATGATTTATATTTAAATAGATAAGGGCTTTTTATGGGAGTTGGTATTTGCACCCACCCTATGAAGGGTGGGTGTACGACCATAGGAGTATTATGACGCCCACAATCCTAGGCCATCCTTGCTTTTTACATCTAAGTACTAGGGGTTGTCCTTGCTTTTTACATCTAAGTACTACCACACTACACTGTACTCCACGTGGGGGATTGAAAGTTTTTTTTTTTTTTGTTGACACGGGTCTCTCTCTGTTGGCCCTTGGACGTGGGGCCCTTGGACGACAAGACCCTTGGACGTGGGGGCCCTTGGACGACAAGACAGGACGGCACCGCCATCCTATTTTTGCTTGTCCTCTGTTATGCTCATCAAGAAAATAAATGGGTGTCAAAGGGTGTACTTAAGTGAACCCCATTTCACTAGTAGCTGCAGGGAATATATTCTCCGCATGGAATATATTCTCTAAAAATAGATAATATATTCTCTATTAAAGTGTGTTTTTTTAGTTCCATCATATCTGTGTTTTAGTCTATATATACATAGATATGGTTCTTCTTGGTAATATACATACTAGTAGAAGATATGAATTTGGATCAACTGAGAATTTGAGCCAATGATCTGCAATTCTCAAGTGGTTCAAGTGAGCAGGTAAATATTTAATTCTTTAATTATTTCAGGAAATATTTTTTATTATTAATTGCAGATGCTCAAGTGAATGTATATTGTTGTTAGGATGATATTTTCAGAAACGAAATAAAACAAGAAGAGAAAAATGTGGATGAAAATGTTACAAACGAATTTTCCACGGACATGGTATGATATTAATTCAATTCCAATTATGTTTTATTTTGTCAATTTTTATTAAAAAGTTGTTAATTTCTAACAGAATGAATACATTTTCAAGTATTTAATTTGCGCCAATCTCTAATTGATTGGATTCAAAATACTGGACGCAATTTAGGATATAAAAGGTCAGAGACTAATATAATCGGGAAGAGTCCTAGATTGTTGTTCCAATGTGATCGCGGTGGCACATACAGAAGCAAGAAAACTTCCAAGAAAGATACAGGCACAAAAAAAAATGATTGTCCTTTCAGAGTGAAAGGGGTGAAAATGCCAACATGTGATGACTGGATGGCAATGGTAGTATGTGGAACACATAACCATGCCCTTGCATCATATATGGAGGGACATCCATACCCCGGTCGGCTCTCTGAATCAGAAATCCAGTTGACGGTACATCTGTCTACGAAAAATGTAAAGCCACGAGATATCTTGACATCGTTGAAGAAGCAGAATCCGAATAACATGTCTACCATTGAGACCATATACAATGCACGCAAGAAATTTCGGATTGCAGAGAAAGCCGGTAAAACCCAGATGCAAGTTGTCAGGTCATTCCTACAACGTGAATGATACATTTTCGAGAGTCGAACAAATGCTGCAACCAATGACCTTGAAGATTTATTCTTCGCACATTCAGGATCATTAGAGCGATGACGTGCATTCCCGCACGTGTTATTGATGGACGCAACATATAAAACAAATAGGTACTGTTTTTCTTTTTTTTTTTTACTCATTTCTCTTTCTCAGCTTTCGTGTTCATTTTACTTGTCTCCTTTTAATGAATATTCTTGATACTGATTAAAAAAAAAAAAAAAAAAAAAAAAAAAAAAAAAAAACAGGTACATGATGCCTCTCCTTGAGATTGTCGGCGTGACGGCAACTAATATGACATTTTGTATAGCATTCGTGTTCATGCACTCAGAAAAAGTGATCAATTATACTTGGACTTTAAGGTGTCTGCAATCAACAATGGATGGATGCACCGGTCCGCGAGTTATTGTCACGGACAGAGAGTTGGCTTTGATGAATGTGTCTGCCAAGGTATTTCCCGATGCTAAGAAATTACTTTGTAGGTGGCACATTTATAGGAGTATTTTGAGCAAGTGCAGGCCATCAATAACAGACAAGAAATCCTGGAATGCATTCTACAAAATGTGGAATATGTTGCTGGAATCTGAAACTAAGAATGCCTATGTATGCAAATTGGCGGACCTTGAGGTAGTGTTGCAAAACTTTTCAGGTATGATTAATTATCTTAAGGATGTATGGTTGACACCGTACAAGGAGATGTTTGTATCCGCCTGGACTGACAGATATCTGCATTTTGGAAACCAGACAACTAATAGAGTCAAGAGCCAGCATGCAAAGTTGAAACGATACTTGGAGTCATCACAGTCAGATTTGGAGACATCGCTGTTGTTTATTCACCAAGTCATCCACTCACAGGACATAGCTAACAAAGCAAGTATTGAGCAAAGCAAAACTATTGTCAAACATCGATTCAATATACCGCACTTTCAGGAATTATGTGGTTTCGTTTCAAGTCACGCATTGCATCTGATTTTGAATGAATTTGAGCGGTCTAAGGATGTCGGAGAAGTTTCCTACAAATGCGGATGTCGACTTCGTACGAGCTACGGATTGTCATGTGCGCACGAGCAAGCAATATATTTGAACAATGGTCGTCCCATACCAATTGATTCCATAGATAAATTTTGGAGAAAACTTGACTTATCACCGTGTGTGTCTCTTCAAGACGATGACATCAATTGTGACGTCGAGCTACAAGTGTTCACGGAACAGTTTAAGCAGCAAACAAGGCATGGTAAATTCAGTCTTTTAAGGAAGTTGAAGGAGATAATCACAACATCAACAACTTCAATTCGTGAACATGTTGTGAAGACGAACACTCGTGGACGCCCCTCCTCGAAAAAAAAAAGTTGCAACAAATATTTTCCAGTTTCAGGAACCAGCGAGACACAGTTGCTCCTCAATTTACAACAACTCTGTACATGCATATGTTCATCAGTTTCCACATATATTACATCCTTACATTATGCAGGTACAAGACGTAAAACCTGATGGAAATTGCGGATTTCGGGCGATAGCTGTCGGTCTTGGTCTTCACGAAGATGCATGGCCAACTGTCCGGTATAACTTAATAGAAGAATTGCACAGATTCAGGACACAGTATGTTGCAATATTTGATAGTGATGACCAGTGGACTCGTGTTTACAACTCACTGAACTTTTTTGCATTAGATAGAGGAGCACCGATTGAGCATTGGATGACCATGCCAGATATGGGTCTCTTAATTGCTTCGAGGTTCAATGTGATATTACACGTTTTAAGTGCTGCACAGAGTTTTACGTATTTGCCACTTCAATCTACTCCACCACCGTCGAATCAACATGTTGCTATTGCTATCGTGTATGTAAATAATAATCACTACGTCCAGGTTGCATTGACAGATGGTTACCCGATGCCTCCCATTATGCCTCAATGGGTTCACTTCAGGCATGATTGTGCAGCTGCATGGGCTACCCCGCATACGGAGCGAATTAATACGTTCTTGCAATATATGCGTTTTGGGTTTCCTTCTGAAACCATTGTGTTGGAAGATTAGGAATGTAATATGTTTTAATATGTTTGAATAAATTTGTTTTCAGATTCCTTGAGAGGATGAGATCGTGGCCTGTCGGGTGTTTGTCTTATGCTTTATTCATGTCTAGTTCCTTTCTGTTTTTTTTTTTTTTATTCTTTTTCAAGCTATTCTTCAATATGTGGCGGGGCCCACTTTTTCAGAATCCGAACTCTTATCAGCCCCGGACTCATAATATTCATTGTATCTCAGTTTTTAAAGAAACTCTCAGTGGGCCACCCATTAAATTTGTCACACATGAGTGATTCCTTCCAATTCTATCCCAACAAGAAAGAAGGCAAGTTCATTACATGTTTCAGATAGAGTCTAATCTGATCTAATGGTTCTCCTCTTACAAATTTGAACAGTAATTCATAGGTTGATTATTACAAATGGTCCTAGGGCTGATTACTGAAAAAGTGGGGCCCACCATGCATGGAAGATGGGATAAGGATCCCCTGTTTGGACCAAACAGGGCCCTCCACGTGGGGGGGCGGAGGAAAGAGAGTCTGACTTTTTCTTTCCTCCGCCCCCCCAGACCAAACAGGGCCCTCCGCATGGGGGGCGGAAGGGGGGCGGAGGAAAGAGAGTGACTTTTTCTTTTCTCCGCCCCCCCACGTGGGGGGCCCTGTTTGGTTCCATGGAAGATGGGGGTGCTGCACGGCTGCACCATATTTTCCCATGTTTTCTATTGAATGGACCCAATGTATAGTTTCACACCACCCATTACAACGAATGAATGTTAGGTAATGTCTGTTGGATTTAAAGAGTTTAGTTGACAAAGACTAGGGACAGTGTCAGCTATAAAAGCTAAATAGTGAATACTATGCCCCTATGCCAATGCACTGACAGCTTATGGAGAGTCAAAGGACGATAAATGTGACTCTTTTCAAAGGGTGCCATAGCTAGGGTGGGTGCAAATACCAAATAGGGTGGGTGCATTTACCAAATCCCTTATGGCCCGTTTGGTAATTTACTTTTAAATAAAGTGGAGTGAAGTGAAATGAAAAGAATGAATAAAATATGAGTGAGTTATGATGATATTTTATTTTTAGTTGTTTGGAATAGAATATTTTTGACTTTTTGTATGGGGAAATGAAGATTTTTTGTCTTTTAGTGAGTAAATGTAGTTGCTTTTTGACTTTTTTTTGGAAAAGATGGAGGGAATTTTTGTAAAAAGTGTTTTTGATGGGATGTTTAACTTGACTTGACTTGACTTGACTATATTAGTAAAATTATCAAACGGTAAAGAAAGAGTAATTTGGACATTTTAGATCTTCAAATTTGGAAAAAGGACTTACCACACTATGAAAAGAAAGTGTAGATCTAAGGCCATAGAATCAAATGTTTAGGGACCTCCGCCCAATTGCCCCTTTTAAAATCTTATGCTCTATCTAAACCAATTTGATGTCAGTAAATGTTTGAAAATGATTTTACGTGATCTGATTTTTTTTTAATGGATCATAAAATATATTTTTTAGTTATTGGTGAACACGCCCGTTCTGAACACGGGTTATTGTGCTAGTGTATCATTAAGATAAAGATTAAGCACCAACGAACTAGCTTTGGTCTTCTAGAGTCAAGATCTTTTAAGCAGGTTTCCAAAACGAGTTGGACGTTTTGTGTATTTTTGGGAATGTATTCAAAAGGTACAACTAGCTTCCTCTTTTTTAGGAAATAATCTCATGTTTTATTACTGTTATAGGATATGAAACTTTCTATTTTTTGAATGCCTGGCTCACATGTTATCACACAGTGGGTACCGACAATTTATTTATTTATTTTGTAGAGACCCTTTAAATCAAGGGGAGGCCACACTACACCAAAAATCGGAAATTGGAACGGAAAAGCGTTCCTAATCCTTCCGTTCCTAATCCGTTAAAGTGTTCCAATTTCCGTTCCAATTTGGATTAGGAACGGTTGGTACCAAATTGGAACGGAAATTGGAACACTTTAACGGATTAGGAACGGAAGGATTAGGAACGCTTTTCCGTTCCAATTTCCGATTTTTGGTGTAGTGCCATTTCAAGAAACATTAAAATGTAAAATTAAAAAATTCGTTTTTTTGTTTTTCTTTTTGAAATCATAAAACTGTTGTTTTGCCTGAAAAGTGAAACCCTAATTTCTAAAAATTCTAATCATGCCATCAAAACCATATATACCCATTTGAAAATCATTAGTGAAAGAAGCATGATTTCTCTAATTGCAGCATTAAAAACAAAATAACTGAGAAAGTAGAGAGGGAGCAGCTGAGGCTATCTTGAGAGGAACTCCCCAAAAATTCAAGCTCGTAAAATTTAAGAACATCTCATGTAGAGTCATGTGGCATTCATTTTAAGCTACTCGGATTTCCAACTGGGCCCAATCAATTCGGATTTCTCAAGTCACAAGTGAGAGAAACAGAGGGGTCAATATTTTTCTTTATCCATATTGATTTTACAAAAGGGATGTAAATTGGTAAGGTTCGTTCCAGGTTCAGTACATGAAAGGTAAAACTAAATTTGAGTTTCTTTCACACGAATGAATTTCAATTTCTAAATTAAAGAAAACACATAAGAAAAAATGAAAGAAAAATTAAACAATCCGATGTATGAGGCAAGAAGACATAAGAAATTAGTAAATACGTGATCAAGAACCTGTTGGATGTGAAGATCAAAGATTAATAATCTATGTATGATCTTGGTCTACTTAGGTCAAGATCTCTCAAGGCTTCTAGGTTTAAAAGAATCCAAAAGAAAACAAAAGAATTAAGATTGAACAATCGGATGCATGAGGTAAGAAGAAGGTAGAATAAGAACCTGAGGGATTTGGAGATCAAAGATTGAAAATGTATGGTCTTTGGTCCGCTTATGTCAAGATCTCTCAAGGTTTTCAAATGGATTTGGACGTTTTGCATATGTTTGGATACTAAAGAGATGCACTCCTGGGTTTCTCTTTTAAAAAAAAACCTTCCCTCGACGTTTTCAAAGGGATTTGGACGTTTTGGACGCTTTGCATTTGTTTGGATATTCAAAGAGACTAGGGCAAAGTTCGGGACCACTAATCTATTTCTTAACTACCATTCAATATAGATCCATATAAAAAAGAGCCATAGAAAAAAGAGGTGTTTTGGTAATGCAAGGGTCTTTGCTAAATAAATAGTTTTATATCATTGGTTGAGAGTTTTTCCACATATTTCTTGAGATTCACAATGTATTAGAGGCCATGAAAATTGACCATATAGACGTGCTCAGCCTTCCAAAGAGATCTCACGGTTTGGATTTTCTGTTTAGGGCTCACATAATCCACAAAATTATACCTAATGACTCACTTTTTTTGTACATATCTAGAGATTGGTGATGATCGAATGGGTGAAATTTGGTCTCATTGTCACGGTTGATATTGTGAACATTACTAACGGTTTAGATTTTATTTTACACGTCTCTAAATAATAATAAAAATTGAAACAGTTTACTGCTCATGGACAAATGCAATATTGAGCATAATACATCAATGGTTATTTTCGTTTTGTACATATCCTAAGTTTCTCTTTTAAAAGAAACCTAAGGTACGCCTAGGTTTCTCTTAAAAAAAAAAAAAAAAACCCCTTCTCATCTCGTCCAAGCGAACCCTATAAGAGGAAAGCAAGAACAGAACCGCTCGTACTCCATTTAATTCAGGAACTCAATGAATGAAAAGTTTTCTCCTAAGACAGCTAAATGGTGGCTACTCGGGCCCACTTTTGATTAGTTTAGCTCCTTTCAATTTTTTTTATTTCATGATGTGGTACAAAGGCATGGTTTTACACTCATCGAATCTTTACCATTAGATTGTATCTTAAAAAAATTATGGTTAAAATACCATTAAAGTTGATAAATTTGGCGGGGCAAGCCTAATCAGGCCCATGAAAAGATCTCCCCATGTTTTGCTACCATCAAATTTTTAAATCAAGGTCTAAGAATAATCTGACGGGGCTTTTTTTTTTTTTTTTTGTTACCCTTATCCACAAGGAGATGCTTTCATCTACCTTACCCCACCAGTAGACATGCATCTAAGTGGGTCCCGTGAGCTTGTGTTGGGTTTAGGGGTGTGAATTGGGCCAGGCCGCCTAGGCCTAGCACATCTAGTGCATAGGTTGTGCTGGACCAGAGTGTTGTGGCCCAGACACGGCACGGCCTGTACGACCCAAGCATTTTGATGGGCCCTAATGAGTTCACAAAAGAGACATTTTCATAGCATTATTTTATGAGTTTTTAAAGATAAAAGAACTCAAAACACTATTTTTAGTAGAAAAATAATAAATTTCCTCCCCATCATGCTTTGCCCATATCTTTCCATTATAGATGGTCATTTGTATGCATTTATATAAGTTCCAATAAACTCCCTACAAAATATATTCAAAAATACTCTCAATTATGTTAATTTCTATTTATAGGTGTTAATTGAAGATTAAAGTTGAGATTCAAGAGTTAAAGAGAGTAAGGATAAGTTTGAAAGACAATTGGATGAAAAAATGACAAAGATAGGCCAACAATAAGAAGAAAAATGAAAGACCTAGGTTGGTATTTTGACCATATCTTTTTACTCGGGTGTCCGATTAAGGTGATCTCAGAATCATTGAAAAGCTTGTTCTAAGATCTACAAATCATATTTCACAACATTTTTTCCAATTCGGACATTTCGGGGGTCAAAATCGCACATCAATCTGGGGACTATTTTCTAACATGGGAATCACATCAAAAAGAGCAAGGAAAATGTCTCTATTTAAGGAAATGAGCTCTAGGCATTAGAAACACAAGCAAGGAGAGCCTCCTCCTCTTTACTTAAGCTATTCATATAATTGATAGCAATTGTAGAGAGAAAGTGAGGAAAGCTTTGTAAAATTTGAAGATTTATAATGAAAACTTTGTCTTCTCCAATGGGTGGCTAATCACTTTGATTGGATCTTCTAGATGAAGCTAAATTAATACTATTCATTTTGTTTATGCACTTAATTCCCTTTGTTTATGTGTTTAATATGCTAGAATAGATTTTTCTTCATTACAATGTGCTACCTCCATGCTTATTTTATTTCTTAGCATTCTTTTTACTATCTATGCTTAGGTTTGATAAATCATGCTTAGGATTTAATATCTTTTCATGGTTTATGCTTACTTTTGATATATAGTCATTAGGAATCTTTTCTTTTATGAAGGGAAGAAAATCTTAGCTATTAAATTGTTAATTTCTTTTTTTAGAGCTTTAAAATTATATTTTCCAAATTTAAGCATTGATTTGTCATTAGATTTAAGTATTTGTTTGGTAAAATAGAAGAGCATTAGTGTTGGCTTAGTGTTGCTTAGTGGATTCTAGATGATTCAATCTATCCGTTAGTATTGCTTATTGCTTATTTTACTTACTTTAGCTTAATTGTATTGCTTATTTTACTTACTTTAGCTTAATTGTATTCACATTCTCACATACTTATTCACTTATTTTAATTTTCACACCATTTCTCTATCCACACCATCATATCCATTATTTTATTTGTTCATACCTTCTATGTGTTTGTTTTTATTCCTCCCTTTGATTTTACACTATTTTAGCACACTTATTTTCATCCATTCATTCCCTTTCTTACTCACTAGTTATTAGCTCATTTCCATTGATGTTTCTATTTTCTTTTGATCTTGATCTTTCGCTTGTTTTCACACAATTACTCATTTAATCTATCTAACATTGCTCATTTGTTCTTGTTATTAACCTTGTTAGTTTTCTTTTGTCATTAACTTTGTTACTAACATGTTACTAACCTTATTCTCCCTTTATTTCTACTTACATCTCTTTATTATCTAGCTTCTTGTTTTCTTTTAGTTTGCATTTTTTATTTTCCTTATTATTATCTTGTTTCTTGTTTTCATTTGCATTTGTTAGCTATATTTGAGTTGATACTCATTTTCATTAATAATTGTTATTTTCCTTGTAACAATCCTCGTGGGAACGATATTCGGACTTCCATAGTCTATATTACTTGAGACAACTGTATACTTACGGAAAATCGCAAACAGGCCCATCTTAGTGGGCCATATTAGGCAATAACCCTACAATTACAATTCATGTCACTTGCTCAAAATGGCTCTATACTTGTCCCAGTTTTACCTAATTTGAAGTGAGATACTCCATTAGATTGGTCAGCAGGCCCATCTCATCATCAACAACATGAAGAAGTTTTACCAAAAAAAAATAAAATGAAGAATCATGCTGAAAAACACTGCCACTGTTCGTAGTTGACTCACCCACCCTCGGGTTGATCATATTTAAAACACCTGATTAGTAATAGGGAAAATGGGAGAGAAATTAGGAGTGCTAATGGACTGGACTATCCCCAAGCTCAAGACTGGCCCAGCCCAATTTGTTCCGGACTTAGGTTTTAGAAATTGGGCTGGCCTCATATTTTATAATTAGGCCCGTTTAATAAATGGGTCGGGCTTGGACTCAATAGTAGACAGCCCAAAGCCCGGCACGACTATATAAAAGAACACTTGCACCCAGCTCTCATTCCACATGTTCATAACCGTGGAACACTAAGAGCTCAAGCTGTTAGCGAACGGCATAACAATTTATATCAATAGAACCAAATCCGGCAAAAGTAAAATTTAGTAAGATCCAATACCCATTTAGGTTTCAAATGTGATATCACCACGTAGGATTAAAATTCTATCATGGAGGGCAACAGCTAGACAATTCTCACCGTATGAAAGATTATTTGTAACTGCAGTTTATAAAACATGATGCATAACTACAGCTCAGTTTGCAGTGAAATTCTATAGCTCATTGTACTTTCACCTGCCCCCCCCCCCCCCCCCCCGCCCCCCCAGCTTCCTATATATCTTTATCTAGGATTTTTCACATATTATGTAAATCAAGCTTGAAAGCGTATTCACCATGTCTCTTAACAATCTTAAATGGCACATACCGAATAGGCTTTAACTTCTTATGTGTATTCGATGGTGTGTTTTTCCTTCTTTTTTTCCTCTTTTTTACTTTTCATGTGTGTAAACTTGCATGATGCTCAGCACACATTCCTTTAAAAACTAAACATCTGGTGTTTATCATATGCATCAACTGCCTGAGAGAGCAAGCCTTTAAAACAGAGAGCAAAAGGAACTTGATAATATGTGTAGAACCACATTGATGGCAATAGAGGACAACACAGTAGCTTTGTTTTAACTATAGATAATCTTAGATGACAGAACATTAGGGTTTTTTTTATTGAACTTTAGACAATCTTATTAGATAATCTTAGGTTATTTAACCGTTATATGCTACACAACTCCAAGTGCAACAAAAGCATAGTCAATCTTATATATAGAAGGTTTTCTTAGGGCTTGTTTGTTTGCTTAAAACTACATAGGAATTCATGGTGTGATTAGCTCCACTGAAGGATTACTAAAGGGCTAAGGGCTGAAAGATACAGAGTGAATATGTTGATGGGACCTTGACTTTCCTATGTATTGAATTACTAATGTGATGTCTGGGTATTCATAACTCATCTTCCCTTGGTTCAATTTCCATTAAAGGGGAGCTGATTTAATAGCAATTTTTGGATATTCACCTTGGTTTTTCACTTTTAACCACTTGTGGAAATACAATCCTTGGCATTCAATTACATGAAATAAACAAGCCCAATCAAAGAGCTCATGCAAAAAGCTAATGACAGAAGGGAACTCTGATGTTGAATATTTGGAAAGTAAATGCATCAAACATATTTTGTATTACAGAAAGTTGAGATGCAAGGAGGTTGACAGGAAGGACCCATGTGAAAGTTTATAAGTTTCCTGGACTTCAAAATCTGAACACTGAATGGGACTGCATGCCTTGAAATTTTGAAAATAAAAAGAAAACCTTAAAAATAGCCATATCCCATATGAATGCAAAACATCTTGATACGGAATCGTTTGATCAAAAAAGCCAACCAGCATATTTCAATAAAAGCAGAAAATTTACACGAGGGAAAATTGCCAATTGGCCATTAATCGCACATACAAAGTCAAATCAGAGAAAAACAGGCCCAATGCCTCCTGTCATGGGTTATACATCAAATCTTTACCTCCAGTGTTCAACAAATAATACTTCTTCGTGCTTATTCAATCAAGCATAACTATGTCCATGTTAAGGCAGCCCAGTGCACGAGGCACCTGCCACTGCGGAGTCTGAAGAGGGTCAGATATAAACAGCCTTACCCCGCAAGCAGAGGTTGTTTCGGTATGTCGAACTGTTACGACCAGGCCGCAATGTCTATATGCATGTATCCCCCCAAATTGTGGCTTAGAGTTAAAACCAAATGCACCCCAAATATCCGCAACTACATGGCCATTTTTCAGAACAAAGTACTATGGATTGACATTTATCATCTATCCTTACTCTTGCTATAAAAGTTAAAAGGCATTTCATTTATTGGTTATTGAAGATCTATTTAGGCGACTATGGAAGCATAACTTGAAAAGTGAAAGCCGATGAAAAAAAAAGACCTCCAATTAATCAGTTTGTTTATGAAGGTGCATGAACTGAATTTATCCCTTCCTGTTTTGGGCATGATTTTGCAATGGAATCCCTTTTGAATTCCTCAAACAGCATTCCCAGCGTCTACTTTGGCAGTTAAAACAGCCAATCTGTAAATATATTCAAGCATCATCTACCCAATACCTGCTTGGTTTTATTCATGACTACAAGTAGGCACCAGGCAGAAGGAAGAAGTCACCATGGCTATGTGAAGTATGGAAAACTTTATCACAGCTATGTGAAGTAAGGAAAACTGAGTGTTGAAATAGTACTAGAGAAAATTAATATAACCATCAGGATTGTGTCTGACTTTGGTAAAAGTCATATTTCACCATCAAGAAATGAGAATTTTACTTGCATACACAATGGATGTAACCACAACATGGAACATATCCAAACAACACTTGCCATTTGAAGTTGTAACAAGAACCCCGTTACCAAACAACGGAAACATCAACTAATTCTCACTCTTTCTTTGTAAACATCAGACGCTAAAGCGATCCTCCTAGGCACAAGAGGGAGCCTACCGCCAAGTCCAAATGCCAACCCAAATTGTGGTTCTCTGCTACAGAGCCCTCTTGACTGATCATGAAGGATAGTGTAGTTCGAACTGCTCACATTCCTAAAATAACAACCTTCAGTGCTATCATATATGTACACTTGTTGAGTACTCCCTAAACCACTTCTCACTATGTGACCCTTCACAAGCATGTAACCCTGACCATCCTGCGAATTCTGGAGAGAGCTGAATGAGAAGCCAAACCACCCACCTGAAAACTTGTCTTCATTGAAACCTAATTTGAGATTTGCTAAGGAAGTGTAACTGTCTTCAACTTCGTCCACAGTATCAGTATTCAAGTAAATAAAAAATCTCTGAAAGACTAGTGTAGAGAACACATCAGAGGACGGGAGTATCACATAAATATCACGATTCGAGTTGATGGTCTGATTCACAACTTGCAGGCTCCCGTTCTTTTCAAATGTCATAGAGTTCATGTAATCAAACCTTTGGACTGAGTGGGAGAAGACCTTCCCATGAGAGGACTTCACCCATCCAATTGACCATATCGACCTACTTGCAAGAGTGAGGAAAGAGCCATCTAGCCCTTTGAAGTTTGAGACCAAAGAACGCTTACAAGGCGATGCCTTGTATTTGATCAGTTTCCCCTTTGTTTTCTTGCTCTCAAAATCCAACCAAAGGTGCAAATTTGCATCTACAAACCACACATCCAAACCATCCGTGACACCAAACCCAAACTTATGACGCTTCCCATCCAAAATCTTCCCTAAAAACGGTGTAATTTCAATGTCATAAGATGGGAGATCAAATGACCCAATCCCAGTAATTGGTCTCCAAAGAAGGGGATTGATCCCTCCAGTGTAAATCACAGTAAATGGCCAAACAGCACCAACTACTTTCCCATCAAGACTAACAACCACCTCTCTAAATGCGCCATTCCCGGGCGTATCAGTCAGGTTATTGGCAACCACATACTGATTAGGAGGATTAGTATACCAAAATTCATCATCAGAATGAAAAGAAACATACACTTCCAAAACAGCTCTATATGTATTCCTAGGAACCTCAAATTCCTTCACCTCAATATCAGTCGAATTCTCTATTAAAAACCACAACCCATCATTCAGAGGGGGATTTCTCGAAATGGGTAGTATCAAATCAGCAGGTAAACCAAACCCAGAGCCCAAATTCGATCTGGAAACATGATGGGTTTCTTGGGCAGGATAGAAATGAAATGTCAGATTAACATGGTAGATTCCAGTGTATGTTTTGTCGATGAGATTGCCCAGATAAACGGTAACTGTTTGTGGGTGTCTGAGCAAAGAAGAATACCTGGTAATGTCCTTTTCAACAGTCCATACAATGCCAGAGGAGGTCGGTTCTGCAGTGCAGGAGCGAAGAATCTCTACCCCACCTAACCAAATGCCGAAAATGCGGTCGAATTGCCTTCCTTTGCAGGTTGCTCTCCATTCTAGGATGATTTTGGAAAAGCTGTGAGATGGGCAGTTGGAGGGAGGGTTGTAAGGAGCAGTCACAGGAGGCTTGTTGTATGTGTAGCCGAAGTCGTGTTGTAGGATGAGAGAAGAGCAAGGTTTTGTCTTGGGATGTTTGATGGGTTTGGTTACTTCGAAGAAGGTGAGAGGGGGATCTGAAATAGGGTGTTGTTGGGACAAGTTTTCTGATACTGTGAGGTGTGGTTTGTGGGGATTTGCAGTGGAAAAGAAAGGATTTTGCAGGATGAGGAAAGAGAGGAGGAAGGAAACAGGAAAGGCCGCCATGAGAGACTGGAGGGAGCAGGATCTATATTTTGATGGAATGAAGTTGTAGGAAAGATCTACTTGATAACAAAGTAGGCCCCACCTAGACCTTAGAATTCAATCATCAGAGCTATCAATCTTTGGAATTATTATTGATTTTTTTTATTTTTGGCTCAATGGAATTATTGTTGATTAATCAGTGCAGAAGGTGCAACTCGGAATGCAAAATGTTGACGCAGGAAGGAAGGAACCATGGTGGATCCAGACTCCATCTGTCTTCATATAGATTAGGTTCCAAATCTGGATTGGAAACTGACACTGAACTTGCATATATCTGAATCCAGCATTACTTTAAGCAACTGTTTCTATTTCAAATTCAAATTCAGAATAAGATAAAAGAGTACATTAATATATTTGGATAAAAGTGCTTTAAATATCTCTTTAAGAACAAAAATAATTATACTATTAAAAAGCCTGTTTGTTTCATATAATTCACAATACATGCAAATTGGAAGACTTTTGTTTTTTAAAATAGTTGGAATTGAATAAATAAATATGAATTTTCAAAAAACACCATCAAATTATCTCCCCTATAATAAAAAAATAAAAAAACCAAATCACAAGACAGCAAGAAATGAATTCCAAACCACCATCCAAGTAATTAAAATCTTAAAAAAAGTAAGGGTTGCACCACTGTTGGTGCCTCGTATTATTCACATATCACATCTTTAATAATTCTTCATAATGTTTAATTCTTTAGAAAAACATTTTGATTATGAGTTCCCATATATTCTATAAGAACAAATTAACAAGTATTAAGTAACTATAAAATATGAATATTACTTAAGTGATTTAGACCTTTAGAACCTATATAGTTTTAATATTTGAATGTAATTGTTCTTCATCCAGATTTTTTGGTGGGAGACATGCAGGGATCTGAGTTTAGAACCAAATTTCTCCAAAATCCAAAATTAGTTTCATACCCCTTTATTTGTATTCGGAGACTTAGCATGCTAAAACAATCAAATGCCCAATCAAAGGATGACCATATGATAAGCAAAATTTGTCAAAGGGTGTCCTTCCCAGTGGAATCCAAATCTAACCTTTCATCACCCTACGGTCTACACCACACAAAATCACCGTAGAACCTACATAAGCCACATTTTGGCCAAATCTTACTTCATTGGAGAACTGAGTCCACCCCAGTAGAATAATAAAGTGTTAAATAGGTGAGGTTTCGTATTTTTCAGTTAAAGGTAGGTCAAAAGTAGATGGATTTTATGACTGTCCACGGTTCAACATCCCAGTATGCCTCTCTTCGGCCTTACTTCTTTGCTGGAATTTCAGGAATTTCTCTCTGGGAAATTACTGAATTCCCAGATAAAGTGAAATTCCTGGATGCCCCTTTGAACTTGAGCATCTAAGAATTCCACCAAAATACATAGAGACTGGAATTCCTGGGCTTCCAAATGTCAAAAGAAATATTTCATTTAGTTGGAATCCAGAAATGTTAGAAAAGAAACATGAAATTCAGAAATTGCATGGGACAACCTATCACATCATGTCCAAAAATTGCTGGACATGATGAATTCCTAACAGAAATTTCAATAAAGAAACAGGGCCTATGAGATTCTCTTCCCACTTGTTTGGGCTCTAGCTCCTTCACATGTGGGCTTCATCTTCCCACTAGAACTGGGTTTGTTTGGCCAAATGAGAAAAGGTGGAGTGAAGTATAGTCTCCATTCATAAGATAAGAAAAGATTAAGGGTTGTATCGTACAAAATTTAAAATTCCCTCTTTTAATTAAAAAAAAAGTCAAAAAACAACATTCTTAAACCACTAAAAAGACAAAAATTCATTTACTTTCTACTTAAAAAGTAAAAAAAAAAAATCTTATCAAGCCACTAAAAATAAAATTACACCGTAATGATTAGACCCCGTGATATTTTATTTCTCTTTAATCCTCACTTCACTTCACCCTATAAAAATTCTTACCAAACAATAGGGGCATGTTTGTGTAGCCCATTTCCGTGGAAAAAGTTGTAGTTTTCTACGAAAAACTTCTTTTTCATGTGTTTGATACAGCAGTTTTCCACGGAAATGCTTTTTCGCCACGTTAGCTTTTTCCTTCCTAGGCATGGAAATAGACTTCCTATGGGGGTATGGGAAATTCATTTCCACGGAAAACTAACCCCCTAATTTCCTCTCTCTCACCTTTGCTCCCCTCAGCCATCCTCTTTCTTCCTCTTCCCCTCCCAACCTCACACACCCCACATACATACTAACCCACTCACCCAATAATTTTCACTAAAAGGTGGTTTTCACTAAAGAAATTCATAACTGTACCAAATAACATTAGCACTAATTCATTGAGAAAAACTTTTTTGCACCAAACATAAAATTTTGACTTCCGCAGACAAACTTTTTCAAAAAATTTAAAAGCCATAAATTTTATTAATATGATAATTTCTAATTTCCATAAAAATTAGATGTACACAAACTTACCGTGATTTATGTACTATGAAGTTTTCTTTTCTGTTTTTTATTTTAATTCGGTACGAGTGTCATGAACTTTTAGAGCCGGTCCACCTAACATTGGAAAGAAACTGGCTTTTCCTCATAAATTAATTTTTGAGCACGCGCATTGGGCAAAATTATTGGTTTTCTACACTGGAGTTGATGATGAGATGGACCGCTAGATAAGATTATCGGTACCTGCAGAATGTCTCTTTTCTTGATTTGAAGGGATGCCAATGATAGCAGCGTGTTGGTTAATCTAGCTACCAGCCTTTATTGGTACTACAGAAGTGCAAGAAAAGGAATATAGTCATTGGACCAGCGGTTGAGTAGCCACATGGACATGGTCCAAGATATACAAACAATTACTGACAAACAGGACCTCGATTGGAGGAGTTCAAAAAAAGCAAGAGTGGTTTTTTTTTTTTTTTTGTTCCCGGAAAATAATAAGCTAGAGTAGAAGAAAGTGTAACACCATGCAAAAAGAAAGATTAACTATTATAATATATTAAGTCAAAAGGCTTTGGATTCAATTTTGACTGACGGTTATAATTTTGACTATAAGTTATTCAAATTTTAAATTTTCAACCCCACTCATACAACTACCTAAGTTCCATTTCAATCAAATTTTACATTTTCCTTTCTACTCAAATTCCCCTCTTTCTGCCATTAGCTCTTGAATTGCATAATAAGATACTTTCGTAACCTTCTTATTCTTTAATTTTTTTTTTCTAAGATCTATGAACTTTTTAATGCATGAATATTTAAATTATAATGTTGGTCATATTCGTGTGCTAGTTATAATTTATTAGGGCTTTTGTTTTCAAGTGAGCATGAGCTCAAATAGGCTATCTACACACATGTATCATCAACCGTTCGATCCTACTTGCACTCATTTGAGAGAGCATGACTTGGTGAGATAAAGGACATGACTTATAATTAACTCCTCTCTTTTCTCCCCTGCCAGACTTTTCCACTCTATCCCGACCTCCCTAATCATATTGTTCTTCTTCTTCGTCTCGCCCTCCCATGAGTCTAATTAGTTATGTTCTCTCTCTATGTGTGGCATAGCCATTTTGCTATTATTTTTTCTTTTGTTCTTGCTTCTGAAGATATTTTCTCCCTCGTTTCTCAATGTACACGTATATATATAGAGAGAGAATTCTTTTATCATGCTCATGCAATGGGTTCTCTCATGTGCTTTGGATAATCTAGTACATTCAAACACATTTGTTAAGTTTATATATTGTATTCCAGGTCCATTGGTTCATGGCCAAGGGTATTTTGGTCATTAGACCGAGGCTTTCTTAAGGGAAAGAAAGCAGTGATTACATATATGATGTAATCTATAATCCTACATTTTGAAGAGAGTCAAGTACTCTTTGAGTGTTTTTAAGATTTATTATGATTTAGAAATTGGAGGTTTCATGGGTTAGGATTCTACAATCATGGGTAGCAGCCGCCACCATGCTTCTAAGGTGTTTTTGCTGGCGCGACTCGATAAGATCTTTCGTGAGGTTCCTAGATAGATTTTGTTTTTCCAGGGTCATTTTGTTTTCATGATGAATTCAAGTTTTTTTTAGAGGAATTTATCTAAAAAATCAAGTTAGATGTGTACTAACCAAAAGAGGCCTCAGCAGTACAAATGATACAAAAATGGTACCCTAGGACCAGGTTTTTTTTTATTATTATTAAAGTTTTCATTATTGTCACCCGTTTAAACCTTACAAAGCCCTCGAAACCCCTATTTCCTTTTTTCTTCCCCATCATCGATATGAATGCGTCTCCTCCTCACCGTAGGTACAAATGCATCTCCTCTTATTTTTCAGTTCTTTTTAAGATTTGACTTTTTTTTCATTTGATATTCATTTTTCATTTGTTGATTTGAGTATGGGTTTTGCCATTTGTTGATTTGGGCTCTCTCTTAGTTGGGTCATGCAATGGAAAAGTGTGATTTTGTGCAATTTGTTGATGCTCTCTCTGATTGGGTTGAGTTTGGGCAATCTAGGGTCGAATAAGAAAAAGCGAGGCATGTCCTACTACATGAAGGCCTATCATCCTCTTGAGCAACCCCTAATTCAAATCATACGAAAGTTGAGAGAGACGACCAATCAATACCTGAAACCAACCCCCCTTGGGCAATCTAGGGTCGAATAAGAAAAAGCGAGGCATGTCCTACTACATGAAGGCCTATCATCCTCTTGAGCAACCCCTAATTCAAATCATAGGAAAGTTGAGAGAGACGACCAATCAATACCTGAAACCAACCCCCCCCCCCCAACCCCACCCTCGGCTTATCATCCTTTTGCTCTTCCTCTCGAGGTTTTCCTTCGTTTTGAGTGCTATGTTGACCAGGGAAACTTGCAGAGAAGGGTTGCAACAATCGAAGATTGGGTCGTCTGCCACGTCGGGTACGTAGCTTTGTGCGATTGCATCCAACGGCTCTTATGTGAGCTCTTGTACACTTGGGATCTGCTTACTAGCCTTGATGTTAGACAGAAGAGCCATGAGCCTTGATGTTAGACAGAAGAGCCATGGCGGTCAGTCAATGGAAAGAAAAGGTGTCCATGTTTCACTTTTTCAAGGCAAAGCTCTTCCCTGCCCTTCTCCATTTTATAAATGGAAAAATGTAGGGGATGGTGGGACATTTTTTCTAGAAAGAAATTCTTTGGAGTTTGGTAGATCTGGCTTAAACTATCAGCAGATGGTAGTTTTGGATTCGAATCCCCATCCCAAATATTCTAATTCCGCAGTTTTTCTTGAGTTACAATCAAAGTAGAGGACATTGTTAATGAATCTTGATTTGGAGGAAGTAATTAACAATCAAGATGGTAAGAAACTTGAGCGGCAATGATCCTGAGACCACAAGCTTTTGCATTTTCATTCTAAATATACCCGTCACTACATTTGCTCACAAGAAAACATGTATCCAACAACCACCAAGCACTACTTTAAATGTCAGCCCTTGGTTAAAAAGTCACCATTAATCCCACTCACCAATTCTCTTTAAAATAACTAAAGCAGGCATTGAATCTAATTAATTTTTGAGGATTTTACCCAAAAAAAAAAACAATTAATGCACATTGTATGACCTGATCAAGCACTTTAGATGTTGGTGCATCAATTAGAGCAATTGGGCCTAAAAATCCTTCTTTTTTACCAATTTGGCACGTGGTCGGTGCTGACCCTATTGTCACGAAAAGCTACAACTCTTTGCGAGAAAAATAGAAAACCTGCTTTGGCATCAACCTTATTTTTAACTAGTAAGGTTAGTACCGACCCTATATCAAAATTAGGGCAAGAAAGTTAAACTTTTTGCCAAAAAATCTAATAACCTAAATCAATACCGACCCCATAGTAAATTCAAAAACGACGGTTACATACTTGTAGCAATTGGCTTACATGAGATTGTGATTCCATGCTAACTTGTTACGTAAAAAAATCTAGACATCATCTTCCTAGCTGAAAATAAACATACACACATTCTTCAAATCAATGATAATTTCAACACATAAACATACCCCATACAAAGACTATCATTGTCATTTAATAAACTTTCCATAAACATTGTTCACATACAACCCCAAAACAACACATCGACTGTTATGTATGTCATATACATACCATTTTTCCCAAAGCAAATGTGGTTGCCCAGAATGGATACCCGATCGCATGAATGTAATTATATGCACGCTCGTCTATAGACGTCAAGTCATACAATCGGGCGTAAATTCTGGGCAACGAGATTTGCTAATGGACGTAGATATGACATGCTTTTCGACAATGCTATAGAGTACACAAATAGTCTTCTCAAAGACACCTGAGTGCTCCCAATTACGAAGCAAGTGGAAGAGATACATGTAAAAATGATAGGATTCTTGCAAATACGATCGACTCAAGTACAAACCATTACTTCACGACAAACTCCGTACGTAGAGAAGTACCTTGGCAACGGTATGGAAGAATCACGCAAGCCACTCGTACGGGTAGTGGCCATGAATGAATTTCAAGTACAATATGTAGAGTACGTCGATATAGTTAATCTTGAATGCAAGTCATGCACACGTCGCAAATGAGACGTTATTAGGATCCCATGTTGCCATGCTGTTGCTGCTATAAAAGCAAGGAATATGAATCCATATAACATTATTGCGAGCATTGGTACCTCACATGTAACGCCCCAATATCCGAGTGCCTCGAATTTCGGGACGCTACGAGAAAGTACCCAAGAGATGCGGAAAATCCAATAATATAATCAAGTATGAATCTCATATGAGCAAGTAAATGGACAAAGCCTTATAATTTTATTTCACTTTAAGGGATTACAAGGTACTTTTCGTAATTAAACTAACTATTCAATCCTAGGCTGTCACGACCATCTACAAGAAAATGAAAGAATAGATATCTAAGTGTCAGACGCCTCTCGATGCACCAATTGCATCATTCTCTGAACACGGATCAGTCGCCAAGCAATTATACCAATCAAAGAAAGCGAAAGAGAAGATATCTGAAAACACCAAGGATTGGGTCAGGCTCGATGAGCCAGGCATTTAAAATAGGTATGTTTAGATGGCAATACATTATATTAATAGATAGGGAAAAAGATCATACCTGATCTCATCTTAACCTGCGTGATTAGTATCTCGATAATAATACAGAATATCAGAGTGCTGCAGAAAACGATGAAGAGTGTAGTGCATGAACGATAATCGAGATATTTCTATAACAGATGTTTAATGCATCATATTAGGTAGGTAAGAGAAGTCATCATCATCAAGACATCATATAAATTATATAAGCACATCAGAGTAACCAGTAGCATAGATAACCTGAGGAAATAACCTTACCATATACGTAACCATCGTATCCAGATCCAATCGTAACAATTTCGACAATTAAAGACAAAAAATAACAGCATCCACAATATATAATAATCATATATTCAATATACATCCACAAGAGCATATAAAGGTACGTCCAAAGTTGAAGTACAAGGGATGTGAGGGGTCAGAGCTAGCCCATCGTCGTTGTCCCAACAATTGTTGATGGACATCAACCATGGGGGTCATAGCCACCCATCGCTACCGTCACATGGAATAGGAGCGTACAAGAGTCCATCAATGTCCATAGCCATTGCCAAGTCCCAACCATTGGTCTTACGTGATAGATCTACCTCAACACTCATTCATAGCCACTGCCAAGTCCCAGTCATTGGTCTTAAGTGCTAGATCTACATTCATCCACATGTACCCGATCCGAATGCCGATGGTCTCGGTACCTGATCACCATCGATACCTACTGTACTCAACCACATCTTAATCACTCAATACTCAATATCAATGTCCATGCCGGCATCATAACCCTCGGCAGACCAATCGTACATCCATAAATCCTAAAAATCACTAGGTGGGGGTACTCCGAACTGGATAGCCTTGTTATCCGTAATATGAGATAATAGTAGTCAAGGGTACAAGGCACGAAGTTTGGATATAACTAATCAATCCTTGTGATTCTCAACAGCTAATAATGCATACCCTTATAAACTACACTTTTCTATATGCTTAATTAGTATTATCTCATTATACAGTCCATCCTTCAATATCTACCATTAAGTCCCCAATATTATAGGTCAGGACTTCAAGTGCCATGTCCTAACATATCATCTAATACGGACTGTGATCATGGATCAGAGCCTAAGTGCAATGCTTTAATTTATAATATCTCTCGAGGCCTACATCCAAGGTTCGGACATACCAGCCAGCCTCAATGTCCGTTTCCATAATATAAATGCCACATATCACAAATCCATCGGTAATCACTGCCCCTCTCTTCAGGTCCAGAGTCACTTCACCTAAAACAGTGATCACGGAGTCTCAGATGCTTATTAAGTATCCTTGGTGCTCTTGTAGGTATTTAGCATCATAAGACATCCATAACCATTGGATCGAATTCTGTTTACAACCCAAGACCCTACTTAGGCGACTACACAGGTCAAGGTTAAGCCCGGCCCTTGACTCTTGTCTCACGTATCCCAAACAGTCCAAATGGAAGGTCAACGGGGATCACACATGATCAGATCATAAAAGGAAACTAAGTCTGGAAAATCACTATTTACAGTGTACTGGGTCGACATCATGGGTACATGGGTCGACCTGTTACACTGTGGAAGTGGACAGTTAACTGGGAGATAGAAATCACATTTTATAGTGTTCCCGGTCGACCTGGAGGGTACCTCGGTCTACCGGGTAAACTGTGGGAATTTCCACAAACATCTGGCAGGTGAGGGGTACTGCAGTGTGGCCGGTGGGTTTCTGTACCCTGTGACCATTCTGCTCTCAGTTGGGGGAAGAGTCCCCTGTGTGCCCGGTCGACATCCTGGATGACCAAGTTAACTAGGTACACACGAAACCCATATATTTAACATTCTGCCATTTTTTCTTTTTCATCAAAACTCCATCAAATGGATCTCAGATCTTCACCAAATACTTTCAAATATCAAACACACCTCCCATATCATGATCTCATCACAAATTGGTCATTGATCTTCCAAATAGGAAGAAAGCTCCTCAAATAACTTGGGCTCCACTCCAATAGCTCTAAAATCACCCTAATAGCTGAATCTATAATCTCTACACCCATTCCCAAATAGAGAAATGCGTAAGAAAGAAAACTTTAAGAGAAAGAGCTATACTACAAGGGAATTTGAAATAGTGAATGTGGATTACCTTTACTTGGAAAGGAAAGAGAGATCTAGGAGTTGAGATGAGCTCCATAGCTTGTAGATGGCTAGATATAGATGAGGCTCTTGCTTTTAGTAATTGGAGGGCTAAGATCTACACACACACACACAGAGAGAAAGAGAGGAAATTGTAGTGAAATGAGAGGAAGAGAATGTAGGAAATGTTTGGGAAGCTTGTAGTAGGTTTCTTTATATAAGAATAGATGGAATGAAAAATGTCTAAGGTGCCCTCCCTTGCTAGTGTAAGTTTAGGATAAGGATGAGGGTATTTGGAGAAGGTTAAAATGGAATGACCAAAGGGTCCTTGGTTGCTAATAGAAATAAAGGATAAGGACTATGGTAGTTTAGGTATTCACATATAATGACTAAATTATCCTCAAATGAGTGGTTGTGAATAAAGGAGCCTAATGGCAATAAAGGTAGGCTATTTATTATGACAAAAGTGCCCATGTTTACTTGATAGAGAATAAAAGAGCCAAGGTCATTTATGGTATTGAGATTTCCAAAAAGGAGGAAAAATGTGTGGTAAGAACGACAAGGGTACCCTCATATGATAAATGGGCTAATGAGTTAGGCTATAAGTAGTTGGGTCATTCTAAGATAAATTGCACCACTCTCTAAGAGAAACCTATCTATAATTAGGATTACAACTAAGGCCTCTAATTGATTAATTAATTCTAAGAAAAGTATTATTAATCACACATGGGTCTCAATCCTATAAACTAGGCTTAATTAATGAGAAATTACTAACTTCTCATACTAATCGCCTATTAAATAGGATAGCCTATGGTTGGCTTGGTCAAATTAGGTCCCACTAGGTATTCCTAGGAACGGGTCCTTACATCACAAGCACGTATTAGAGGACGTACAATGATGTCATTCATTCCACTCGTGATAGAAAGCAATAGGAACATCGCTTGCCGAGAGAGTCCTCCCATCATTAGCCAGCAAGCAATCAGGTCGACCAAAGAAGAACATGATCCGAGTAAAAGATCCACATCGCAAGCGAAGGGTGGCAACTAGTTTAAACTGTAGAGAGAGGGGCCACAACCATGGGAGCTGCAAAAGTCCACCAGTTCAACAATGAATTTCATGAAATTTGATCCAAAGAATATGTTATGAATTATTTTGGTTCTTTCCTTTTTTTGAGAAAAATGGTATGTATATGACATAGATAGCGGTGGATGTGATGTTTTGAGGTTGTATGTGAACAATGTTTATGGAAAGTTTATTAAATGGCAATGATAGTCTTTGTATGGGGCATGTTTATGTGTTGAAATTATCCTTAATTTGAAGAATGTATGTATGTTTATTTTCAGCTAGGAAGATGATGTACAAATGTTTTTTACGTAACAAGTTAGCATGGAATCGCAATCTCAGGTAAGCCACTTGCTACAAGTACGTAACTATCGTTTTTGGATTTATTATGGGGTTGGTATTAATCCAAGTTATTAGATTTTTTGGCAAAAAGTTTAAGTTTCTTTCCCTAATTTTGATACGGGGTCGCTATCGACCTTATTAGTTAAAAATAAGGTCGGTGCCGACGCAAGCTTTTTTATTTTTTCCCACACAGAGTTGTAACTTTTCATGACGATATGGTTAGCACCGCCCTTAAGTAGTGTAAATTTAAGGTCGGCACCGACTACATGCCAAATCAGTACAAATGAATGATTTTTCGGCCCAATTGCTCTAATTGGTTTACCAACATCTAAAGTGCTTGATTAGGTCACACATGCGCATTAAGTGTTTTTTCTGGTAAAATCCTCTTAATTTTTATAATTGTGATTGTAATGAAGTATACAGAGGATGCATGTTGGTTTCTTTGGATAATGTAGTGCATGTGCAAAACATAGTTAATCTAATGAAAAAAAATTTCAAACTAAGAACAGCGTCAACAAAGTCGCCCAACCGTTTATGAAGTCTTGCAAAAAATTAGAATGAGCAACGACGTTGTCGCTCCATAGAATCTTGAAATATTTGGTCGCATTGAATATTGAAACGCTTGGTCCCATTGAAATGAGCAACGACGTCAACACTCATTGAAAAAGGGCAAAAAAAGGAAAAAAATTGGCAGAAAGACCAGTTTTGTTTCATAAAAACTATTGGGGCCTTTTTTGGTTTGTAGCCATTTAAGGTGATCTTTCGGGTAAATTCCTCTTTTTTTTATTGTAACATTGACAGTAATTTCAAGCTGATCTGATTGTTTTTGTGGATTGTCATTGTAATCTTATTTTCCCCATTCCTTTTCTTCTTCTTCTATAATCTAATATGAGCTCTCTGCCCTCATGCTCCTCTATGTGAGAATAAAAAAGTCTAGTTCAAGAAGGTCTTGAATAACTTTTACCTAAATTGCAATGCCATAATAGACTTACAATTTGGTATACATGCATCAGAAAAGAAATCTTACGAGTGCATTTAAATGAGTATTTAATTTGCATTTGTTTTAAAACACATTCATATACTGACTATGCTATTAAGGTTGCAATTGTCTGCGGGAAAAAGAGGCTGTGGCGAAAATTTTGTTAGGAGAAAGTGTTTATGGAGCATAAGTTGAAAGTAATTTGAGCACCAAGGGAAAGAGATAATTTTAAGGACTTAATAAAGTTGGTAGCATCCTTAGAGACATCAAAATAGCGTCGGATGAATTTATTATTTTAGTGTGTTGTAATATGTTAATCTATATAGAACCAGAAGTAAGGACATTGTGCTTAAATGTAAATGTCTGGGACACATAGTTTTATATGATAGTTCGGTTTTACAATAGAATAAATAGAATAATGTCTTATTTGTGTGCATTTGTTGGGTTCTATATATTAATCTAACTTGCCTTCATCAAATGATCTCAATATCCAATTAGTGGCAACCAAATGGCCATAAACATTTTTTTTTTTAGTTAGGGACATCTACAGCCTGTTAGAGAAAAAAATAATAATAAATGACTTTGATTGGATAGATCGCTTGAGCCGCGGGTCATGCTCTCGTTAAGGCAATAAATGTCCCCACATCAAATAGATGTCTGCAAATGGGTTACCAGTAAATTTGCCTCCAAGATAAAACAGGATCAGATCCTTTGTATGTTGGATTGTAGTTTGCAGTGCCCAGACCAATCCGTTGATCACCAATGGTCCACCCAGAACACTTGAAGATTAATGGTTAGATGGGCTACATGAGATAATTAGAATGTTTAAATGAGCTAGATGAGATAACTAGAAGTGTGTGCCATGTGAAGAGATGTGTTGCTCTTCGAAAGAATTGCGGAAGATTGAAAGGGTATACCTCTTTGGACATTCGTTATTAGGACAACAACTGGGTCAACTCAAGTCAGGCCCAATAAATCCCAAAATAAGGACACTATTATATAGCTTCAAGCCTAAGCCCAAGCCCAAGCCTAGGTCCAAACCCTTCATACTAAGACAATATTGTTATCCAAAGAATCATATATAAATGGCATCCTCATTTCAACTATATTTGATGTGGGATGGAAGATATCAAGCTTATAGGCTTCAAAATGATTTTCGAAATTTCCATCATTCCCCCACAATTTTCTAAAAACTTTTTAAATCGTCCCCACCAATCTTGAAAAACATCAAAAGAAAGAGAGAAACATGTGTTATGGGCATTGGAAATGAATGCATACGTGAGGGTGCCTTTAGACTTGAACCCCCACTTAGTTTGAACCCCCACTTAGTTCAAGTACATCAAAGCTTATCGGGGTACTCAGCGAACTAAGGACCTCATTTGGCAAACCAGATATATTGAACATATGTAGTTCCTGAAAATTATTGGTATTCTTTGAAGCCGCACGTTAATGGTCATGTGCTATTATCTTGGTTTAGTAAGTGCTCTAGAGGACTATCCCAAAAGTCTCATAGGAAGGAGCCTTACTTCCACACTTATATAGGTGAGTCTATTTGAAGCGCATATGTATGATCTACACCCCTCTATATAGACATAGAATCATTAAGAGTAATAACTCAACCTCCATTTCCATACACTAATAATCTTTGGATGGGAATAGAGAGTTTGCGTTCTCCTTTTAGTGCACAACCCATCACATTTATTACTTGTTCTTCCCATTAAACACGAAAATTTAATACTATCGCTTAGTTAGGCTGGGTTACCATCATAGGTGATGATTCAATTAAGGGCTTCAGCCCCATCCCCCTGGATGTTGTCCGGATCATTTTCCTTGCAGGGCCCTTTGTAAAGGGACCCGCCAAATTGGCCTTCAATCGAATATACTCAATAGTGATAACTCCATTTTTAAGGAGTTCCTGGACATATCTATGCCATAAGGTAATGTGCATGGACTTACCGTTATATGTGCCACTATATGCCCGCAACAACGTCGATGTGTTGTCACAATGTAAGGAGATAGCTGATATCGATTTAGGCCAAAGAGGAATTGTCAGGTCCCCCGAACCCGATTAGAAAATAAACCGGATCCGGGGAGTGAAATTTTGGGCCAATTAAAAAAAATCCCCTTTTGGCCCAAGGCTAATGTATTTGAACCTCAAAACATAAAACACTAGCGGATTCATACATTGATATCAACAATGGATAATAATCTCAATTAAATTTTAAGTTGCATGCAACAACTAAAGCTAAAGAGGAAGTTAATGTAATTACTATGGGCATGCCATAAACTAAGACCATTATACAACATAGAGTCAATGAAAGAAAGTTCCACGAAGAATAACAATGAATTAAATAAAATCTAGCATTTGTCCCAAAGTGAGTCTCTCATGTGCCTGGTAATGATGACGCTACTCTACGTCATCGGCACTCCACTCTCGTGCCTCCTCTGCTGGTTGGAGATCCTTTACGATCTCCGCACCGGCCTGCTCCTCGTAGTAGTACTCACCTGAGGAGTTTGCACACCAAGGAATTGAGTCAACGACATGTTGAGCAATAGATAAACAAGATATAATTAAAATATAACATGCATCAAATATAAGAGTAATGACAAGTACAAGATGGTAGGAACACAAGGAACAATACTAGGCATGTAGCATGAGTAAATAACCATCAGAATCATAAATAGAAATCTTAGCAATACTAACAATCACCACTACCAATGTAATGCAATGCACAAGAGGGAGACTCCGTGGATGTCCAAGCCACCTCACGGGATACCAGTAACAATCCTATCCAGACTACTGATACCAAAGTCCGGCTCCAGGGGGATCCAAGCTCCCGGTCCTGGGAATAGTAGGATGGTCCAAGCCCGCTCCCAACTATTCAATGCCATGGACGTCGTCCAAAGCAGACTGCCCACCCCGATGTCCGAGTAACCGGCCCATCAATAAACCCCAAACTACAGCTGGCCATGATATGCAAATAAAATAATAATAATAATAAAGTGGTGTTGACAAGCGGGGAAAACCAAGTCAAGCAAGTCTAGCTAGCTCAGCGAACAAAGCGTGTTCTTAGGGATTTTCTCATTCAAACAATACAAAATAGGCCATCCATACGATAATCTCTTACATTCTAGCCAGTCATGTTTATCAATACACGATACATGGTTCCTAAGGTACACTCTAAATCAGGTCTTTGTTATAATTCTACAAGAGTTTATGTTTCATAATTAATTAGGTGTTTTATGCCAAGAGAGTGTACAAGGATACAAAATCAACGGATACGATTAACAAATTAAGGAGAGATTACAATCCAATCCTAGGCAAGTGTTGTCATCCATGTACCATATGTGGTTTAACAGAGTGCATCGGGAATTCGAATCATCAATGCTTATAAAGAAATTCCTTGGTGTACATTCATGTTGAGTATCGATTGATTTAATTCCATACGCTTTCGGTTAAACCAAACACAATACACGAATACCTAAACAATCCATCGAAGCACACCAAGCCACGTGCTATGATTTCAAAACCCCATTAATGGTCACGTGAGAGTGGTTTCATGGTTTCCAATGTCTAAGGCCCAAACCTAGGCTAACAATCTCGTTACTAACAAGAAAGTGATCTAAATAATTAATCTCCTTAGCTACCTCCGTTCCCGGTCCCCAATCATCATGAGACATATATCATTGGATTCTACGCTCAAAGAGCTTTCCAACGGTATATGGCTCGCGAAATTCCGACGTATGGTTTAGAAGTTATGGCCCATAGAAGTTTGTCCCTTTATATATATATATATATAAAGTGCGACGGACCAACCATGTGTCCGATTCATTGGTGGGATAAACCAACATTACCCATCATTCATGTCAGGCCATTCAGTGTTTCTTTGTTTCCTTTTTTTTTTACTCATCTTATGCGCTGATGTCATGGCCATTGAACGTTCAGTGGCCATTGAACGTTCTGAACGTTTCAGTGGCCATTGAACATTCTGAACATCCAGCATCCTTTAATGTTCTTTTTTTTTTTTTAAGTCAAATACAGAAACTCACCTGCACAAAACTGGGCCACCGTGCTCCCCCAATAATCCATTCCATCCATCATCATTTCCACTTACATCAATTAACAATTAAATTAAATAAACCCAAATTAATAACAGAACAAGCTTGGAATTAGGGAAACCTAACAAGAAAACACATACATCCAATCAATGGAAGACATACACACAAGCATAATTATAAAATGCAGATCTACTTGCCTCAACTAAGAAGAATATTGAAATTGGGGAAATCTGAGGAGAAACCCTAACACTGCAGAAACCTCAATCTACCCGACCAAACGCAATCTAACACGCAAAGGAGAAGAAAAGAGAGGAAAAGATCAAGATCTAACCTAAATCTAAACCAAAGAGAATTGACTGAAAAGATGAAAGAGATGGAAATCTTACCAAACTGATGTCAATGGAAAGAGGAGATCACGAGGAAGAAGATGAGCGACTCGAATTGCGGAAGTGGTCTTTCAGGGAAGGAGTTCTGGAGCCTTGGAAGAATGAAGAAGAAGAGGAGGCTGCGGTAGGTTATTGTTCGTTGCAGAGAAAGAAAAGAGATTCGGGTTAATCTCTTGTTTAAGAAGAAAGGGAGGGAGAAAAGACTAAGTTACCCCTTAAGTGGGTCCGGAGAAAGAATGAATTTTTAGAAGGGTTTCTGGTCGTTGGATCGCAACGAGCCAGAAGACAAAATTGATCAACGCGACGAGACCTTTCCAACGAACCCAAAATCATGGCGATAGGAATTTTTCAGAAAACACTCAGTTTTTCCTAATTTGCAAACTACTCCCCCTACTAGGGTCAAACGAACTCAGAATCGCACGAAACTCCGCAGGCACTATTTTAACACTAAAAGAAACTCGTTGACCATCTAAACCCACTTAAATATCAAATAAAACAATAATTATAATAATATCAAAATAAATGGGTCAACGGGCCGGTTATTGGGCCCAACTGACCCAGTAAGGTCACAGACCTTACATCTCTCACCTCGAAAATGAACATTTGGTCCCCCAAATGCATAAACATACCTCATCAGGAAAAAGATAAGGATACGCCTTCTGCATCTGGTCCTTGAGCTCCCAAGTAGCCTCCTCCGGAGTATGATGCTCCCATTGTACCTTAACCCACTGAATGGTCTTGGTACGCAGCACTACTTCCTTGGTGTGATGATCTGTGCCGGACTCTCCACATAGGTTGCATCTGCTTGAATCTAAAGAGGCTCGTGCTGCAACATGTGAGTAGGATCTTGAACATATTTCCGAAGCATTGAGACATGGAAAACGACGTGCACACTGGCTAACTCAGGCGGTAGCACAAGACGATATGCCACGTCTCCAATCATGTTCTTAATCTCAAATGGTCCCACAAACCTCTTCGCAAGTTTCCCTTTCTGTCCAAATCTGACAACTCCTCTCATCGGTGACACTTTAAAAAACACCTTATCCCCCACTTGGAATTCTAGAGGTCTCCACCTCTTGTCTGCATAACTCTTCTGTCGATCACGTGACTCTTTCATCCTCATCTGAACAATTCTAACTTTCTCACTAGAGTCAGCAACCTCTGAGGGTCCATAGAAACTTCGAACTCTTACTTCCTCCCAACATGCTGGGGTCCTGCTTCTCCGCCCGTATAATGCCTCAAATGGTGTCATTCCAATACTTGAATGATAGTTGTTATTGTAGGCAAACTTACATAGAGGCAAGCTTTCATCCCAACTCTCCTTGAACTCCAAAACACATGCTCGGAGAAGATCTTCTAATGTCTGGATGGTACGCTCAGACTGTCCATCTATCTAAGGGTGGTAAGTTGTGCTGAACTTCAACTAAGTACCCATAGATGATTGGAAAGTAGACCAAAACCGAGAGACAAACTTAGGGTCTCAATCAGATACTATGGACTTAGGCACTCATGCAACTTGATTATATTGTCCCTGTACAAAACAGTTATCTTGTTCATAAACTCACCAGTCTTGAATGGCAAAAAATATGCTGACTTCGTCAATCTATCCACAATCACCCAAATAGCATCATTGCCATTCCTGGTGTTTGGCAACCCGGACACAAAATCCATAGTGATGTGCTCCCATTTCCACTGCAGAATGTCCAACGGGTGAAGCAAACCAGGATGCTTCTTGTGTTCTGCCTTAATTTGCTGATAAGTCATACACTTAGCGACAAATTCTGCAATCTCTTTCTTCATTTTCACCCACCAATAGTGATTCTTCAAATTCTGATACATTTTTGTGCTCCCTGTGTGAACTGAATATCTGGTGTGGTGCGCATCTGTCATCAGCTTTAACTTGATGTCTTGCACATCTGGCACACACAACTTATCTCTGCAGTATAAGATTCCTTCAATCAATCTGAACTCTGAATGATCATCAATGTGGTCAATAATTCTCTGCAACTCAGGATCATCCTTCTGAGCTTCCTTGATCCTGTTAACTATTTCTGGCTCCCAAACTCCCATAGTAGCAACCAATACTTTCTCGTTAACAGGCCATACCTCCACATCCATATCTCTGAACTGCTCCATCCACCTCCATTTTGGCATTACACACCCACTGAAAGCTGCCTTCCTACTGAGAGCATCTACTACCACATTCACTTTACCAGGATGGTACTTAATCGGAAAATTATAATCCTTTATGTACTCCATTCATCTCCGCTACCAGGTATTCAAATCGCCCTGTGTAAACAGATATTGTAGACTCTTGTGATCTGTGTGCACCTCAAATCTCTCTCCATACAGATAATGCCTCCACACTTTCAATGCAAACACCACTGCTGCTAATTCTAAATCATGTGTGGCATACTTCTTCTCATGATCCTTCAACTGCCTGGACTCATATGCTATGCTATCACTTTATCATTCTGCATGAGAACGCAGCCCAATCCAATCCCTGATGCATCTGTATAAACCACAAATCCTCCACTGCCTTAGGGTAAAGCAAGTATGGGCACTGTAGTTAACCTGGTCTTCAACTCTTGAAAACTCTTCTCACATTCTTCTGTCCACACAAATGGGATATCCTTCCTTGTCAACTTAGTGAGTGGAGATGCTATGGTAGAAAACCCTTTCACGAACCTCTTGTAGTAGCCCCAAGTCCCAGAAAACTGCGAATCTCCGCTACATTTCGTGGACTACCCCAATTAACAACCGCTGCTACTTTCTTAGGGTCCATTGTCAATCCATCCTTAGAGATAATATGACCCAAAAATGCCACTTGCTCCAACCAAAATTCGTATTTGTTCAGTTTAGCATATAATTGGTTATCCCTTAAAAGCTACAACGATATCCTCAAATGATGCTTATGCTCCTCCTTAGATTTTGAGTTCACCAATATATCATCAATGAAGACTACTACAAACTGATCTAGGAAAGGAGCAAACACCTTATTCATCAATGCCATAAAGACAGCGGGTGCATTTGTCAACCCGAAAGGCATCACGAGGAACTCAAAGTGGCCATATCTCGTCCGGAATGCAGTCTTGGAAATATCCTCTTCTCTGACTCGCAATTGATGATATCCGGATCGTAGATCTATCTTCAAAAAGAATTGGGCTCCCTGCAACTGATCAAACAGCTCATCAATCCTAGGTAACAGATACTTGTTCTTAACTGTCACCTGATTCAGCTGTCGGTAGTCTATGTACATTCTCATAGTCCCATCCTTCTTCTTCACAAATATAATCGAAGCTCCCTACGGTGAAACACTGGGTCTGATGAAACCCTTATCCAACAGATCTTCTATCTGAGTCTTCAACTCCTTCAATTCTGCTGGAGCCATCCTATACGGAGCCTTAGGTGTTGTACCCGGTTGCAATTCTATCGTGAAGTCCAACTCATGAACAGGTGGCAAACCAGGAATCTCCTCTGGAAATAAATCCAAAAATTCTCGCACCATAGGAATCTCTTCAACAGTCTTAGACTCCTTGTCTTCCGCGATAAATGCGATAAAACCTTCACAACCACTCCTTATCAATCGTTCTGCCTTCAACGCAGAAATCAACCGAGTGGAAGTAGATTTTTTAGCTCCCACAAATTCAACACTACAATCTGCATCCTGTAACCTCACGGTCTTGTTAAAACAATCTAACACCGCTCGGTTCGATGCTGACCAATCCATTCCAAGAATCACGTCAAACTCCGACATCGGTAAAATAATCAAACTGACCGTCATCACAACTCCTCCAATTTGAATACTACATCTAGGGTATATAACTTTACAAGGTACATGTCTTCCCATAGGGGTAGTTACTATCAAATCATATGGTAGTGTCTCCTTATCCTCCCCCAAGTGAAGTGCAAAAGCTGGTGCAACAAATGAGTGTATAGATTCAGGATCAAATAGAACTTTAGCATCAAATTCACAAACTGAAAGTGTACCTTCTATGACATTGCCTGCAGCTTCTGCCTCCTCATGCGTCAGAGCATAGGCTCTCCCTGCCAGTTGGGGACGTTGCTGCTGATACTGCTGTTGTGGCTTAGGGCCACAAGCCTGGAATCTGGGTGGTGCCGGAGGTCTCTACTGGAATCGCTGTTGTGGTATCGGAGGACGCCGCTGCGATGGATGGGGTGGTCTAACAATCATCTGTTGCTGATGGGGTATGGCTTGAGCAGGAGGCACCTGTCTCAACGGCTGCACAGGACGTGGAGGCCTGGGCGCCGGAGCTGGGAATGCTGGTGGTGCCACTCCTGTCTTCCCTGGACAGTTGCGAACTTTATGCCCTGGGTCCCCATAATGGAAACATGCACCCGTATGTTTCCTGCAATCATGAACATGATGGCTACCCCCACAGAAAGTGCAAGTGATCCGCTGAGGTAACTGGCGAAGCACTGGTTCAACCCGAAGCCTCTTAGATGCTGACTGCTGATAATACTGGGAGGAGGAACCCTATGCCTTAGGTTGAGGTATTAATGCCAAGATCCTCTGCTGCTCCAAGGCAATCACATCCTTAAGAGACTCATCTGTCCAATAAGCTTCTTTGACCACATCATCATAATCAATCAGCTTACTACGCTGTACTTGCATCTTGATATCTGCTCTCAGTCCCTTGATAAACCTCCGAACTCTCTCCGATTCGGGCTAAATCAGATTCCCTGCAAACCTGGATAGGTGGGTGAAAGAGATCTCATAGTCTTGTACTAATAGATCACCCTGAACCAATCTCTCAAACTCCTCCATCTTCTGATCACGGTAGTGCTCAAGGATAAATTTCTTTTGGAACTGCTCAGTGAAGGTCTTCCAACCTACATCTTCTGCGATCGTTTCATAAGGGTGCTTCACTGTCTTCCACCACCTCTCTGTTGCCCCACGGAACATGTGGGTTGCTAGCTGCACCTGTTGGACACCCGTGCACTTGAATACTTCATAGATTTTCTCCATCTGAACAACCCACTCATCTGCCACAGTGGGGTCCTCAATGCCATGAAACTCTGGTGGAAACCTCTTCCTGAATTTCTTAACCAGCTCGTTGAGATCATATTCCTTGGGCTGTGGCTAGCCCACTTTCTGCACTACCTCAAGCATCTGAGCTTGGAATATAGTCTGACTCTCGTTCTGCCTAGTACTCTGTTCAGTCAAATCCTTCTGAGATTAAATGAATGCTGCCATGAATTGATGAAATTGATTTTCTGGGCCATTCTGAGAAGAACTACCCTCTGGCGGTGGTCAGTTATTAGATCGGGTGAGTCTACCAGCCATCGTCCTGTAAAACATTCAAGATTAGTTCCAATATGCCCCAAGCTAACAATACAATGCTAAGAAAGAACTACAAAGCCAACCTACTAACTAACGGAATCCTCACACGCGTCCTATGGTTTCTAAAATTTTTACCCTAAGAAACCATCCATTACTCTGATACCATCCTGTCACGTCCCCCGAACCCGATTAGAAAATAAACCGGATCCGATGAGTGAAATTTTGGGCCAATTAAAAAAATTTCCCCTTTTGGCCCAAGGATCGTAAGTCCATTGTGAGGATAATGTATTTGAACCAGAAAACATAAAACAATAGCGGAATTCATACATTGATATCAACAATGGATAATAATCTCAATTAAATTTTAAGTTGCAAGCAACAATTAAAGCTAAATTGGAAGTTAATGTAATTACTATGGTCATCCCATAAACTAAGACCATTAAACAACATAGAGTCAATGAAAGAAAGTTCAACAAAGAATAACAATGAATTAAATAAAATCTAATGTTTGTCCCAAAGTGAGTCTCTCATGTGCCTGGTAATGGTGACGCTACTCTACGTCATCGGCACTCCACTCTCGTGCCTCCTCTGCTGGTTGGAGATCCTTTACGATCTCCGTACCGGCCTGCTCCTCGTAGTAGTACTCACCTGAGGAGTCTGCACACCAAGGAACCGAGTTAACGACATATTGAGCAATAGATAAGCAAGATATAATTAAAACATAACATGTATCAAATATAAGAGTAATGACAAGTACAAGATGGTAGGAATACAATGAACAATACTAGGCATGCAGCATGAGTAAATAACCATCAGAATCATAAATAGAAATCCTAGCAATACTAACAATCACCACTACCAATGTAATACAATGCACAAGAGGGAGACTCCGTGGATGTCCAAGCCACCTCATGAGGTACCAGTAACAATCCTATCTAGACTACTGATACCAAAGTCCGGCTCCACGGGGATCCAAGCTCCAAGTCCTGCGAGTAGTAGCACGGTCCAAGCCCGCTCCCAACTATTCAATGCCATGGACGTCGTCCAAAGCCGACTGCCCACCCCGATGTCCGAGTAACCGGCCTATCAATAAACCCCAAACTGCAGCTGGCCATGATGTGCAAATAAAATAATAATAATAATAATAATAAAGTGGTGTTGACACGGGGGGAAAACCAAGTCAATCAAGTCTGTCTATCTCAGCGAACAAAGTGTGTTCTTAGGGATTATCTCATTCAAACAATACAAAATAGGCCATCCACACGATAATCCCTTACATTCTATCCAGTCATGTTTATCAATACACGATCCATGGTTCCTAAGGTACACTCTCAATCAGGTTCTTGTTCTAATTCTACAAGAGTTTATGTTTCATAATTAATTAGGTGTTTTATGCCAAGAGAGTATACAAGGATACAAAATCAACGGATACGATTAACAAATCAAGGAGAGATTACAATCCAATCCTAGGCAAGTGTTGTCATCCATGTACCATATGTGGTTTAACGGAGTGCGTGGGGAATTCGAATCATCAATGCTTATAAAGAAATTCTTTGGTGTACAATCATGTTGAGCATCGATTGATTCAATTCCATACGCATTCGATTAAACCATATATAATACACGAATACCTAAACAACCCATCGAAGCACACCAAGCCACGTGCTATGATTTCAAAACCCCATTAATGGTCACGTGGGAGTGGTTTCATGGTTTCCAATGTCTAAGGCTCAAACCTAGGCTAACAATCTCATTACTAACAAGAAAATGATCTAAATGATTAATCTCCTTAGCTACCTCCCTTCCCGGTCCCCAATCATTGCAGACATGTATCATTGGATTCTACACTTAAAGTGCTTTCCAACGGTATATGACTCGCGAAATTCCGACGTATGGTTTAGAAGTTATGGCCTATAGAAGTTTGCCCCTTTATATATATATATATAAAGTGCGACGGACCAACCATGTGTCCGATTCATTAGTGGGATAAACCAACAGTACCCATCATTCATGTGAGGCCATTCAACGTTTCTTTATTTCCTTTTTTTTTTCTTTTTACTCATCTTATGCGCTGATGTCATGGCCATTGAACGTTATGAACGTTTCAGTGGCCATTGAACGTTCTGAACGTCCAGCATTCTTCAACGTTTTTTTTTTTTAAGTCAAATACAAAAACCCCATTTTTTTGCAATCTTTCACCCAATCCATTCCAAAAATTCACCTGTACAAAACTGAGCCACCGTGCTCCCCCAATAATCCATTCCATCCATCATCATTTCCACTTACATCAATTAACAATTAAATTAAATAAACCCAAATTAATAACATAATAGGTTTGGAATTAGGGAAACCTAACAAGAAAACACAATCATCCAATCAATGGAAGACATACACACAAACTTAATTATAAAATGCAGATCTACTTGCCTCAATCAAGAAGAATATTGGAATTGGGGAAATCTGAGGAGAAACCCTAACACTGCAGAAACCTCAATCTACCCGACCAAACGCAATCTAACATGCAAAGGAGAAGAAAAAAGAGAAAAAGATCAAGATCTAACCTAAATCAAAACCAAAGAGAATTTATTAAGAAGATGAAAGAGAGGAAAATCTTACCAAACTGTTGTCAATGGAAAGAGGAGATAGCGAGGAAGAAGATGAGCGGCTCGGATCGCGGAAGTGATCCTTCAGGGAATGAGTTCTGGAGCCTTGGAAGAATGAGGAAGAAGAAGAGGCCGCGGTAGGTTATCGTTCGTTGCAGAGAAAGAAAAGAGATTAGGGTTAATCTCTTGTTTAAGAAGAAAGGGAGGGAGAAAAGACTAAGTTACCCCTTAAGTGGGTCCGGAGAAAGAATGAATTATTAGAAGGGTTTCTGGTCGTCGGATCGCAACGAGCCAGAAGACAAAATTGATCAACGCGACAAGACCTTTCCAACGAATCTAAAATCATGGCAATAGAATTTTTTTGAAAAAACACTAAATTTTTTCCTAATTTGCAAACTACTCTTCCTACTATGGTCAAACGAACTCAGAATCGCACGAAACTCCGCAGGCACTATTCTAACACTAAAAGAAACTCGCTGACCATCTAAACCTACTTAAATATCTAATAAAATAATAATTATAATAATATCAAAATAAATGGGTCAACGGGCCAGTTATTGGGCCCAACTGACCCAGTAAGGTCGCAGACCTTACAGGAATCTCGATCTGTTAGTAAATCCCTTAAACCATTTAGCCTTTTTGCCTGCTGATGCCAAAGCAACAAACTCTGACTCCACTATAGAACCTGTAACCTGTAAACTTGTGGATTTAGAGTGATCAGAACCTGTAACCCAACTTACATCAGTGTACCCTTCAAGTGCAGTTGGCTCCCAACTGTAATGTAAATCATAGTCCATGGTCTTTTTCAAATAACCAAAGACCATTTAAATAGTATTCCAATGCATATGTTCTGGATTATTGGTAAAACGGCTCAATACCCCCACAACAAAAACAATGTCATGACGAGTGCAATGTATCGCATACATTAAACTGCAAACTACATTAGCATAATCCAATTGAGAAATGGATCTATCATCGTTATTTATCAATTTAATGCTAGGATTTATTGGGGTGGAGGCCATCTTTGAATTACTGTTATCATATTTATTAAGTATATTTTTTATATAATGAGATTGAGTAAGATAAATACCATTTTCTCCCCTCAAAATCTATATGACCAAAATGAGATTGGCATCCCCCATGCCTTTCATGTTAAAGCATGATGACAAAAAAATATATGGTTTCTATAACAATAGCATGATCAATACAAAAAATAAACATGTCATCAACATATATGCATATAATCAGACCTCTATCATGCGTAAATTTATAATAAACACATTTATCAGAATCCTTCACTAGAAAACTATGAGAAATAATAATACTATCAAGTTTCTTATGCCATTGTTTTGGTACTTGTTTGAGGTCATAAAGGGAATTAATGAGCTTGCATACTTTATGCTCTTGACCTAGAATAACCAATCCCTCAGGTTGATGCATATATATTTCCTCATCTAGGTCACCATACAAAAATGTGGTCTTAACATCCATTTTATGTATTACCAGGTAATACAGAGAGGCAATAGCAATAAGAACTCTAATAGTAGATAATCTTGCAACAAGAGTAGATGTGTCAAAATAATCGATACCTTCCTTTTGGCAAAACCTCTTAGCCACTAATCGGGCTTTGAACTTTTCCACTGACCCATCGGATCTTAACTTGTGTTTAAAGATCCACTTACATCCAATGGGTTTTGACCCTGGTGGTAAAGTCTACCAATTTCCATGTATTATCAGTCGTAATACCATCAATTTCGTCATTGATAGCCTCTTTCCAAAATGGAGCATCTCTAAGCTCATTGCATCATTAAAGGTTAAGGGGTCATTATCAACATTTAATATCAAAAAAGAGATCTTTAATGTGGACCTATCTCCTTCTACAAAATACAAATAAAAATTGAGCCAAAATTATATGAAGGATCTTTCTTGGCCCGTTTATTCCGCCTAGGTATGATCTCAATTTAGGATGCATGATCCTCATCAACATTTATATCATTATCATGTTCATTATAAGAAGATGTATTAGGTCCAACAGAGTTTGAAAGGTCAACATGTAAGTTTTTTTTAAAAGAATTTTCATAAAATTCTGCATTGCGAGACTCAATAATAACATTTTTATCTATGCCACCTGCACTTTCTAATGTTAAGAATCTGTGTAGGCCTTACTTTTTAAAGCATAGCGAAAACAAAAAAAAAAACAAAACAAGCACATTCAATAGCCTTTAGTCCTATTTTCGAAATCTCTGGATCTAGTAATCTTACTAGAGCCCTACAACCCCAAACTCTAAAATAAGAATGATTTGGTGACCTTCCCTTCCATATCTCAAATGGGTGAGACAATTCTTTTTATGTGGTATTCGATTTAATATACAACATGCGGTCAATATGGCCTCTCACCATAAATTTTTGTTTCAACCGGAACTAATTAACATAGAATTTATCATTTCAACTAAGGTTCGATTTTTCCAATCCGCTAAACTATTTTGTTTGGGAGAATAAGGGGTTGTGGTCTCATGTCAAAGGCCTTTGGATCCAAAGAATTCATCAAATTCCTTAGAGGTGTATTCACCTCCCCTATCACTTCTTAATGTTTGGACCTTTAAAGCTAATTGATTTTCAACTTCATTTACATAAATTTTAACATAAATTTTAAGTTTAGATAATGCTTCATCTTTGGTATGCATTAAATAAATATAAGAGTGGTCATCTATAAAAGTGATAAAACACCGCTTTCCTCCTCTAGTTATGATTCCATTTAACTAAAATATATAAGAATGGATTAGACCGAATTTTTGTGAGTGTCTTTCTACAAAGGGAAATGGTTTCCGAGTTTTTTTTAGCTTTAACACATATTTCACATTTATCACTTTTATTATGATCACATTTTGGAATTAATCCTAGTGAATCAAAGATCCGATAGAATTAGTATTCGTACATGTCCTAATCTAGCATGCCAAGTATCAAAAGGCACAATCAAATACACAGAAGGAGAAGATTCATTATTGATATTAATTTTGAACATTCCATCGGTGGCATAACCCATGCTACATATGTCCCATTTTTCATCAAAATAAACTTATCCGCCTCGAAAACCAATTTGAAACTATGTTTGACCAAGAGGTTGGCACTAACGAGTTTTTTTCGTATTTTGGGCACATACAGGACTTCATTCAATGTGAGAAGTTTGTCGGAGGACAACTTAAGATCTACCTTTCTATATCCAACCACTTTAGAAGTGGACAAATTTCCCATGTATAATTCATGGCCATCTCCTGCATTAACAAATGTTTTAATTAATGCCTTATCATAGGAGACATGACGGGTAGCCTCAGGGTCAACCCACCACTCGTTTTCATTTTCCACCATATTAATTTCCGAAATGACTGGTGCAAGTTTTTCTTGGATCACATGTGCTTGATCTTTAGTATTTTTCTTAGATTTAGCCAGTTTCTCTCATTTGGGAATCTGACAGTCCCCTTTAAAGTGGCCCGGTTTCCTACAATGGAAACATGCACCCTTCTTATGCTTGGATTTCTTAAAATCAACCTTAGACTACTCATTAACATCAATAATTTTCTTCTTTTTATTCTTATTTTTTGAATGAAAATTTGATTCCAATAGATTGACTTTTGATACAATGTCGGACTGTTCCTCTTTCAAATCATGAATTCTAAAATTCTTCCTAAATTCTAAGATTTTGTAACAAATCTTGCATTGATATGGACTCCTTCTTATGGTTTAAGTTTTTATGGTGATCTTTTCAACTAGGAGGTAGTTTTGTCCTCATCGAAATTGTAACCTTGAGCCAATAAATGGTTTATGATAATTTGATGATCATGGACCTAATCAAGAACTGGTTTACCAGCAATCATTTTGAAATAAAAAATCACTCACCAAATATTTATGATTACCCTCCGAGTGATATTTTTGCACTAAAGAATAACTCCTTTGAAGTCTTGGTTGTCTGATAAACATTATAAAGAGTGTCCACGATTGCATTCAGGATGTTGTTTCGACAAATGTAATCATGGCAATGCCAAAGATTGAGGTTGTTGGTTTGGTCTTTACTATCATTTGTTGATCTAATTGGTGGCTCCTCGGTAAAAACATGTACCGGCCCAAAGTTGTTAGTAGAAAATGAGTCTTTTGCTGCCATCGATGAAAATAGACTATCAAATCGCTCAAGCCGTCCAAAGTCTTGAATGATCATCATCATGGATTGGGCCAAGGCGAAATCCATCTCAATTACAAAAGAAGGTTTTATTCCCTTATGGAGAGCGTGAGCCGCGACTTTGGTGATCCCTCCAATCAAAGTGATTTATTATTATTTTTCCTCTAATGTTCTTAAGGCGATAAATGCACCCACACCAGATAGATGTATGCAAATGGGTTACTTTGATCACCAATGGTCCACCCGGAACACTTGTAGATTATTGGTTCGATGGGCTAGATGAGATAGTTGGAAGATGTCCATTGTGAAGGTTATTAGGACTACAACTGCCACTTGGCAATTAAACTACCATGTTGTCCAATCACACATTGGGTCAATTTGGCCCAAAAGAAGCCAAACTCATCCCGGAATGGAATTTGGTCATCCCAGGTCAGGCCCAATAAATTCCAAAATAAGGACCCCCTTATATAGCTCCAAGCCCAAGCCTAGGTCCAAACCCTTCATACTAAAGATAATATGATTATCCAAATAATCATATATAAAAGACATCCTCTTTTAAACCATATCTAATGTTGGATGGAAGATATTAAGTTTATAGGCTTCTAAATGATTTTGAAAATTTCCAACATAGCCTACTCCTTGTATAGGAGTACAATACATGAAGTAGATTGATGAGAACTCATGAATCTAATTGATGACTACACAATTGTGACTGATTGATGAGAATAGTTAGTATGCACCAATGATGGGGTTTGGTTTGGTGCTATTGGTGGTGGTTGTCTTCAATGGACTGTTGGTCTTGTGTTGAGAACTTAAGCTTGTGGGCTGCAATCTAAGCCAAATAATTATTGTCGCATACATGAATAAGATATGGGCCTCATTGCCACGGGCGTACTAACACACAAGGGTCTGGGGCGTTCAGCCCCGACCCATCCTAAAAGGGCCCCTAAGGGCTATTAGATCCATTTGGCGCAGCCCCCACTTGAGAAACCCATCGAGCCCCCCTCCCTTCCTTCCACTTCAAAGAAATGGCAGAAATCCTCTCTCCCCCTCTCTCAAAATGTCCTCAAATCAACAAAAATCAAGTGATCATTTGAATGGTTTTAATTTATCGAGCCCCCCTCCCTTCCTTCAACTTCAAAGAAATGGCAGAAATCCTCTCTCCCCCTCTCTCAAAAAGTACTCAAATCAACAAAAATCAATTGATCATTTGAATGGTTTTAATTTATTATTAAAATGAAGTGATCATTTGAATTATCCTCTTTAGAATTATGAAATTATTCTGTCTATATAACTTCTAGATTTAGGATATATATTTTGTAGACATTGGAGATTTTTTTGTAAACATTAGAATTAATAGGAAATTGACTTTTGACCATCGTCAGCCCCCCTCAAACCAAAATCCTAGGTCAACCCACTACTCATTGCTAGGTTAGCTACACGCATACAAGAAAGAAACTCAAAAGGTAATTTAGTCATCTAGTTGTTGCGTTTAGATTAACTCCTAAATTATTACTGAACATCAATGCTTTTTAGGCATGACGTAAAACCACAATATGGTAATGTCTTCTTGTGGTAAAATAAACAGTTTTGATTCTGTTGTTATAGTTCTGGTTCTTCAAAGATCCTATAATTCAATAGAGGATTTTTAACATGCATAATAAACTTGATTGGATCAAGCACCACATGAATATAGTCACAGGTTGACTAGGTTGATCATCTTTACTCTAAACCATGTAATGTGGCTAGAGACAAAGTCTTTTTTTTTTCTTTTTTTTTTTCGAGTTTATAAGTTCAAGTTTACAAGCATAACCAGACTAGACATACTATAACAACAACCACCATCTACAATATTTGTACACCTCAGTTACAAAAACTAGTTTTTGTTAGAAAATATAGAGACTAAGAGAAAGAATATTAAAGGGAGAAGAGAGAGAGAGTTTCCTATTATCTCATTAACTGTATATAAAAATACAAGGGGAGAAGCGTATTTATAGGCAAAGTAACCTCATAAGAGATGAATCTTAATTATAACCCTAACTCATCTTAAGTCGGAATCCACCCAAGATCCATATCTCATAACACTCCCCCTTGGATAACCACCATTCAAAGACAGTTGTCTCATTAAAAACTTTGCTAAGGAAAATCCAGTGGGAAAAATCAAAGTGAAGGGAAAATAGTATAACATTCTTCAAGATTATTGAACTGGTGTTGGATGTGCATAATGCTACGTCGTTAAAACCTTAACTAGGAAAACCCAGTGGAATAAAACTTAGAAAACGAAAAAGAGTACAGTGCACAAATGTCCTCGGTAACATACTTCAGGATTCTCCTTGATAAACCACTCCCCCTGAAGATAGCAAGCATTTACATAGTTTGATGATGAACTATACGCATGCCAATGTCATATACAAACTTTTGGAATACTGATTTTGGCAAAGATTTGGTAAACAGGCCAGTTAGGTTGTTACTCAAACAAACTTGATTAACTTCAATTTCATTGTTCTTCTGAAGTTCACGAGTGAATAAAAACTTCGGTGCTATATACTTAATCTTGTCCCTTTTAATGAAACCTTCTTGAATCCGTTTTATACATGCTTTATTATCTTCATAGATAATATTCGGGATACCTGCAATAGATGGTAATTGATAAGAACTATGAACATGCTAAATCAAATATCTTAGCCATATACATTCCCTACTGGCTTCATTAAAAGCCAAAATCTCAGCATAATTTGAGGAAGTAGTTACCGAAGTCTGTTTAATAGAATGTTAAGAAATGATGGCATTACCATTAAGAAACACATAACCTGTATGTGATCGACCCTTATGAGGATCAGATAGATAACCTAAATCTGCATATCCTACAAAACTGAAATCTCTACGATCATAAAAATAAAATATTGCTAAATCAATTGTTCCATGCAAATATCGTAGGATGTGTTTAATACTAATCTAGTGCCTTAATTGGATTGAGTAAGTACTCAAGCAAAGGAAATCCTTCCAGAAATTATAGAATGTGGTTCCGTGTCCCAATCATCATCATCATTTCTATTCCATCTTTCTTGAATAATTGTAAAGTATAGAGATCTCTTCATTATCCGGTATCAGTGCCTCTTCAGGGGCTTCCAAAGTCTCATCAGGGACTTCCATTATTCTAAAGAGAACAGATTTTACCATAACATCTTTAGGAGCGTTATTTGCCTCTTCAAGAGGAACCACTTCAGGAGCGTTACTTGCCTATTCAGGAAGAACCTTTTCAAGAGTGTTACTTGACTCTTCAGGAGGAACCTCTTTAGGAATGTTTTGTGCCTCTTCGGAGAAACCTTTTTAGGAGCGTTACTTGCATCTTCGAGAGGAACTTTTTAAGGAACATTTCGTGCCTCTTCGGGAGGAACCTCTTCAGGAGGGTTACGTGCCTCTTCGGGAGGACATGATGATGATTATTCATTTCTCCTTTTCCGCGGACCTGGGTCCTTTAAACCTATATATCTGCCACGCTTCTGGCGTATTGCAGATTCTTTTGCTACTATAGTTTGACTTTGTCCTATAGGGACATTAATCCTAGAAGGTGCATTTATAGCTGGTACATGTGACTTTGTCACATTTGCTACATCGTTAAATGCATTAGGTAATCTATTTGTCATTTCTTGTAAGTACACAGTTTTTCATACTTCATATTGTGAAGTACGTGGATCTAGATGAGACATACTGGAAGTATTCCTTGTCAATTCTCGCCATTCTTCAGGAACTATCTTATCTCCCTCTAACAGCAGGAATATTGTCTCATCATATGGGCTCTTTCAGAGCCTTCAATTATTTGCACAGGTCCAACTATGGTGGATACCTATCATGGAATGAACAACAATTCTGAGAAAAATTTCTGATTTTTCAGAATGGTGTGTGTTATAACGCTATCTACCAAGCATAGATTGTCCTCCATTCCATGATCCATACCTTAAATAATAAATCAATATAAATATGTAATCACATGATATAAGCTGAAATAATTAAATCATTCACCATAAATTAGGACATTAACGAAAAATAAAGATCCACATCATAAAGGAAAAGTCTAAGAAACATGCATCTCAAATGAATAAAAAATAATCAAGTTTGTGAATGTTCAAAGAATTATTGGTCTTCTAGGCCATGCCAGGGGATGCTCCCAAGTGAGTGTTAAATGTCCCATTGTCTAGAGGTTGGCTGTCCTCATTCTCAAAGAAGTCTCAAGTCTCTAAGTTTGTAATGTCAATTGGAGGCCTCTCAGTGTCATTGTATTCCAATTCCAGCCTTTCAGATCATTTGTCTCTGCTAAATGAACAGATGTCTTGTATGCTTTGTATTGTTCCGCCACTTCCTCTGGTGCACGGCAAGTGCGTGACCAATGCCCACTTCTTCTACATCTATGGCACATGTCATCAGGACGGTGGGTAGGATTAGCCGGTGGATTATAGTTGTTCATATGCTGAGGGACAGGCCACTTCTAGTATTTTTGAATTTTGGAGGGGGACTTTTAAAACCACCTCGTTTGGAGGAGTTATGTCTTTCATTCCCCATTCCTCTGCCTTTGTTTGAGTTAAAACTGGCATTTGCTTCACGAACTACCAAAGATCCAATATTTCTGGAGTTATGATTTTTCATCAATACTATGCAATTTTGTTCAGCGACTAGGAGACAGGAGATAAATTCTGAATATTTGGAGAAGCATCATACTCGATATTGCTGTTGCAGGAGCACATTCGAGGCATGAAAAGCGGTTAACGATTTCTCCAACATCTACTCTTCCGAAACCTTTTCACCACATAGTCTTAATCAGGAAACAATATTGAAGAGGGCAGAGTTGTATTCAGATACTGTTTTATAATCCTGTATTCTCATGTTTAACCATTCATTCTGGGCAGCTGGTAGTATGACCATCTTCTGGTGATGATACCTATCCTTCAGGGATTTCCATAGGCCTACTGGGACTTCCTCAATAAAGTATTCATTTTTTAGGTCTTCATGTATGTGATGGCACAGGAATATGAGGGCTAACGCCTTTTCCTTTAGAGAGATCTTGTTACATTCCTTTGTGGTCTCTCCTAGTTTCTTGGATTGCAAGTGAATTTTAGCATCCAATTGCCAAGATAAGTAATTCTCTCCATTAATGTTAAGTGCTTTAAAGTCAATTTTAGCCAGATTTGACATCATGTAAGACTGTAATAGGAAATATGTATTAAGTTAACCGTGTGCAAATAATCAATAAAGTAAAACGAAAAAAAATAATGAAACCTTAACATCAAAAGTAATTAAGGAAGGAATTTAAACATGACAAAAAAAAAATTTGGCCAATGGAAAGTTAGAACATTAGGTTCTCAACTTTGAGAATCAGAGCTGTAGGTTCTGTCTAGACTTCAGGCTTGATTTAGAACTTCATGTTCATAATACATAAAATTAGAATTGCAGGTTCTGTTAAATCTTCAGGTTTGAAGTAGAACTTTTGGTTCTAACAAATGATCAGAATTTCCGGTTTTGTCACATTTTCATTTTTAATTTCATGGCTGTATAATTTATTTGGACTTTTGAATAAAAAACTTCAGGTTTTGACTTATGGATATGAATCTACAGGTTCATATCAGTATTCCAACTTTTAGGACTGCTGGTCCATAGATCGGTGAACTTTAGGTTCAGTTTAAGAACTTCTGATTCTAAATTGTGATCCATTCATAATATTGATAAATTTAAATGAAAAAAAATCATGCAAGAGGATGGACAATAACCAAAACACAGATGAACAATAACCAAACACTATGATTACTTTAAATAAGTATTATAAACTGATTTCATGCATTCTAATAGATTGGATTTAACTATGGTTTAGATAGCACTTACTGTGACTGCAGTCTAGAAAAAAAAATTGACCGTTGAAATTCTGATCTGTTGTGTCTACTAGATAGTGCTCGTTGCTACAAATATGCAAAACCAAGTTGTTCGTTGATCGGAGGTCTAATGAAGAGGTTATGCGCTGACCAAAAAATGAGATAGACTTATGGCGTGCGTTCCGATACACTCCTGGTGGCTAAAAACGAGAGTAACAACAATGACTTGTTGTTTGCACGCTTACCGAAGCAGAGTAATTGAAAAGTAAGATGGGCTGGAAACGAGAGTTGTAACAAGATGTCCTTTTCAAATGCCTTTTGTTTTGGATTATGCACGCAAACCAAGGTCTTTTTGTTTGAAACAAAAATTGTGGCAAACAGAGAGGAGAGAGCAACTTGTTGACACACGCAAACCAAGAAGAGAAGCTACTTGTTGACGTGCATAAGGACTGAGGCAAACTGAGTCACGCATGCAGAAGAAGGCTTGGGGATTTTTTTTTTTGGTTTTTCTTCATGTTGATAATGTGTTAGAAAAGAGAGAGACCAAGAGAAAGAATATTAGAGGGAGAAGAGAGAGAGAGAGAGTTTCCTATTATCTCATTAACTGTATATACAAATACAAGAGGAGAAGTCTATTTATAGGCAAAGTAACCTCATAAGAGAGGAACCCTAATTCTAACCCTGACTCATCTTAAGTGGGCATCCACCCAAGATCCATATCTTATAACAGTTTTGACATCTCACAACAATGTAACATCCCATAACAACATGAACATGGAGTACAATATTAGATAGTTTTGAACATCCCAAAGAGTACCAAAACACCATCGGTGACATGAACTTTAGATCTAATTAATATATTGTCCAACAGCTACGCATTGCTTCCACAACTACTTATTTTTCTTTCTATCTAATAGGTTATTTTTCAGTTCTTTTATTAGATCTCTCTCCATCTAAGACATCTCCAAAGAACACTGAGGAGTTATATTAGCCAGCACGTGATTACAGTTATGGAAAAATGAGATACAGAACAATGAATATTTCAGGTAGTGAGAAAGCAAACAAAAAAACAAAAAAAGAGAAAAAGAAAAAAGAAAAAAATAAAGAAAGAAACATAAGAAGTTTTTACATGAATTAAGATCAATTCTTCAATTGAAATCATCTTAAAACACCCAAATTCAAAACTCTAAGAAAAAAAGCCCACCTTTAGACCCATCCTAAAACCCTCAAATTAAAAGACGCCCAAATTAAAGGCCCTAATCCTAATATTCTAAAAAAGGAAAATCAAAATGAGAAAAATCCTTTGTTGTGGTTGAGAGAGAGACCTGCCTAGGTTGCACATAAAGAGAGAGAGAGACCACATAAAGAAAGATGGGGGACATGTGTAGACATAATAGACACAATCATTTTATAGTGGTCCGTTCCCTGATCTACATCCACTCTCAATTGGCATTCATTATCCGAGGCTTTCCAAAAGGCGCACGCCAAACCCGACAACCTAGATTTTTTGATGTAGTGTTTTGATAGCATAGTTCTACTTTACCAATTCATTTTATTATAGAAGTTTGAATACAAAGTCTACTCTTCTTTACAAAATGTGAGAATATATGAAAAAATAAATCAAACACAACCAATAACAGATATTACTTGATAACCGCATTCGATGTAGAGATCTGGAGTCCAGACTCAAGCTTTAGCCTCTGTAGCAATGATCCTTGGTACTAGATGATCTCCTAATGTAACATAATAAAATAGATCGTAGAGGCTATGGTATCTATTTTTTTTTTTTTTAGATAATCCTATGAAGAACTTAACTTAGATCATAATCTATTCCACAAACTCTCTCTCTCTCTCTCTCTCTCTCTCTCTCTAACGGGCTTAAATTCTCAATATGATTTTCCCATGAAGGATTTGGAGAGGTAGAAGAAAGATTAAAGAGTGAAAGGAAGATTTTACTATCTTGCTAAGGTTTTCTCTGAAAAGCCTTTTAGTGGTCGTGTCTCTAGATCTTTATTGAAAGTCATCTATTTATAGTTTTTGACTTTTGGTCCACCGAGGTATAAGCTTTGGTCGTTTGAGGTGCCAAAACAGGCAACACAACCTAGAGACAACGGCTTATTTGACTATCGGAAGATTTTCAAAAAACTAAAAAATTCTTGCTCATTCTCAAAAGAGTATAACTAAAATTGTATATTTCAAAATAGTTTAAATACTTTCCATAGTTCTTTCAATTAAATTCTTTTCAATAGTTTCTCTTCAATCATTGGGCAACTATTTGATTTTCAACATGTATAAATCTACTATTGTGACTTGGAAGAATTGATAGATGCAAAATAGTTGTAGGGCCAGAGGGCAAATTGTAAGAAGTAGATTATCTTTTATATAATTCAAATATCTTTAGTCAAACAATAAGAATATTTGTTTCTAAAAGGAATTGTCTGCAAAGAAATAAATGTGATCAGATGTTGGTGGGGAACCATTCACTGTACATGAATATGGCTGATATGGCCCCACCAATCACTACATTGTACCTTATTTTTATATAAATGTTATCAAATGGACTCATTGAAATAAATGATGACTCATAGATTTATATGAGCCATCACTATAAATTTGTCGGCTGGGCTCATCTTTGAATTCCAAATCATTTAAAAAGCCAATGTCCTATCTTGTTCTATCATTGAAGAAAAATTATATTTTGAACAAGAATTATGTCCACAATAAACATGCTGACGTTATTAAAATAAAAAATATCATGATTCAAATCATGTGCTTTTGAATGTTATAATCTCGACAATGGGCATAAATCCCATTGAAGTAAAATTTTCTTTAATTATAAAATTAGGTAGCATGGTATTTTAGTTGCTCAGTGATTGGAGAGACATGACTAGAGAGGACTTGATCGAAAGAAGTATGAAACACTTTCAATTATTTTGAAATATAAAAGAAGCTTTAACAAAAAGGCCCCTTTATTTTTAAAAAACCTCAAAAGGCCCTTTTCTTTTTAGTTTTTACAGAAAGGGCCCTGATTTGATTGTATAACATGTGACTGTTACATCTTTCTTGGATAAATGATAGAAATACCCATTACTTAAGCTTAATAAATCTCACTAACTCATGCTACTTTCAATGGGGCCTACCTGTATGCATGATGACATAGAAAGATATGGTGATGGAAAGGCTTGGATCAAAATAAGTAACATCAAGGCATTAAAATGATTTTAGCCTTTGGTATTAGGTCTTCAAAGTTTAAGGGGCAAACTTGCCTTTTTATCTATAACTCAAGAGACAAGTCATTTGACTTTTTTAAAGGCTAAAATTAGTCATAAAAAAAAAAACCTGAATTGTCAAGTTACTTTGGTACAGTTAGATTGTCAGTCGAGATAGATTTTTGGTAAAAATATAAAAACAAGGTGGCCATGTTGAGGTTTTGTAAAAACATATGGTCTTTTCTGTAAAGGATTCTTAGAAGCTCAAGTGCAAAGGAATTCCACTATGTTAGAGAAGTATGAAATTCTCCAAATAGGAATTCGAAAATGAGCGAGCTTGGTCCCACATCCTTTATTTTTTTCAAAGGAAAAAAGCACATGACAGGAGATAAGCTATCACATCATATTATAAATTCTCCATCACACTTAGGATATATTTTTTTACTAGAACTCCTAACAAAAATTCCTCGAATTCTATAAAAGAAATATGTCCTAAATTCTTATAAAAAACTCTATATAAATCCAAAATTCTTATAAAAAAATTATATGTAAAGAAATAGACCCAAGCTTTTTACATGTATAATCAAACATCAAGTTCTAGAATCACAGTGCCATTACGAGCAAAAGTTGCATGAGGGTTCCAATCGCGCACAAGTGGGTCCACGTGAAAAACAAAACATAGTGCTTTATATCAACACCTTTTAGGGTCATGATTTCACCTAATGTCCTAAAAAACCCAACAGCTAAAACTCCAATAAAAAAAACTGGCCCTAAAACAACCATTAGATGGCAACCATGGGATGGGACTAGTTAATATTTGTTATCTTCTAATAAAATTTTATTTTCTCTATTTCCTTTCCCTTTTAAATATAAATATATTAATGAATCCGTACCGCTGATAGGAGTGTGCCAGCCGCACAATAAACCCCGGCCCCAGGAGCCTATAAAGCCTGCGCTCCGAAAGGAATACTACCATCTCATTTCGTCTCGACGAAGAGAAGAGAAGAGAAGAGAAGAGAATCAGAAGGGAGATAAAAAGGCAATTTCCACAGCTCAAGCTTCTCTCCAAACCCTAACCCTAACCCTAACCCTAGGAAGAAGAAGAGGAAAGCAGAACTCAATCGATCGGAAATGTCAGGAATCGGTCCGATTAGTCAGGATTGGGAGCCCGTCGTCATCCGCAAGAAAGCTCCCACCTCCGCCGCCAAGAAGGACGAGAAGGCCGTCAACGCCGCCCGTCGCAGCGGCGCCGAGATCGAAACCGTTAGGAAATGTATATCTTCTCTCACAATCTCTCTTTCTATTCATTGATATTAATTCCTCTCTTCTAGGTTTTAGTAAATAATTCGGATGCATGATTTCGATGATAAGTTTCTATCCTTTTTCCTCTTTTTGCTTGATTTCTTATGGTGTCTTGTCTTTTGATCTGGATTAGTACATGGACTTTTTACCTAAGAGGAGTCATCTTGCAGAAGCAATCGAATCGAACGATGATCGATTTAATATGCTATTGCATTTTTCTTGTTGGCTGATTGATGCTGGAAAGGGATATGATGACGATGATGATGATGATGGTAGAACTCATCAGCATCATCATCTTTTTCATCAATCTAGGGTTGGCTTAAATAGTTCTTGTCTGAATCTCTTGAGACCAAATTCCTATCCCTGTGTGAATGAGCTGCCATAATAAGAGGCTTGGCAGTGAAGTCTTAGACCATTTATTCCTAAAAGACAACGACATTCGTAGAAGATATTCTAAGTATTATATCTAATATATGATTCTGTTTTCCTTAGACTTGTGTTCTCCATCATGAATCCATCGCAATCTTCTTGCAAAACTTTATATTGACTCTTGCCTTGTAGCATTTTGCAGCTGTTACTATCAATAATTTTACATTTGGTTGGTACTAGTATGTTGAGGTGAGTGATGAATTTCAGAACTGAAAATGAAGGATTCTTATGGAGGAATATATATATATATATATATATATATAGATATAGAGCAATGCTCTCCTAAGCTGAAGCTTAGCTTATCCTAAGTTGGAATAGTGCCGGTCCCACCAATCAAAGTTGATTATATCTATTTTTTGCATGATGGAACTGGAAACCCAGTTTTAATTGGATTTATCTTGATTTTGGAGACGATCATCATGCAAAAAAACAACGATAATTAGCTTTGATTTGTGGGACGGCACCGTTTCAGCTTAAGATAAGCTAAGTTTCAGCTTAGGAGAGCTGCCCCATATATATATATATACACATATAGGGAGGTGCTCCTGCGAGAGTATCTCTCACCGTGCTATGAGAGATAAGGTGGGGACCCTCACATTTAAATTGTTTGCATTGGATATGGATGTGATGACCCCCACCTTATATCTCATAGTAAGGTGAGAGCATCTCCCATATATATATATATCAATGGGTAACATTAATATTTTATTAAGTAATGAAAGGAGCACAAGAATCTAACACGGCCAAGGTGCCATTGAGGAGAAGTTCCTTCATGCATGTTGAGGGTCCCTCAAGGTAAAGCGTTAGTAGGTGAAGAGGGCATGCATGGAAGTAGTAAGGATGGATCTAAAGAAGTGCAGCCTATTTGAAGATTTGGCCCAGGATGGACTAGAATGGTGGAGCGGGATTTCTGTAGCTGATTCCAACATTGTTGGGACAAGGTTTTGATGATGACGATGAACGGAAATAGTACAAAAAGGATAAAAAACGATAATAGTATAAACATTATATTTCTACAAAAAAATAAAAATTTATAAACATTATATACTATATGAGTGAATCTGGCAAACCCAACTCGCAATAATGCCCTACTTTTATCTTTCCATTACTGTAGTCCACATTAATGATATTTCTATCAATACTCTTTAGCCAATCCATCCGCTAACTCATTCAGTGTCCTAATATGCTGAAACTCATGAGAAATCTTATTGCAAAAGCCGAGTCTCTCTTAGAATAAGCAACATTCACAACAAGCCTTTATCTTCTTACATACCCACTTCATAACATTTTCAGAATTACTTTTAATATCGCACTTCCAAAGAAATCTGATTTTTCAGAATTACTTTCAATATCACGCTTCCAATTAAATTTGATTTGAAAATGATCAAAGCCTCTTTATTTATTTATTTATTTTTTGAAATAGTGACTAGATTTCACAAAAGCTGTGCAGTATAATAGATATTGAATAAAAAAGGGCCTGAGAGAGGCGAGGAACATGTAAGAAATTGACAAAGTTCATCACATATTGACAAGCGAATCAAAAGAAAGGACTAAGTTTCTTCTTAGAACTCCATCTTTATCCATACAACTATATCAGAGTATTTGGAAGCTGCTCACAACAATCAAACCATCCCAAAATAGATCTCCACATCTCCACAGCTATTGGGCACATCTACAGTGAAGAAGCAAGTGATCAACTGTCCACTGGTGCCATCCAATCTTTTCTATCCATTGGGATATATATATTCTGAATGTGAGCCACCAAAGACCGAAATTGGAATCCTCTATCTACTTTAAATTTCTTCTAAAATTGGGTCCCCACTCCCCATATCACTTGATCACCTATTCTTTCCATATGATCTCCCACTTAGCACCTCGTTCCCGAGCACAAACCAACATTTCAGGAAATTGGGTGGCTAGAGCGGAGTTTCCACTATCCGAAAGAGGACTGTCACCTGTGCGAGCTTCGAATATAACTTTCTTTGAGAAAGCATCCCTCACCCATAGGATACCCTTCCACATACTTGAATGGCATGGTGAACTATCCCGGTTTTTGCCAACCTTCCCTAGATATATCATATTTGGAAAAGAAAACTTGCTTCCACAAGCCAACCGACTCATCCCACATGCTCCACAACCATTTGCCAAGGAGGGCTAGATTCATCTCCTTTTGAGCTCTAATACCCAAGCCACTTTCTTCCTTTGACTTGCACACTTGGGTCCATTTTTTTTAATCAAATGATATTTCTTTTTCTCGCCATTTCCTTGCCAAAGGAAATCTTGTTGCAATTTTTCAATACCCTTGATGAACTTTGCGTGATTCTTAAAGAGAGGAATGAAGTAGATCTGAAGGTTTGTTGGAGCCACTCAAGACCTCTTTAATTGTTGTCTTATCTGCTTCATTTGATTCTTTGACACCTGCTGGTCCTTGAGAAGAGCCAAGAATTTCAGGCTCTTGTTCCTCAATGCTCCCACCTATACCTGCTGGTTTTGATTTGCTTTTGGAAGCCTTGCCTCATATTAAACTTGAAAAAAACCTTCCTGCAGTGATGATCCTTGTGCTACAATTAGCTTCTTCTCTCGCTATTTTTGATAACCTCCGATCTTGATTTATCATTAAACTCCTCTTTGGTCATGGCCCTATGTGCGATTCTAGCATTAACGAGCTCAATTCTCTTCTTTTCTTGTGATTTTTGACCTTTGAAAAGCCTTAATTTCTCTCCTCTGATAGTGACCATAATACTTCAAAAAGGAGACACACCACAAGATCTAGGAATTGATGAATCGGAGATGCCTCTCATTTCCATCAAATACCAAAATCTCAATGATGTGTTTCCATCTATGATACCCGGATACTTGTACAGGCCCAACGTATCCGTATCGGACTGATACAACACTTGTATTGGTAATGGTACCTGATATTGCATCGATAGTTCTAGGGAACAAGTTTGACAAATCCTACCTATAGGCTATAACGTCCTCTATTTCATATAGCTATTTTAATATTTTTACTTCTTACTATAAAAAAATGCTAGAAAGTGATGAAAACAATGATAATTTCATTGATTCAAAAGTGATCTAAAGAAAAAATTAGGACACATCCATTTCCGTGTCCTAGATTTTCAAAAGTGAGGAGTCGTATCCCCTATCCTTGTATCAGTGTCCGTATCCGTATCCAGGCATCATAGGGTACCATATGTACTTTCATAATTTGCAATAAATAAATGATTAGCTGTGTTACACAAATGACACATTGAGGACAATTTTTTGGAGCTTTTCTCCTCCTATGGACATCCATTGTGATAAGTTTCTTGGCTATGTTTGCCAGCAGAAAGCTTTCACTCTAGGAGTGATACCTTCGAAGCCAATGAGCGAAGGAAATTGCCCTGCGTATTATATTAGGTGAGAGGTTCAAGAACATGAATCTTGTAGAGCATTCTCCTATTGAATCCCAGTTCCAAATTATCATATTTGCAGTCCTGCGAATAAAAGAATTGTTAAGAATAGACAACATGAACTTGTGCTCAACTGATTGTGATTCAGACAATGACCTCCTGAAGACTAAACGCCAAACCCAAGGCAACTCTTTTGCCCAATAACTTGTGATTTTGATCAATGACCTCCTAAAGACTAAATCCTCTATCTGTGGACTTTGGATGCCCAACTGGACTCAGATCCTCCATACTTGACTCAATCCTAAGACCCACCCTCCCCCCCAACCCACCCAACCACCAACCCCCACAAAAAAAGGAAAAAGAAAGAGTTCACCCTCCTCGCCTACCTTGAAAATACCTGTGCTAAATCCTCCTTCCCTTGCTTCTTGAGAGGAGTATCCATTGAGTATTCCTTTACTGCTTACGCAATATCTTTATTGACTCTACCTCTGTGGGTCCATCTCCTGACTGCCACTTCTATAATTGGCATGGCTAATTTACTTCCTTTAAATTTCATATGCATCCATCCACAGTTTAATGTATATTCATGCTCTCTATGGTCATCACCTTGGAGTCCACTGAGAATATTGATTGAACTCATCATCTGAATTCACTACTGAATTGAAATCATCCTTTGAGTTTGCCTTGAGATGGAGGACTCAATGAATCATTTATAATCAGGGGATTGATATTTCCATATGCAACAACGTCAAAGATACTACCTCTATGATAAACTTCTACCCCTCATCATTGGGCCATTCATGGCTCATGCTTTTAGGTGTGCCTACATCATTCAAATTCGGAGAATTCAACTGTGTCCGGTTGTAGTTTCTCTTACTAGGGCACACTCCCAACCATGACAAACACCATAATTGAAAAACTGAGAGGACTTTTAAATTAATGATGAGCATGAAAATACAATTGAGGCATATCCTCTATGTATAGGATTGTCCCTCTCTTGCTTAGTATTTAGCAAGTAAAACTTAACTAAAATTAAAGAAGTCTAAATAAAATAAGAAGCATATATAGTAGCAATCCTAATCAAGTAGGGCTAGAAAATAGAAATAGTATAGAAAGAGGAATCTGCAGTAGCTCTCGGTCAAATTGGGCCCATGGGCTGAACCCAATGGACTGGGTTGGCCTATGTTTGGCCCAGTTGACTTGGGCCTGGTTCGTACTGCATCAAATACCAATTGGCGTGACAACTGTTCATTTTCGTTGGAAGGAGACCCACCACTTCTCGCTCGACCGGTTTTTCCTCTTGCATAAATTATACATATCTTTTACTCCTCACTTCAAGGCTCCAACAATATTTCTTCACTGTGGGCACTGGGCAGCATATCTATCATAATTAAAACAAACCCATTTTTTGAAATTTGTCTTTGGAAGCAACCTTTTCTGTGTCAAACTCACCATCAGATACCAGTCTCCACAGATCCTAGAGTACTGTTTTGTTTTTCACTGATAGAATAATCATCTTAATTATCTTAGGATTCATTCACAGACCCTATGGGCCTTACGTTATATATAAAGGAGGCGAAATAAAGAAGACAAAAAGAAAGAGGGAAGAAGGGGAAAAGATAATAAGAGAAATAGACGAAGGACCATTCAAAAAAAAGAAAAAAGAAAAAGAAAAAGAGAGAAATAGATGAAGGGAACAATAGTGATAAACTGGTTTTTTATTATTTTTTTTTATTTTAAGTTTTTCTGAATGAGATTAAAATACTTTGTGTTTGAACAAAGATAATAAAAGGGAAGGGAAAGGGGGAATTACTGATCTCTATAGTTCGATTAATTATGATCTTCTTATGTAGGTGGAGAAGCATGTTTAGTGTATTTATTTGGGTGTTTGGTAAGGAAATGACTTTCAGTATTCATGTTTTGTTATTTTGGCAGTTTGAGGAATTTCTTCTTGGTGTTGATTACTATTATTGACACTGATTATTGGAAGAAAAAAAGTTACCATTTAATAGAAAATAAAGAGAGAAAGAAGAAGATAAATATATAAAAAGAAGCAGAAAGTACACCTGTAATCTTCGGCGGGAGTTTTCCAGTCAGCCAAATACGAGAGCTTGGTCCCAAGGCAAGAATAATAAGGGATGGGGGGAAAGGATTGTGAGAGTAATGAAACAAGGCTAGTTGCTTTGGTAGGGCAAATTACCCTTCTGTGTGTTCTATTTATAGGGGGACAGCATGACTCAAACCCAGGTCTTTGCATTTATGCAATGGGTCTTTGGCATTTTTTTTTCGCAAATAACTGGTGATTTTAATCTACAAATTTTGATCTCCAAAAATTGATGATTTAAAAAACTATAGATTTGCCGCAACCAAGATGGAATAGACCTATTCACCACAACTCTATACAGGCTTGGGACCTTATCCTGACTCCTGTTCACCCTATTGCCTATAGCATTTTTAAAACTTAACTCTTTCTACGCCCATCTTCTTTGAGACATCTCTCATGTTTGATGTCACGCATTCCAGTGCGAATCCTGGACCTCCTTTGTCCGACTTTACACACGCACACATATATATCATTGTCATCAAAGCGCTGCATATTCTCCTTCGCTCCTTCCTATGGGAAATTATGTTGAATCTTCTCTGTTCTTGCTACTGAAATTTGGAATCGTGAACAACAGCATATAGTACACCAACAAGTTCATCAAGCATGTTTTGATAAGGATGTTACGCTGCTTAAAAGAAATATACTGCCCTTTCTATAGTTGAAATAATTAAACACATTATTACGGTGTAGTTTATAATTTTGTGGGATGTGTGGATTCTTGAAGGTACCATGACAACACTATTACACATTGTGGCCAAGATATGTTTCATTTTTGTTACTTGAAGCATTTACTTCTTTATTATAGATAATTGATATGATTTATCAGTCTGTTATATTAAAGACTCTTGACGAACTTGTGGATGAAATAAATAGAGGAGCATGTTCAAGAGTACACTTGAAATTATTCAGTTCATTACCTTGATGGAAACAACTATTCATATTAAATTGAGATATTTTCTTGTTTCCATATTTTCTGATTAGTGAAGAATTATCCATTGGCTCTGTGATTTTTAAACTTTATTTTATAATAGGAAGTACTTGCATGCTTCCTATTCTTTCATGATTATCCAGTATATGTAGAACTATACTAACACACGACTATTTATATTTTTCAGCTGCTGCTGGTACGAACAAAGCTGCTTCTAGTAGCACCTCTTTAAACACAAGAAAGCTTGATGATGAAACGGAGAATCTTGCTCGTGAGTACTTTTTACTTAGCTTTTTTCATCATCATCATCTTAGCCTCACCTCATCTATTTGAGTAGGTTTAGTGGGCTTTACTTTACTATATTGCTCAAATAAGCTCCAGTGGTCATACTACCTTCAATTCTATAGCTTTGGAGCATGAAAGTGAGGCCCTTCTGCATGCACACATATCATGATTCTTGAAACTACTATGGGTGTCAATTCTTCTTCTTAAGGAAACCTTGGCATCTCTGCTACATATGGAATCTATGTTTTCTACTCTTTCATTCATACTTACTTAAATCCATGTTCTAACGCTTCCTAAAGAGTTATGGAGGTGTGCAAGGGTTTGCTGAAGCTAAGATTTTACTCGTGAGCGTAATGGTCATAACCTGCTTGACTGTGAGACTGACTGGTCAGACAAAGATGAAAGTCAGCCATTGTGATCAAGGGGTCTCATGTGGAGGGCCTTGGGCCAAAGTAGTCTGTAGTAATTTGTTCCTTATTGCAACTAGTTGCGAGCACTGGTGTCAAGGGTTGGTGAGCTGATTTTGTTAACCAAGGTACAGGCACTGCAAGAGTACGCCAAAAAACTGTGGGCGGTATGTAATCTTGGTAAACGGTTGTGGTTCAGCTTATCGGAATCCACTCTCTGGTCTTCGGGGATGTTTTGCTTTAGTATAGTTCAAGTGTGATCATTGGGGTGAAAAGAAAGTTCTGCTTACTTCTTTGAAGGCTGCACACACTACCTAATGTTTCTTGGTCTGATATCACTTGAGGCCACTCTCTCTCTCTCTCTCAAAAGAATAAAAATAAATAAATAAATAAATAATAAAAGAGAAATTTGAAGAAAGAAAGAAAGAAAAACCATGCTAACATATGTTATGGTGCTCTTTCTTGAAAGTGGTACACCCACACCCTGCATGCATGCTAGTATAATACGTATACATTGTTCATAACTTTCTAGTCTGTACCCCTTATAATTTCTTGAACATGTAGCCCTTTTAGATGTTGTGCAGGGGTTGTTTTTGTTGTTCTTTGTATGTTCACAAACTATCTCAATTGGGATTCCTTGGTTTTCTCTTTCTTTTTCTTTTTCTTTTTTAATTTTTTGAGCTCTAGGTTCCCTCTGATGTATTCATTTCTAGTTCTTTTTCTTGCAACTCCACATATCCATCTGAGCGAGTGAATCTTAGTTATGTGTGCTTTATCTTCTTCTTATTTCTTTGCCCATAATTCAGGTCTACTACATCATTGGTTTAACCATTGTTGTTACAATCCTATGATTCGTATCCTGAATTTTATAATTCTTAACGAATTCTAAGGAAAAATATTCATATCTCTCCAATGTATAGGTGAATTTTAGGATTCGTTGTGACTCTAACAATTCGATACATTCTTAATGAAATCTTGCAATTTGTGCGATTTTTCTGGGTGTGAACAGCCAGGACCATATGGTTAATATTAATAACATTTTCTTCTTCTTTTTGTTTTGTAGTGTTTTTATTTTTGAGAGGTTATGTTGTGATTAAGGAAACCTCTTAAAAACTTGTGGGATTTTGCAGAGGTTTTAGAGATAATATGGAATTGCATGTGTCTAAACCGTTACATAAGGGCTTTATCCTACATGTTCTTTTTTCAGTTTTTCTTCCCTTCACAAACACTTATTTAACTTCATGAGTCACATCCTATTCATGTAATGTACCGTTGATGATTTGGATTTTATTTTTAGTTTTTTATTTCAAGATAACAAAAAAAGTGACTTTTTTATTTTCCCGGTAAAGCTGATATTAAACATATTTAACTATTTATACATATTTCATTTTTAATATGTTAATATTTGTCAATGATGTTCTTCATATGATTGTATCATTGTCTTAATTGTCATTCTAATCGTCATGATATGCTTCATACAATTATATCATGCTCTTCATATGTTTCATACAAGAACTGCAATTTTTTTAATTTTTATAATGAAGAATAAGAAATCATATGATTCATTATATGTTTCACGGTGTGATTCAATCAACCCTTCGAATGGTTTGCGATACAGTTTAAGTTTTGAAAACAGTGAGTCTAACCATGGTTCAAAATAGCGGCAGCCACATTATCGGCCATAGTGGCCTGCTATTTTGAAAATAGCGGCGCTATGGTCTAAAACCTAGTAGAGCCAAGCAATTTTAATTTAAAACATTGTTTTTCCTATTTCTTTTCCTCGGTAGCCTTTCCTAATGTCATCTCTACTTTTATATGTTTCCAAATCAGTAAAAGAAACCACAAAATTGGCTGCTACACAAGATTTGACTTCTTTTAACCATTTAAAAATTTCACACTGCTATGCTACTATGAATCTCTATTACATAGCGTTTTGGCCACTGGCCGCTATTTTGATCCTTGATCTAACTACTATCTTATTAAAAAAAAATCATAAAAAAGTACTATCTTAAAATAATTCTCAGTGAGATCTGTTAACTATTTTGCCTGTAATATATTTTTACATGTTTTTAATTTTTGTTTTATATGAACAATTCAAGTTCCAAATTCCTATCCCTATTCATTCTATTGAATATTTGTGAGGTTTATCTGCTACTCCGACCTATTTACATTCGACACAGGGATATTGTTACATTCTATTGCAAATTGCAATTCATTGTTTTTTATCAAAAAAAATTCTTGCAGTGGTGGGTTTTGGGGGGTGTTTGGAATCAGTGAGATTTTGTTCTTTTTAATAAAATGATGGGTGCTTATTTTTTTGGATGTTGTATCTCAAATTTATTTATTTATTTCAGGATAATTTTTATAAAGGAAATTGTTTTTTTTTTTTTCTTTTCATATCCGAAATGGATCTGTGGGATGCATATATTTTACTAATATTTACTAGAAGGATATGCTTTGCATATAACTTTCTTGGAATTAGATATACTGTAAAAGTTCTGATTCTTTTTCTTGAGTCTGCTTGGTCTCTTTGGGGGTCTTTTTGTTCTCCTTTCTTTTCTTTTTGGGTGGTTGATAGCTTTTCAGAGTACGGCTATCTTTAATGAAATAAGGTGTGAAGTTATACTGATCAAGAAGAAGATAAAGCCAACGAGGGAACGACTAAATCAATAAAATAAAGATCAGATAATTTCGATATAGTTACGGATTTTTTACAGGATGGTAAGTTTTAGTTGCATAACTCGGGAATTAGATTTACAGTAGACATGACTAGCTGTATAAGCATTACGGTCAAAGGAAGAAATAGGAGATTAATAAAATATAATGCGAAGCTACTGAAAGAAGAAAGTGGAGGCCTATCCTAATCGAGGAAAGAAAAAATCAGATTTCTTTGAAGAGGAAACAAATAGCTTATTACAGATCAGATGATGATAATGTGAGATTTGGATTTGGATTCATTTATATGCCATATTCTGGATCATAAAGCATGTATGGACTTGTAGTTGCTTGAAATTTTTTTTTTACATGGTGAAGTGTTGGACTGACCAATAGACATTATTTCTGTTGAGGTTCTTCTGAAATTTCTGAAATTACAGACATGCTTAGTAAGTATATAGAGGAGCAATACTGCAATAATGAAAATCTGGAACATTAAGTTGGATTTTGCAGAGTCTGAACGTCCATAAATTTCATTGTGGAGTGGCGCACTTGCTGATTTGATGTGCAGAATGGAGCCCAGCTGATTTTGATCAGATGGGCATCTTCTATTTGTAATGTAAAAGTCAGATTCGGAATGGAAGGACACCATGAATTTAAAAATAGAAAATGTAGGATTTTACAAATAGAAGTATCAGTCTATCAGATACCATAAGGAACAATGTCTTGCGGTTCCAAGCTATAGATCAGTTGGTTGCGACATGGGTGTGTGAGTGGGAGTGCGTGTTCGAGTCTCAAAAAAAAATGTGTTGCCCATTTTTAAGCATTCAAGTGTCATTTTAGAAGAAGAGATATATAGCTGGAGCACATACAAGAATAAAAATTGGCTGGGTTAAACAGGTGACGTGCCTCAACCAACTCCTGTGGGTGTGTGGCACACATATGGAACATGAATGCACATGTTTCACAGGAGCATTTCCACACACACACAACACACATACTCTCGCTCTCTCTCTCTCTCTCTCTCTATATATATATATATATATATATATATATATATAGGGAAGTTTCAAGTGCATCTATCCCTCACTATAGGGTGAGGGACACTTCCATAATTGAGAATTTTCAAGTACAAATGTTACTTTTTAAGTACATAGGGTGAGGTACACTTCCTTGTCTTCATGTGCAAAAAGGGAAGTGTCCCTCACCCTATGGTGAGGGATAGATGCACTTAAAACTTCCCCTATATATATAACCTTACTATGAGAGTAAACATTTAGGTTGTTGGCACTGGATATGGATGTGAGGGCCCCCACCCTTACTCTCATAGTACCGTGAGAGTAACTCTCAGAAGAACATCTCCCACACAATGCGGGGTGATTGCTCAACTTGGTGATGTAGAACGGTGATCAATGCAGGGAGGGTAGGTGAAGATGGAGGGATAAGGGGTCTAGTACATGGAGTTTTAGGCTTTGCGCCACTCCTTTCGCAGGAGAGATTGCGAAAGAGTAAAAGCGCTCAAATCTGTTTTTCATTAATCAAGTCTAAGGAGTCAAATAGGCTTTATATCATTGTATAAGAAAAGAAATAACTCTTGAACTAATCTTTACCATCTAAATACATTGATGGTCAAGATTAAAACATTCACTACTTAAAATATAAACCATAAAATAAAATAAAAATAACTCTAAATGAAATGAAATAAAACATGAATTAAATGGGCTGGGCCCAATGGACTTGGTCGACCCATGGGTCAACCCATGGGTCTTGGGTCTGCCCTGCCACTTGGGGACCTAGGGGTCGATCCCTGGGAATGTGAGTGAAACTAATTTGCCAACATTACCATTAAAAATAAAATAAAATAATAATAATAATAATTTGCCAACACCACTCAACTATGAGTGTTGGCAACCATAGATGAAAATATCGGTATCGGCGGGCGTATCGGCCCGCCGCCAAACCGATACGAAGCGGGCGATACGTAGCGTATCGGGGATACGTATCGGCGTAGCGGTGCGATTTTAAAAAATCGCCAAAAAAATCTGAAAAAATTCCAGAAAATCCAGAAAATTGTAAAATGAAAGAAAATGTAGTTCTTTTGCAAAAGTAAGTAAGAAAAGGGGGCGTATCGGTGCCCTCAATATATGAGGTCCTGTATCGCTGTATAAATAGAAAATAATAGTAATGATTAGTTTTTTCACATGTATTAATGTTTTTTTAGTCATGTACTCATGTTAACTTAAAAAGTAATGAAAAGCTCATTAAAAAAAAATTAGAACATGAAATAAAGGCATAAGAAATTCTTAAGAGTTAGGTCATTAGTCATTACTCATTACTCATTACTCATTAGTGAACAACTGATTAACTGAACATTGAACAATCAAATATCAATACTTTACTACCTTCAGCATTCAAGGTTCAAATTCAATCAAGTGAATGAACTATAAAGTGATCAACAATCAACATTCAACACCAATTTAGAAATGACAAAGAGAGTAGAGAGTTAGTGAAAGAAATAGGAATTAGAAATACCTTGATCACCACCAAAAGGAATGTCTACCAAGATTCAAGGGGCTATGGTTATCCTCATTCCCATCAGTGTTATCATTTGTATTGGCACCATATTGAATTTGATATTGATGAGTATTGGGATCCACAAATCCAAAGAAGCCAGCCGCACCCACATCATAGGAACTTGGAGGAGGTGGAGGTGGTCCAGGTGGATATCTACCATATTGTGTTTCACCATAGTCACCATATGAGTAGGACCCCGAAGTTGAAGACTGTTCTTCTCCTTGTTGTACTTGACCATATGGAAAAAAGTCAAAATACTGTGAGTGTGAGGGTCCTTGTCCACCGTAACTAGGGTTCCATGAATCAGTCCATGATGCCGCTTGTTGTCCTCCAAAATCTCCACCCATATTTCCTTGCTGAGTACTACCTCCAGCCCCATGCGGTGAATCTCTTCGGCGCCGTTGATAACCACGGCTTGGATCAAATCTTCCAGATGGAGGTAACTCATGTACTTCCTCTACAGGAATGTCATCGTCTTCATCATGTTGATAGTATTCACTAGTACCACCTGTCCCACTGTCTCCTCCTCTATCTCCTCCACCATGGCTACTTGAAGAGACTGTGGTAGAACTAGCTTTCTCAGATGCAGGTTCTTTCCCACTCCTCCTAGTCCTACTACTGGTACCTTCTCCCTGAGGTGGCTGACCTTCTGCAGCTGCAGGTGCCTCACCCATGTCCTCACCTATCAACTCTTGAACCGTTTCCTGAAACCCCGGATCTGAATCTAGCACTGGATCCTCTATCTCGGCTAACCATGGGAGTAAGGGATCGTCGTCTCTAAATATGTGATCCAAATTAATGGGACAATAATCAGCACTATCCCTTACCCTTCTCTCCCTAATTCTGTGTCTCAACTTCAGATTGTAATGACAATACACAAGCTTGTTGAGTTTCTGCATGGTAAGCCGATTCCTGACCTTCGTGTGGATCAAAGAGAAAGTGCTCCAATTTCTTTCACAGTTGGAAGATGTTGTAGTTTGACTAAGGATGCGAATAGCCGCACTCCTTAGATGTGGAGCACTCTCCCCAAAATTCATCCACCAATCAGCTGAAATGCAAAAAATAAATAAAGAAAATTAGATCGTATCACAAGATATCTGCAATGTGGATATGTCTTTTGTTCATAGTCATACCAGGTGACATCTTTCCAATCGATCGTATCACAAGAGGGTCAGCAAAGGTTCCTTTCCTTTGTGTATAGATAGATATCTACAATGTGAAAAATAGATACAAGTCAGTAAACCCCTACAACATAATTAAATTCTCTTAAGTAACCACCCACTCACCTCTTGTATGGCCTCAACTTGATCATCTCGACCTAACAATTTCTTCAACACCTCCCGTAATCCTACCCGCAAGTCCGTATCTATTGCTTCGGTGTGTTGTTCGACATTGCGGTAATAGAATTCGGGATTCAAAAAATAACCTACATTATAAATATGTAGAATGTACTGTGAGCAAGCAAGATAATAAATACATTAGTTAGGAAAACAAAAAAGTATCAAATTCAAAGATATATATTAATTACCTGCGGCATGCAATGGATGGTGCAACTGATCGTTCCAACGGGCATCAATAATCTTTATATATTTTTCATGATATCTAACATTTTCCATGATGGATTGCTTTGCCCGATCCATTGCTTCATATATAAAGCCCATTGTCGGCTTGTCATCACCATCTACAAGCCGCAACACTTTAACTAAAGGCTCAAAAACCTTTAATATCTTCTTCACTTTCTTCCAAAATTTATTGTCCCTCATCAGGTTTGGGACTTCAAACTCCGGACCATGGGTTGCATTGCCCCATCTCGAACGAAGCCATTCTTCTGATGCAAACATCTGAATGAGCTCCGTTCTAAACTTTACAAGGCTTTCCATAGCCAGAAAATGGGTTGCAAACCTTGTTAATCCTGGACGCAGCAAGGCATGGTTATTTGTATATCTTTTCATCAAGCTTAACACCCATGAATGATCATATATAAATCTTGTAATTCCTCTGCATGCCTTGATCAATGAAGACACTTTTGTCTTCCTTCCAATCTCTTCCAAGATGAGATCTACGCAGTGTGCTGCACATGGGGTCCAGAATAAATGGGTCCTCTTCTCCATTAATTTCAAACCTGCTGCCTTGAAATTGGCGCCATTATCTGTAACAATCTGTACAATATACTCCTCTCCCACACTCTCTACAACTTTATCCATAAGAGTATATATATATGCGGCTGTCCGTCTATGTTCAGATGCATCAATGGACTTCACAAAGACGGTCCCAGCGACTGAATACACCAAAAAGTTTATTAATTGTGTTTGGGTGCCGCTGGTCCACCCGTCACACATGATGGTAACACCATTTTGTTGCCACATGGGTCTAAATTTTTCCACCCAAGCCTTTATTTCTTTAAATTCTTCTTCAAGATATTTAGTGCCCACATCATATACGGAGGGCGCCTGTATACCCCGCCCAGCTTCGGCGGCAACATCAAGAATAGTCTGGAAGTATGGGGAATCTATTGCTGTAGGTGGTATGTTCTTGTGAATTAGCCATTTTGCTGTAGCTTTGGCCAATCTATCTCTTGCAGCCTTCATTACCCCTTTCATAACACTTGATATTTTTGGTTGTTTAGCTCCCTCTTTTCTATGTGCTAGAGGATCAACAGGGGGAGGAACTGCTCTTCTTGTAGAGATAATTTCTACATCAGCATCCCGTTCCCGGGTGCTAAATGCCCTACGTATGGACCCCGCAAAGCCCTTGCCCCTGCTTGGCATAGCAGATGATGAGCCCCCTGCATCATAATATTTGCTTCCAGCAAATGCACGACGTTCATATTCTTCTTGTTGACTCATCAAAGACTCTCGGCGTGCAGCCTCCATCTGTGCATCTTCCTCCTCATCAAAATATTCATCCCCAAATACATCATAACGGGCAGCATCAACATCTTGCCGCCTCTTTTCTTTTATCTCTACTTTTCTAGCTTTGTTTTGGCCAAGCAAAGCTTTCATTTGTTCCCTTACTTCCCTCGGTACTTCGGTACAGCCAGCAACATTGCCAGATATGTGGCCCAAGTGGTGTTTGAATCTTGTAATGCCCCCATGGATCACTTTTCCACAGAACTTGCATTTGATTTTCAACCTATTATTCTCAACTGCCTCACCAAAGCTCCATGCGGGATCAATATCACGAGGCATTTTCACTTATCAAATGGCAGACAGATGGACCGAAATTTAATACCTGGCTCTGCCTATAAATATAAACAAATAGTATACTAGTATGTTAAAAATTAAAAAAAACAAAGAAACATGTTAGAGGAAACTTATATCACAAATATAGGAACCATTTTCAAGACATTTGATTGGTATTCAAATATTAAAAAATATTTTTATTTTAAAAAATAAATAAATCCGAAAATAAAAAAATAGATAAAAATCAATAAACATTCAAAATGTGATGGATTGATCTATGGAAAACATAGATCTATCATTTACAATCAATTTCCAAGTGGTTTCATGGGTTGTCCATGAATATTCAAATTTTTTTTTCCAAAAAATAAATAAATCCGAAAATAAAAAATAGAGAAAAAGCAATAAAAATTCAAAATGTGATGGATTGATCTATGGGAAACATAGATCTATCATTTACAAGCAATTTCCAAGTGGTTTCATGGGTTGACCATGAATATTCACATTTTTTTTTCAAAAAATAAATAAATCCGAAAATAAAAAATAGAGAAAAAGCAATAAAAATTCAAAATGTGATGGATTGATCTATGGGAAACATAGATCTATCATTTACAAGCAATTTCCAAGTGGTTTCATGGGTTGTCCATGAATATTCACATTTTTTTTTCCAAAAAATAAATAAATCCGAAAATAAAAAATAGAGAAAAAGCAATAAAAATTCAAAATGTGATGGATTGATCTATGGGAAACATAGATCTATCATTTACAAGCAATTTCCAAGTGGTTTCATGGGTTGACCATGAATATTCACATTTTTTTTTTCAAAAAATAAATAAATCCGAAAATAAAAAATAGAGAAAAAGCAATAAAAATTCAAAATGTGATGGATTGATCTATGGGAAACATAGATCTATCATTTACAAGCAATTTCCAAGTGGTTTCATGGGTTGTCCATGCATATTCACATTTTTTTTTTCAAAAAATAAATAAATCCGAAAATAAAAAATAGAGAAAAAGCAATAAAAATTCAAAATGTGATGGATTGATCTATGGGAAACATAGATCTATCATTTACAAGCAATTTCCAAGTGGTTTCATGGGTTGTCCATGAATATTCACATTTTTTTTTCAAAAAATAAATAAATCCGAAAATAAAAAATAGAGAAAAATCAATAAAAATTCAAAATGTGATGGATTGATCTATGGGAAACATAGATCTATCATTTACAAACAATTTCCAAGTGGTTTCATGGGTTGTCCATGAGTATTCACATTTTTTTTTTCAAAAAATAAATAAATCCGAAAATGAAAAATAGAGAAAAATCAATAAACATTCAAAATGTGTTGATTTGATCTATGGGAAACATAGATCTAACAATATGAAGCTATTTTCAAGTTGTTTCATGAGTTTTCCATAAGTAATAATGTTTTTTTTTTTTTAAATAACATAAATCCGAAAATAAAAATAACAATATATAAAAAAAAAACAAAAGATATGCATGTAAGATCAAAAGGAAGCATGGATCTACAATAAAACAACACAATGATGCCATTATGTTGTGATTCATAGTAGTTAGAGAGTGTGAAATGAAATGATCATGTCAAAAGTTGAAAAAATAAATCATATATACCTTAATGAAGAATCTTGTTTTGACTTTTGAATCTCTAAATCTCTTTCAATAATGATTTGTTGGTGATTTGGTGGCAAAATTTCTTGAAGAGAGGGATTTGGGAGACATTTGGGAGTGATTGGGACCACAAAGAAGTAAAAATGGAAACTATAGAGGGGAAGAGAGCAAAAGGAAGGGTAAAAAACCCTAAAAAGTCCAAAAGGGGGGGTTTTATAACCCCCCCCCCACGTGTATGGGCCGATACGGGAGTGTATCGGCCCGTATCGGCCGTATCGGCCGATAATTACAATTATCGGCCGATACGGGAGTGTATCGGCCGATACGGGTGCGATACACCCGTATCGGCCGATACACCCTCTGTATCGTATCGGCCTTGGCCGATACGGCCGATATATCGGCCGATACGCTTCGTATCGGCCGATATTTTCATCTATGTTGGCAACAAAGATAGCTTTACTTTGGGTTCTGAATGAAAGAAGCTTGACTGTTTTATTAAATCAACAGTGCAAGGCCCTAGAAGCATCTGTGTGTATGTTGCAACGGCCATGCCTCAAGGGAAGTGGTATCAAGGTGAATGACTTATATTAAGATGCACATGCATAGCTTGGGCGGTTATGCAGATGAAGTTGGATGGGTGCCAAATTTGCACGAACAATCCAAGAACCTAGAGTAACTTGGATGAGTGCAAAAATCTTGGTGAGTTATATAATTCACAGGCAGGCCTGTAGCAAGTGAGAGGTTTGAATAGATCATTGGGTGGGTCAGGTGGGCCCCATGGGTGAGGTTATGCAATGCATATGTATAGCCTGGTCCTCCATGAAAATCCCAAATCACTGCCTTTGATGATGTAGATCTAGCTTCCATGTCTTTTAAAGTGTGACCATCTTTTTTTATTTATTAGCTCAGCGAAATGCTTTTCATTTAGTGTCCTTGTCTGTAAGGCAGTTCCATACTGTTGCTTAAAATGTGCACATAGTGGGTACCCATTCCCTTGAGTCATCAGTGCAGATGGAAGCTGCTGATTGCAGCAACCAGAAGGTTGTGGGTTTTAGTTTTTGGTGGTGTTTATGTTGAGATTGGATCATTGGTCTCTGCTTACCTTATATCTTATCTTCTCTTATGCTTTCCCCTAGATGATCGTGTACCCACTGAACTGAGAAAGAACATACAGCAAGCTCGAATGGATAAGAAACTCACGCAGTCTCAACTTGGACAGGTATTTTCTTTCATATGTTGACTTACACGAGCTATAATTAGAATACTATGCACTTGAGTTTATTTTTACTTGTTATCATCATCTATGTGTTGCAGCTGATAAATGAGAAGCCACAAGTGATTCAAGAGTATGAATCTGGGAAAGCTATTCCAAATCAACAAATAATAACCAAACTGGAGAGGGTTCTTGGTGTGAAGCTTCGAGGTAAAAAGTAACTGGCAAATGGAGGGTTTGAGATACCGAAGAAGCTTTCTATATTCTACATATAAAGTGTAAGTGACTTTGGATTGTGTGCATGAGAATGGCTGTCATCACGGTTCAGTCGTGAAAAACTACATGTTTGTGTTTTCCTTGACCTATAGAACTTGTGAAATGCATATAGGCCTGTTTTTCTTGCTTGTTATGGTATGGTTGTTTGGCCCCTATCTGATGTGATTGAAAAGTCTTTTTTCTTCAATGGTAGTGTGATTTCCAATGAATATAAAAATAAAATAAAATTTTGACTAGACAAAGTGGTGGTGATCAAAATAAAGGAGGACCACCAAGTTAATTAAAATGATCTTTATTTATTTGCTCTAGTAAATAGTGAATCCGCCCTACAGCCAAGGATTGATCCCTAGTTCTGTGGGAGAGAGTTGCCTCACCACTCAGCTACCAGGGGATTGGCAAAGGCAAAATGCTCTATTCTTTTTTCTGTTAAAATAAAAGATTGGTTGTCATTTTCATGAAAAAAAAAATATATATTTCTTTACTTTAATACCTATGCCTGATGATTATTTTCTAGCTCTGAGAATTTACAGTTCATTAAAGAATGGTCCTTTTCAAACTAACGTTTGACAAGCGACCATGGAAAAGAAGTTTTTATCTATCTGTTTTTTTTTTTTTGGGTTTCTAATTGTGAGCAATAGTTTGCCATGTCCATTAGTATTTGATAGTTCCAGAACTGCAACCCTCCTTGAGCTTGTTTTGCTAACCAAGGGTTTATGCTGATGCTTATAACTTAGTAGGTTTAGTTGTTTTGATAGAGGATATACATGTTAGGTGGCCACCTTGGTGTGAGAAAAGCGATTACGCCAAGCTTTGCCCATTTATTGATTCGCTCTAAAATTATCAACCCGAAAATAAGAAAGACCGGTGTAAGTTTGTGTTGAGATTGAGTTGGTAGGTCGGGTCAGAATCACCAATCGAAATCAGCCAATAAAACCATTTATTATTTAAAATTTTAGGAGGAAGAAACTTTTTTCTTTTGGATATAGGGATATTTGTCATTTGTTAAAACAAATTGTGATGAAAATAAGTCTGTTAATTGGGCAGCCTAATGAGGGTACCCACCCTGGTTCACCCTTAAAAAGCCTGCAAAATGAGGGCTTTTGTTATTCTTAATAAGAAGCCCTAAAAACCCCAATGGGTAAGTTCATTTGGTCTAAGATCACGGTTTGCACATGGAGGTTGTAGGTTAAAAACTGCACTACCATACGGTTTGCACCTGGAGGTTGTAGGTTTGAAACTGCACTACCACCCTCTTATAGTCTGGAGGTTGTAGGTTAGAAACTGCACTACCATACGGTTTGCACCTGGAGGTTGTAGGTTCGAAAGTGCACTACCACCCTCTTATAGCAATAAAAGAAAAGACAAGGAGAACTTTTGTAGGCCAACTAATTTGAGAGCTAGGCTTGAACAATAATAGGCCTGGACTAGCCTGGCCTTTTCATTTAGATATTTATTCAATGTCAAATTACGAAAAAATCCATTATAACATCTATTTCCTTTTCATTGGAGTCGAAATGGAACCAAAACACTTCATTACACGGCAGCAGGAAGACGGAAAAAAAAATCTGCACATTATGGGTTCCAGAATCAAATGCTCGTCATATAACAACAAAAAAAAAAAAAAAAAAAAAAAGAGAAACCCTTTTCCTTAGACAAGGGTATTTTGATCTTTTAAAAACAAATGGGAGAAAACTTGCGGGCAGCAACTTGATTTCTCCAGATATCCTTGATTGAAATCAAAATGGAAAACTTAAGTCCTGAATTGAAAATTAAAACGTTTTTGTGTACTTTAAAAGCTGAGGAAAATTTGAGCCCTTTTATGAAAATTCCCATATATAATTTAGTGTCTGTTTTCTTTTTAATTTTTTTTATTATCTTTCAGTTCGTGATTTTTTTTTTTTGACTCTGTGGTTTAGTTTCTAATGTGTTTTAGATCTATTTGGATTGTGTGTGTGTGTGTGTTTGTAAATGGAAGATCTAAATAAATATTTCTTTTTGAGGAAAAACGGTTTTCTGTTGTTCTGTGTTTATAGTTTCTGCAAGTTTTGCAAAAGGTAAACTGAACAAAATAAATGGAAATACAATCTTTACTGAAGAAAATGATAAAAAAATGTTTTGCCCCATCAAATAATTAAGACTCTAATTACAAAGTGAGATGGTGTCTGGATATTAGAGTCTAAAAAATAATATTTTAGCACTAGTAGAAACATGTTGGAGATTCTTAACTGATAATAGTTTAATTTGTTCAAAAGTTCTTAAAGCTAAATATGAGTTAAATAAACCTTTTATCAAATGCAGATCAACTCATTACTAAATTTTCGTTTTGTTTTCATTTTACTTCAACCTTGGTTTGGGATTAAATTTTGTTGAGTATGGGTTGAGTAATAACAGGAGAGGCCATGGGCTCTTTTTTTTTTAATCTTAATATTATTTTATTTATTCCATTAGAACATCATTTTAGTAAGAATTTATCTCACATCAATCAATTCTTCTACTCTCCTGCTTATCCAAACATGGAATCAAAAGTAACTTGAATAAGATTGAGTCCATTAGTGCTACCACATAGGGGTCACGGGTGTTTTATTTGGCTTCTCTTTGGGCCCGGAGGAATTAAACTAGCCTAAAGGGTTGGAAACGCTCTGTTAACAAAATATATATATATATATATATATAAAGAATATTTATGTAATTTGTTCATAAAAATCAGCAATTATATGTAATACCGACAGTTGCAATAAGCCATGAGCATCAAATAAATGACTTACCACCCACCAATACTAAAGATCACTATATTTGATCTTTAACGTTTTTCTATTTTTTGAGATTCTTTGAAAAATTTCTACGCTATCTAGATTGAGGCTAACATACCAGTTCGACCAAAAAATGGGCGACATGAACTTGTCTAGGTTGAAAAATCCAAAACACTGTGAATGTGATGGACACAATGTTGACTTGGTCATGTGTTTTGTACATGATCAATTTATTGACATGGTTTTAAAACAAAATAACTACAGAAACCGTGAAGAATATGGAGATGTGAGGATTTATTACTGTCTTTAGATTAGGGATTCTTCGTTGAGGATTTTTTATAGTCGAGGATTTCACATCGATATCAGTATGTATTAATGCATATAGCTGTGAAAATTGATTTAGCATGTAAATCCACAAAGTTAGGCTTTTTCCAAATCTGTGTATACAATTGTCAAATGTAGATTTTCCACAACTTTTGTGCGAAGCAAAAACCTTTTCTCTCAGGGGCGGATCTAGGGGGGGCGCTGGGGTGGCTGCAGCCCACCCCAGCTTTCAGTAAAAAAAAAAAAAAAAAATAGTTTTTCACTTTTTCTGATTTTTTATTCTTCTTTTATGGTTTTCTGAAATGGATGTTTTGTAGTTTCTTTCTATTCTTGATCTTGATTTTTTGTGGTTGTGCCCTCCGGATCTCAGGTACGAATTTGGGGTGTTTTTATTACATGTGTTTGTTCATTTTCTGGTTTTTTGTTCTTCTTTTATGGTTTTCTGAAATGGAAGTTTTGTAGTTTCTTTCTATTCTTCATCTTGATTCTTTGTGGTTGTGCTCTCTGGATCTCAAGTACAAATTTGGGGTGTTTTTATTATATGGGTTTGTTCATTTTCTGGTTTTTTGTTCTTTTTTTATGGTTTTCTGAAATGGAGGTTTTGTAATTTATTTCTATTCTTTATCTTGATTCTTTGTGGTTGTGGAGAAAGATTTGCTCTTTGTGTTACTAGAAGCTGTCAGCCTGCCACGTTATGGGATTGGGTTTCCCATTTACAGTACCTCTGTAACTTTGTTTGTTCATCACTTCATTGTGAGTTGAAAATGAAAAGAAAAAAAAAAACTTAGGAAAAAAAAATTAAAACCGGTCTTATGTATTGTATATTGATGATTATTTACTATCTTAGGTTATAATGTCACATTATCAAGCGTCCATTGTTGCTATCTTTGGTGGGACATTGTTGCTATTTTTTATAGTTTTTGGTGAGACATTATTGCTATTTTTTTAGTGTAACTTAAGTGCAGCCCCCCCAGATTAGAAGTCCTGGATCCGCCCCTGTTTTCTCTAAAGATTTGTTTGCCAAACATGACCCAAATTTGCGATTTTATGAAATTGCGTACAATAGAGAGGCTAAAATAACCTAATTTTAATTTTAATGTTTTTCAAAGAATTGCATTCAATGCTTCTTAGAAGAAATTAAGAGCATTTGAAATTCTCAAGATAAAAATCATCAAACACTTGTTGCCAAACATTCCATTGGGTCATGTTTGTATAATGTTGTAGTTCTCCATTCCACAAATTTTTATTTCTGCAGTATCATAGAAAACGGTTTGGGCCCTCCCTCCCTTAGCCTAAAAAAAAAATGATTTATTGTAAATTTGACAAAAGATAGTTTAATTTTTACTTATCTCCATTTAGAAAAGCACCATACCATATTGTGAAAAGGGACAAGTGCATAAAACTGGAGGTTTTATTATGTCACCAACAAATCTTTAATGTTATACAAATGTGCCTTTAGTATGTGTTGGTGCAATGAGTGATCTTGTGCCAAGCGAATTTTCTTTTGGTCGTCCATAGAAAATAGAAATCTTCTTTATAAAGGAGAATTAATTTACATTTTCACTTTTATGTGAAAAACTCTCGCACTAAACAACGGAAGAGTGAATTGTGCAAAAAATCGGAATGATTTTTTCTCTTCCACGGAATCCTCTTGTGACACAAATGTACCATAAGGGCATATTTGTATTTGTGCAATGAGAATGTTTCAACGAAAGAGGAAAATTATTCTCATTTTCATGTAGCCTATTGCTCCATCATTTGGTGCGACACATTTTCCATGCAGAGCTCTCTCTCTCTCTCTCTCTCTCTCTCTCTCTCTTCGAAAATATAAATCCGCAAAGCTGAGAATCCTATTGTTCTAGAAAGAAGTCCTGAGGTTGCGTTTGGGCAACATGAGGTTTCTTCAAAAACGAGTAAAACTTTCCTGACTTTCATATACCCCACCATTCCATTATTTGGCGTGACAAGTTTTTCGTGTGGAAAAGAAAAAAATCAATTGGTTTTCTTTGACAGAGAAAATTTCAATTTCCTATTGTAGATCTGCAAGAGTTTTTCTCTCTTGTGGACATGGGCCTATGTGCTAATTCTATTTTTGCACCATCAAGTTAGAAAAACACAATGATGCCTCAAACTTGCCTAATATTATGTATCCTTCACCATCATTTGGTAGAAAAGAGAATTATTTACAAATAAAATACCAAAGAAAATTATTAATGTAATATTATTATATTTAGCCTTTTCCACATCTTTACTTGTAAGAAAGAGGGCAAAGTGCATTAACATAACATTTTGGTTCGATCATAAATTGGGGGCTTAGAAGAGTGTAAAAAAACTTACAGTGGGATTACACAATTCAAGTTTTTTTCTTATATATTTTTTTAAAATCTGTGAGGATCTAAATATGAAACTTAAAACCTTAGGTTGAAAAAACTTGTGCGGGACGTTTCCCTAATAGAAAGGTTATGCTAATTTCGGTAACAATACCGACTTGGCTTATCTCGGTCTCGTTTTGCAACTCGGCAATTGTACCAAGGTATATCCAGCTCTGCAACAGTGCCAGCAAGCACCGAGCTTGAGCTAGTTTTAGTAAAAGTACCAGCTAGGCCCACCTTGGTCTCGGTATGAGGCACCTCGGCAACAGTGTCAGGATGCGTCCATACCTGGTTTCGGTATCATTTTTAGCTCGGCACAATCAACTGAGATGAATACTAAACCATAATTGTACTCCTATAAAACTACGGTTACACATTACAAAACGTACTGACAGATAAGATGGGCGCCGGATATTGATAAGGGGTCGTCTTTATCTAACGATCACATCCGCATTAATACAAGAAGTCAACGCATGATCCGATGAGATAGTGCCTCCACCTACCTCTATTAAGGAAACATGATGAAGGCTGATGGGACAGTACTTTCACCTACGCCCACTGAGGAAGCGCCATATGGAACTTCCGCATATATATATATATATATATATATATATATAGGGGTAAGATCCCAAAGAGGTACGCAATGTAATGCAATACAACACAAACTCATATAATCCAGACCTTGCATTTCTTCTCCACTCATCCTTTATTCAGTAACCGTACTAACTTAGACGTCGGAGTGCCTTTGGCTGACTACAGCCAGGGTCTCTAACCTCTATTTCCTTTTCTCTCAGGTCTCAGGTATTGGATCTCTTCCCAAAAGAAGCTTAACAACAATATCATGAGTTTCATACTCGCCTAATCAAGTCCGTAATATTTAGGCACTTACGAAACTAATGAGTGGAATTAAGTTATTTTTGTGCTTCTCAAATGTATCTCAAAATCTGTGAGGATCTAAGTTGAAACTTCATGCCTCATTTTTAGCATTTCTATGAGAATTTGGAATCGTTTAGATCATGAACCGGAGGTTCACGAGTACATAAAAATCAGAAAAACTGGATTATGTTGTTTTTTCATTTTGCATATATTTCTCAAAGCAAATGATGATGTAAGATATAAACTTCGCTTACGGATCATAAATGCAATGCCCACATGACTGCAAGAAATTATAAAAAATGGAATAATCTCTAGATGTATTTATAAAAACAAGGCTAACAATTTTTGAACCCCCCGAACACACCCACACACACAACACAAAAAACAAGAAAAAGAAAAAAAAAAACCCAAAGTGGACTATTATAGCGCCCACATAAGCTTTATTTTGAAACATAATTTTATTTCTTTAATATAATAATAATAATAATAATAATGTGGGAGCAACTCCAATTGTGTCTTAGCACGTTTTGGGTGAGTGCAATGTTCAGATGTAGATGATAAACTCTTTGAAGCATTGTAACTACTACCCTTGATCATGAGCTATTGAAAACTATCAAATAAAAAAAAAATTATTCTTTTCTTCCCACATTGGTGTGAGAGCGTAGGGTGAGGGCCTAGAAGTGCAAGCCCATCGAGGACTTTGACCCACCCTATGCCTTGCCAACATATGTTAAAGTTAGAGTAGGCACAACTTCAGCCCCTCGTCTAAAAGTGGTATTTGTGGCCTTATGAGTTTCAATGGGGGATATTTATCACTTGATACAATTTTTAGGCAATGTGGTAACAAGTTTGAATGAGTGGCATTTATAAGTTACAATGAGGGATATTTATCACCCGATACAATTTTTAGGCAATGTGGTTTGTATTACCTCATACAAGTTTCAATTAGTGTAATTTAATACCTCATATAAGTTTCAATGGCAATTTATATATATTAAAAAAAAAAGAATGCTCATGGGCCAGATCGGCTCGGCCTGGCCCGTGAAGGGCACGATTCAGCACGGCACGACCAACTTTGTGCCTGTGAGCTGTGCCAGGCCGAGCCCTTGCGAGCCTCGGCCCAGCCCGGCTCAGGAATGACTGGGCCAAGCTCCAGTCAGTATGGCCCGTTTTACATGGCTACATGCATCACAAGGCCATATTCAAGGAACAATGATGGCTTGTACTTTACAAAGACATATCATATGAGAGAACTGCTCCCAAATCAATAAAACCTCTCATCTCCTTCACTAGAATATGTCATGAACACCCATGGAATCCCGCATCTCCTTCACTGGAATATGTAATAAACCTATAAAACCTCTCATCTCCATCTCTTGATTCTCTACTAATACTGTATCATCTGAAAACAACATACTATATTTATGACTAATGGTCGTGTGAAGATGGTCCCCACAATCTTACGGTGAGGACCACCTAGTGGGTCCCATCTTATGACCCATCCAGATAGACCATACATACACAACAAACCTATCCCCCAAGTCACCGAGCCCCATGGATTTATACAGATCTGAATGGACTGGACCATTGGGTTTAGGGTGAATTTTGTTGTTTGAAATAAAATTGTTAAACTTATGGACCACGGTATGACCCATCTAGATGGACCATACATACACAACAAACCCACCCCCCAAGTCACCGAGCCCCATGGATTTATACAGATTTGAATGGACTGGACCGTTGGATTTATGATAAATTTTGTTGTTTGATATAAAGTTGTTAAACTTATGGACCACGAATGAAGATGTTAAAGGTATTAGACTCACTTCAAGTTTGATATCTTGGTTGGCCCCCTCTTGGATCTTTCAATCTCTTCCGTCTCATGATATGTGGAGTCCCAAGGTGGACCCTACTAGGTTATCCTCATATGTACGTGTGTGTGTGTGACAGAAGGGTTGCCATGTCTAAATAGTGAGGGTTGACAGGGATAATCTTTTACTTATTTTTTTAAACGGAAGAAGATTATGCAACTCGGCCATGTTGAGTCGCTACGTTCGAATAGTCATAGGCTTTAACGTGAAGTTTATTTGATCGAAGACACGGTTGGATCGTGCCTCGTATTCCAAAACCCAAAAGCCTTGTCTAGCCCAACTACACATTATCGTTAATGATACTAGATTCCAAGTTTGGTGTCTATTGAAAGGAATGATTAATGATGAAAAGCCCTTTGTTTTCATAGAATTGAATTTGTAGGAATTCTTAGAGATGCCTTCTTATCAAAGTATCTAAAAATTCTGAAGCGAATGCCAGCATTCCCAAATGGCAATTACATAATCTCCCTTTTAGTGGAAATTGAATACAAATTCATCATAACCCATTACATCTCCTTCTTTTTTCTTTCATTCTTTTTATTGGAACCCATTTTACCATGATTTCTTGGGAGTTCAATTCCAAGCAAACATACATACCCTGACTGAAATTGAGTGGAGCTGGTCAGCTGGGCGTATAAATCAATCAATTAGCAATTTCTTTGATGCTGATTGACATTGGAGCCCTAATGTAAGTAGTGTGGGCTAAGGCTTGGTCTCGTTAGAGGATGAGTCAGAAAACTGAATGAACGCCTTAAATTTTACATTCTCCAAGTCTTGGATTAGTTTAAAAAAAAAAAAAAAAAAACTGTTCACAATTTTAACTTGATGAAGAAGTAAATTCAAACCATTTTCATCCGGAGTCAACCCAAAATAGGAAAGTACTAATATTTCTAATATAACTTGTGGGATATCTTTGCAGGTAGAATTCGAGTAGGAATCTAAATCCTATGAGAAATAGAAAGTTGAGTTCAAAAGTTCGTTAGATAACTCATAACGGTACCTTTTCCTTGTCGTCTATAAAAAAGAGGAGAGAGATTATTAGTCACAACATCAAAACGATCAGTGAGTGACTCTGCTCCAACAATCTTGAGGTTCTTTCTGATCAGAAATCTCTGAAGCTCTCTTTCTTTCCAAATTTCAGAGGGACGACATTCTACAGTGGGTCTCACTTGCAGATTTCTTCCAAGGATTGGATTTTCAGGTGATCTTTCAGAAACATTCTCAATCATCTGTTGGTTACAATCATCTCTCTTTTGTTGGTTGCGTCAATGTGACTCTGGTTTCTCAATTTGTTTCTCTTTCTTGTTTCTTTCTTTGTTGTTGTTCTCTTGCAATTCTCTGTATGTCTATCTGTCTCTCTTTTTCTTCCTTCATCTCTTTCAATTCTGACAAGCCATTGCAATGACATCTTACCTCATGCTTTATTTTATTTCTTTTCTTCTTGAATTTCTTAAATTTGGAAACCTGGAGAGATCTTAATGATACATTGGATTAATCTTTGATCTCCACATCCATCAGGTGCTTGATCCATCTTAATGACACTCCCAGCAGATTTATTAATTTCCTTCTATCTTCTTGCCCCCATACGTAGATCAGATTGTCCAATTTTGATTTCTTTTCTTTTCGGTTGGGCCTTTTAACATTTAGAAACCTTGAGAGATCTTGACCTCATCAGATCAAGATCATATATTATTAATCTTTGATCTTCACATCCATCAGGTGCTTGATCAACCTGATACACGTCTTAATTCCCTACTGATTAATTTCTTTCTTCTTCTTACCTGATACATCCGATTGCTCAATTTTAATTTCTTTTAGATTTATTTTTAAATTAGAAAACTTAAATTTGTCTATGTTTCATGTACTGTTGATCCCAAAAGGCAGCAACCACTAGAGTTGAGAAATGGGGAAGAGAAAGTCCAGGGCAAAACCACCTACAAAGAAGAAAATTAAGCTTGATACGTGCTTTACCTGCCCCTTCTGCAACCATGCAGGCACTGTTGAATGCGACATGTGAGTAACCCTTGATTCATTGTTTTGTATTTTTAGAGAGAAATCATGTCTTGTAAAATCAATGCCATCATTGTTTTAAGTAACTGAATGTGAATGTGGATCTGTTGTCCTTTCAGGGATAAGGAACATATGACTGGAGTAGCTTACTGCTATATTTGCAAAGAGAGTTACAGCACCACTATCCATTGTAAGTTTGGAGATAAATCCCAAATTTCTCTGAATTTCTCAATACATCAATGTCATATAAATCATGACACATGGACCTAACCCAGACACCACAACCCAATTCGGGTGGCTCCAAGTATGGATCCTTTATCTGGATTTTTCTGCATTGACCCAAACCCAACCGCTTTACAGCTCCAATTTATGTGGTCTCTATATGAGGATGTTAATGATGCCATCAGATTCATTAATAATAGGTTTTTTTTTTCTTCCGTTTTTAGCTTGGAATCATGTTATTTGATTTCTTTTCATTTCTTTGCATTACAGGTTTATCAGAACCAATAGATGTGTACAGCGAATGGCTAGATGAGTGTGAAAGGGTGAACAAGTTTGAAGATTGAAGAACAATCAGCTTATGATTAGAATACACCTCTTTTTGCATTTTTTTTTCTTTTCTTGACCCATATGAAGCTATTGCAAATCAAAGAAATCTTTCTAGTTTTACAGAGTTTATGTAAATATAACATCTTGGATGATTAGCATTAAATTGCATCATTTGTAGCTAACTCTCTCTCTTTTCTAATTCAACCCGAAATGATTGATCATCGTTTTTTTTTAGTCAATTATTACAAATAATGGTAAGATGAGTGTAAAATTGTGTTTGGGTTGTTAATTAATATGTTTCAGAAGGGCCTAGAGTTAAGTCTAAGTTTGGCTCCACCATGGACTCTTTCTAAACTCAACTTGTTTATATTCCTATTATGATGTTTAATAATAATAATAATATATTATTATATATTTTGTGACATTGCCTCCCGAAATGTTTTTGAATATTGGTAAAATATTTACATCTGGACCCTGAGAACATATTTTTTTTCAAAGTGCCCCCTGAAAATAGTTTTCTGGTTCCACCTTGTATATATATATTTGACTGTAGGTCTCAGTCTAGGTATGGTAGTAATAGATAAAGTTTGAGATTTAGCAATTTTAGAAGGCATTATTTTTTTTAAGGATTTCAATCCAATGACAAGGTGGATGGTTGAAGTAGATACTTGATTTTGGAGTACTGCTTTGTGATTGATACATGCTAGAAAGACTGATTTCTTTTCTACAAGATAACAATTAAAACCAATTGTGACCTGTGGAGCACAACATTGGCCAATAAGGAAACACCATATGGGAAAAATGAGTATAACAAAGATGTGGGTATTTAGATTCATGTATGATAAAGCTATAAACGATGAAAATAGAAATGAATGCATTGGTGGGCATTTTCAAGTAGCATCAATAGGTGATATATTAAGATAAGCTCATTTGTAATGATTTGGACACGTCCAACACAAGTCAGCAAGGACACTAGCAAAGAAAAGTTCAAGCTATTTTGAGACTTTTGAGTGTATGAGCTAATCATCTCAAGGGCAATACTATTGGCTATTGGTGATCTTCCTATTTTAAAGATATATAGAGATATTAAAAAAAGTGAGTAGTTCCAAAAAAAAAAAAAAATGCCCTAGCTTCTAGTGCGCCCCTGGATGCATGCTAATCAATGGGTTAAGGAATTAATGTGGGCCTAGGATCTACTCAATATGATTCCAATCACATAATTCTAACCCTCAGATCTTAGGACTTTAAAGTTCAATAATTCTATAGTAATAGTTTTCCTTGTGATCCTGTCCTGCCCAATCGGTGGATAATTGGTTAGTTCAGTGCTAACTGGGTTGAGGGACTAATCATATTTGCAGGAGAGTCGGGAGGGTAGGGGGTGTGAAAATGGGCATCCATGATGGATCACAATGCCAAATTCAAGGACCAATGATGACTTGTACTTCACGTAAAGGCATTGTAGAGATTTTTTTATTTATAACGAAGGGTGTTCTAGTACTTTGGGCTAGAATAATCCCTACGGACTAGGGGGGAATCAGGTAAATCCCCTATAACCCCAATATGGTAGTGCAGTTTCGAACTCTCAACCTCATGGTGTAAACTATGATTCTACGCCAATTAAGCTACCCCTCGAAAGTTAATGTTAAAATTATGTATATCTTCTATTAATGTTAAAATTGTTTAATAATGAAAACTTTTAATAAAATCTGAGAGTTGTAATAAGACTAGGGACAAAAATCAAGACAGGCTGGAATAAAAGTGTTGGAAGAGGAAGAATGTACGGGTTGAGGTCCAAACTATATCTGAATAATTTATTAGATTAGACAAGTAAGGTCCAACCTGACCTGCATCTGACCCATATAAGCTATGGGTCAGGCTATGAAGGTTGAATACGGGACGTCTCATTGGTCAATTTAGGTTTTGTCATCCTCAATGGCAAACAGGTGGAGTTGGGAGAACATTAATTTGCAAGTCCAGACCTAATTAGTATCTTACCTTTTTCTTGGATAGGTGAAACTAGACTTAACCAAGTGCGAGCCATGAAAGAGGCAGGTCATAAGCCCATTAGGTTACACAGGTTAGGCGTAGGTATGTTCAGACTTTGCTATAGAATGACAAACTTTCCCATAGTAAAAATGTTATTTCACACGATTTTGCTCGGAAATTATTGCGATATCCAAAATGGTGAGTACTTTGGTGTTTTTCACATGGAAATCATCATGGGAGATAAATTTCTTTTATTCATTTCGAGGAGATGGGATTTGACATCTCCTCCAATGTGTCACCCCTTGGTTGGTAAAGCAGGTGTTGGAATGTGTAAGAAACCATATATCAACCCAAAAACTTAAGCGGATAGGTAGAAGGCCCATACAGGTATATTAAGATATGTCTATCATATTACTTAGGCGATGTGAGATGTGGGACTTCCCAACACTTCCCCTCACGTGCAGGTCCAACAGATTTCATGGACGGGTCTATCACGTAGGCTACACAAGAACATCGGGATCGAAACCCGCTCTGATAACAAATCCTAACAATATTCTTCTTCTAGGCCCCACCGTTCTTTTCAGGAAAATGGAAATAGGTAGAAATCAAGAACGGGTCAAATGGGTCTCCCATCGCGATTTTCGCACTTCCCCAACCACGAAATAACGCATGAGCCGCCCGTAACAATTTCCGACATGGATTCGACTCGACTCAGGAATCCCAAAAAAACACAAAAGACCTCAAAACTCAAAAGAAAAAAAAAATACAGAAGACACGAAAAAGCGAAAAAAAAAAAGAAGCAGAAAAAGGCAGAAGAGAAACCAAAACAGCCCGAACAAGAGAAGAAGAAAAGGCCCTAAATTTCATAGGTTCAAGGGTTCACCTCATCTTTACATACCTACCACGTTATACTCACTTGTGAGTCAACTCATCCCCGTTCAGTTGCCTCACTACACATTGTGTAAGTGCACTTGTGGTCTCCATGTTTCTTAGTAAAGGGATGCTCTTCTTTACTTACCTACCCATAATGTTATACTGCAAGAATTTTCATTTCTTCTAAAGTGGTGTTTTATCTTGATATTTATGTAAAAAGTTTTGCCCACACAAGCAAAAATCTTTTTATTATTACATAACTAGTTTATTGTAATTCATTTAAAAAAGGGAAGAAAAGATATTGGACTAGTATGTTTCTTTTCCTGACTCACATGCTTGACATTGCAAACTTTTAATAGTGACGTGCCTTATAATTATATACACCTAGAATTCTTGGACTGGGACAATTGAGATGCTTATGTAAAAAGACAAACGCATCATCTGCCTCGTTAGTAAGTGAATCAACTGCATTATTTTGTTGGATGCACTTTCAATTATTATTAAGTATGTGTTTAATCTTGACCACCTTTTCTTATCATTTTTGTTTCATCTATTTTATTTTATGATGTAACAAATTCTATGACTTCTTGTGGAGAAAGGGAAAGGTTTTGAGCTTAATCAAATGCTTTTCCTTAAATCTAGTTTTGACTTGGGGAAAAGACTTCACTTGAAATAGTGCATTCTAATTTATACTATTCTTGATGATTGCTAAAAGTTGAGGAGTTTCATTTACATCTTTTTTATTGCATTGGCAGAGTCCTCTATAAGAACAACTTCTCTGGCGACATACCTAAGGAGATTGCAGAACTAACCATGTTAGAGCTCTTGGATTTACGAGGCAATAACTTGACTGGAACAATTCCAATAGAGATAGGACATATGTTGTCACTTAAGTACTTGTGAGTCCTTTGTAACTTTGCATATATTCCTATGTCAAAAGTTTTTATGTCACCTTATCAAGTTTCTATCTTCAGATTGCTTTGTGAGAATAAATTTCAAGAAAGTATACCTACTGAGTTTGGAAAGCTAACCATGTCATTCAAGCTTCAATATGACCAAGATCTTTCATCAAATGAGGCGACTGAAATTGACTGCATAAATAGAAAAGTGGGTGATTGGTAAGAGGTTAAATATCACTTTTAACCTCGTCATGGCACATTACTTTCCTGAGTTAACTTGTGTAAATTTTTTTAATGAAATATGTTCTGCCTTTTGCCTTTATTTTTTATAATGGTTTGGGCATGAGTTTATGTTAGTTTCTTTTCTAATCATTTCAATCATTGTTTCCCATATCCTTGCATATTTTATAGTTTTATTATTAATTTTAAGGAATATATTCGTAGGTGAATGCCAATAGTTAATGGTGGAAACAAGTTAATTGGTATGATAGTGCTGTGATACACACATACATTGAAAAATGAAACATATTCGTATCATTTTGTACCCATACTTTAGTTTTATTCATAACATTTTTATACATGAACATCCCTGCCATTTGTGTATCTGGGAATTATAGGTAATGAATAAGAGCAACTTTATATTCACCATGGCGTACTCTTCTTGGCTGTTGGTGGAAATATACAATCCCCCTGGGTGGGACTCCTTTTACATTCTTTACAAACTAAGTTCATCAAAGCATCCTACGATCTCCTGTAAATGCCTAGCTTGTATTGATCGCCAATCATATAAACACCGCGCATGTGACCCGATGATGCTAACAATCAGCTAGCCCTAGAGAAAAACCCAGAAAAAGAAAAACCCAGAGAGAGAAAAAAGCATTGACATGCATAGTTCCTACCTATTTTATAGTGCAGGCAGATCTATAATCTATAAACCATTAAAAATTGCTTTCAACTCACCATTGATCCATGCTATTCCATGACATATAACTCTAAATGCATAGTTTGTTTAGGCGCAAGATCACATGCATGGAGTCCAGCTATTGATCCCACTATTGATCAAATGGGTCATTCCAAGAATGGGACAATGGGAGAATCCATTAAAATGTTGGAGTTGTTTGACCTCTTCCTTTCTGCTTGTTGCTTTGTTTACCATAATATGTACTGTGTGGGGCATCCTTTAATGCGCAAGTTGAGCGAAGGCTGGCTATAATCCCTGCGTGTGTTCCGTTTCGGCTGCAAGCGCCTCGGCACGGAAAATCGGAGCGCTTGCCGAGACCACCACCGATGCTCCCCATCCCGGCAAGAAGCTGCGTCAGACAGGGATGCGCATCTCGGCCGCAGCTGAGGTGACAAGTTTTGCCCGAGACGGGCATAGACCACGACACCTGACATTTGGACACGTGGCGGGGTTTGGGCACGCACTGATGGGACATATACACCATCCAAGCCGTCCACTTTCATCAAATCTCTGACAAGGCCACATCCGGTGGCTGCAGCCATATTGGGACAGGGTCTAAGAAAGGATCCGATGAGACCCCAGCCGCCAACAAGTCAAGGCGAAATCAGGCCCAACGTGACTGGCATTTAATGCTGCATGGGCTGATTGGACCCTCATTTAATGCAATAAGGGCTATGTTGGACCCCCATCGATGGCTCTATGGGCTAAAGTATCCCTAGCAGTCAAGTCATGAGACTCACTAACAGATATTCAAAGGCTTTCCTCATATAAGAGGATCCAGCACCCAAAGTAAGGTACGCACATTTACATGCATGCAACCATCCACGCACTGCTTCTTCTTCTCCGGTCAGTCTCCTCGCACTAACTTAGGCATCGGAGAGCCCTGTGTTGCCCACAGCCAGGGTCATTTAACTGCTTCTTCTTCTTCCTTTCCCTTTCAGGTCCCTGAAGTGGACAGCTCTCTCTGGTCACTTGGATAAGTCCACTAAGGCTCCCCCTAACTTTGTGAGTTAATATTTTCAGCACTTACAATTGGCGTCGTCTGTGGGAATTTTGTTTGCAGTCTTCCCTAAACACCATGACTAAGAGAGCTGCGAAAGGCGGAGGAATATCTAAAACGCGACGGACAGGGCCATCGTCTACCATCCTTCCAGCCAAGAAGAGAGGTGAGAAAAGAACTGTTGCGGAAACTGTTGCAGACGATTATGATGAGCGGGTTTTATCCAGATTGATGTCCAGGAGCATAATCTCCGCTCGGAGTCACTCTTGAGGGGAGTAACAGCGTCCCTCCGGCGGGGAGACCCTCGGCAGCAGTCTAGAGAGGGCCCTCAGTCAAGCCAGGCTGCTTTGCTGGAACGAGCCCCACGGGGCAAGTCTCTAGTAGTTAATGAGTCAGTCTTCTCCGACCGTCATGAGAACGATAAGGAGGACGCTAATAAAGACTTTGAACCTACCCTTGAGGAGATTCGAGAACAAAATGCCACTATCAAAGAAAAAGATGCTCTGATCCGCCAGCTCCAGCAGCAGCTGGAGAGAGCGATAGACTCGACCAGGCAGCAATAGTCGCAGCGACAGGACGAGAGGAGAGTTTCTCGTAGCAGACGCACTGCTCCCTCCGAGGGAGATTTGAGGCTACACCTGAACGAGAAGAGGCGTGACCGAGCTCTCGATGAAGGCTCGAGCACCAGTCGCAGCTATTCAAGGAAAGCGTCAGAAACCATTCCAGAGGCCCGGTATCACGACCCTGAGTGGCTAGATGTGCGCATCAGGCGGACAGTTCAGCGCAACCTGGAGGTAGCTAGTCTCACCCAAGACCGACGGGATGCCGGCGAGTCCATCGTCCTCGGCGCGTCCCCCTTCTCTCGTGATATTAGGAGTTATCCCCTTCCGAAGAAGTTCACTGTCCCGAGGTTCGTCACTTATGACGGGACTTTGGATCCGGCGGCTCACCTATGACATTTCTCCCAGAGGATGTCTGTTTGGGGGATGAGGGCCACCTAAACTGTCGAGTCTTTTCCTCCAGTTTGGGCGGCCTCCCTTTGAAGTGGTTCTGTGCGCCTCCAGAGGGGTCTATTTCGAGTTGGCAGCAACTGCAGCAGTCCTTCATGAAGAAATTCCAGGCCTACAGGAACATGCCGAAGACGGACGCAGATATTATGACCCTGAAAATGAAGCAAGAGGAGAATATCACCCGCTTCGCCAAGCGGTTTTGGACGGTCTACAGCCAGATCTAGAACTCAAAGGACGAAGTGGCAATCTTTGCATTTCAGAATGCCTTGCTGCCGGACAGTGATCTTCGTAAGGATCTGACCAGGAACCCTGTATGCTCCATAGCGGCGCTGATGTCCATAGTCAACCGCTACATCGCCCAAGAGGACGACCAGATTCGAGCTCGGGAAAGCTTCGGGATAGCGAAGAGGGACCGAGATGGCAAGCCCTCGAAGAAGGACAAGGGGTCGTCCTAAATAGAGGAATCAGACAGACGTTGGACTCCGGCCAGTTCGGCGAAGGCCCCGTCATTCACCTCGGGGGGAAGCAAGAAGCCTAGGCTATCCGCAGACCCATACCGAGCAGTCAATACCATCTTCAAGGAGCCCATTCACAAGATCATGAACAAGATCAAGTCTAACCTGTTCTTCAGCTGGCCACAGCCCATGAGAGGAGACCCATCCTCCCGGGATCAGAGCAGGTTTTGTGCATGTCACAAGCAGAGCGGGCATAAGACTGAAGAGTGCATGATACTTAGGTCACACTTGGAGAAGCTTTCCCAAGACGGACACCTGCGGGAATACGTCAAGACGGGCACTAGTGACGACAACCGTGCCCCACGTCGAGATGAGAGAGGCCATGACAGTGATGGGTCTGAGAAGCTCATAAGTGTCATCCACTAAGAAGCTCATAAGTGTCATCCCAAGGGGAGTAACCGAGTTCGCGCCGAGTTTAGGCGAGCCTCCCACAGTGAGCAGGTGATGGAGGCCAAACTCGGCTCAGCTCCCAAGAGGGCTCGGAGAGAGCGGCCCAGGATCTGGTTCTCGGACGCAGACTTGGAGGGGATCCTGCTCCCCCATAATGACCCGCTCGTCGTCACTCTGAAACCGAAAGACTGCACTGTGTAAAGGATCCTCGTCGACCCCGGCAGCTCATCCAAGGTCCTTTACTTCGATTGCTTCAGGAGGATGGGCCTGACGGAGAAAGATCTGCAGGAAGCTCGAACTCCCCTCATAGGCTTCAGTGCCAAGCCAGTGTACCCCAAAGGAAAGGTGGCCCTCCGAGTCAAGGTCGGCGGTGCATCCGTTGTAACAGACTTCCTGGTGGTCGACGCGCCCTCACCTTTCAACGCCATAATGGGCATGACTTGGCTCCACAGTATGGAAGCGGTCCCCTCTACTCACCACCAGAAGTTGAAGTTTCCATTGGAAGATAGGAATGACAAAGTAGAGATAATTACAGTCCGAGGAGACCAGCAAACGGCCAAGCAATGTCTGATAGCTGTGGTGTCGGGGGAACGGGAGCCCAAGCAGGTCAACATGGCCGAGATGGAGAAGAAACTGGACGAGGTCGGCCAGGACCCGGGGACGAAGAGCGTGGAGGACCTGACCGAAATCAAGATCGACCCAACTGATTCGGAGCGGTTCTTCCTGCTCGGAAGCCAGCTTGCAGAGCCAGAAAAGTCAGAATTGGTCCAATTCTTGGTGTGGAACAAAGAAGTCTTCACCTGGACGCCCCAAGAGATGCCTGACAATGACCCCGAGGTCATGTGTCACAAGTTGAGGGTAGACCCCAACCACAAGCCAGTGATGTAGAAGGCTCGTCGGACTGGGGTGCCACAGACAGAGGCCGTGATCGAAGAGGTAGACAGGCTGCTAGAGGCTGGGGTGATCAGAGAAGTCAAGTACCTGTCCTGGTTCGCTAACACGGTGGTGGTCAAGAAGAAAACTGGCAAGTGGAGAGTGTGTGTTGACTTTACTGACCTCAACAAAGCCTGCCCCAAGGACAGCTTCCCTCTCCCAAAGATCGACCAGATGATCGATGCCACTGTTGGACATGACAGAATGAGCTTCCTCTACGCGTACCGTGGTTCTCATCAGATACCCATGTATGGGTCGGACGAAGATAAGATAGCCTTCATAACACCCAGAGGCACTTATTGTTACAGGGTGATGCCATTCGGATTGAAGAACGCGGGAGCCACTTATCAGCGTCTAGTCACCAGGATGTTCCAGGCCCAGCTCGGCAAGACCGTTGAAGTCTACATTGACGACATGGCCGTCAAGTCCAAGCAGGCATATAACCATTTGCAAGACCTGGCTCAAGTCTTCGATATTTTGAAGAGGTTCAAGCTCAAGCTCAATGCTTCTAAGTGCGCCTTCGGTGTCGGTTCCGGCAAGTTCCTTTGAAGCTTGGTCACGCGCAGAGGGATCGAGGCGAATCCAGACCAGATCTCGACCATCCTCAAAGTATAGAGCCCCACCACTGCGAAGGAGGTCCAGAAGCTCACTGGCATGACAGCCGCACTGAATCGCTTCATCAGCAGATCCTCAGATAAGTGCCGGCCTTTCTTTCAACTTCTTAGGAATAATTTAAAACTTCAATGGACTCCGGAATGTGAGCAGGCCTTGCAGGAACTCAAGGCCTATCTCTATTCACCCCCTTTGCTCTCAACTCCGATACACGGAGAGGTTTTGTACTTATATTTAGCGGTCTCAGATCATGCGGTGAGCTCGATCCTCCTTAGAGAAGAGGACAAGCTTCAAAAGCCAGTCTACTATACGAGCAAAACCCTGATTGATACCGAGACCAGATACCTACCCTTATAGAAGCTCGCGCTGGCACTCGTTAGCGCCTTGCGCAAGCTTTCTCACTACTTCCAAACTCACACAATAGTGGTTGTTACGGTATATCCACTTAAATCTGTTTTCAGAAAAGCTGACTTTTCAGGAAGAATCTCCAAATGGGCTGTCGAACTGGGGCAGTACGACATCCAGGATCAGCCCAAGACAACGATCAAGGCCCAAGTGTTGGCGACTTTCTCGTGGAATTCTCTCCGAGTTCGGCACCAACCCAGCTCGGCACCGAACTGGGGGGCACGGGGCAGGAGGCGCCCACGGGCTCTGATGAACAGCCACGAGGCCAAACCCTCTCCCCAGTTTGGAGAGTCTTCGTCGACGGATCCTCCACTTCAAGAAGAGCTGGTGTAGGAGTTGTCCTCCAGTCTCCGGAGGGGTTGGTCATCGAGCAAGCTTTGACCATGGATTTCAAGGCGTCAAACAACGAAGCTGAGTACGAAGCTCTGATAGCAGGACTAAACAGCCCCAAAGTCCTTGGAGCTCAACACCTAGTGGTCTTTAGCGATTCACAGCTGGTGGCGAACCAACTAACCGGGGACTACCAAGCCCGCGACGACAGGATGGCCGCTTATCTAGCCCTTACGAAGAAGATGCTCTCCCAGTTCCAGAAGGACGAAATCAAACAGATAGGCAGAGAGTCAAATTCTTATGCCGACGCCCTTGCTAATTTGGCCTCTGCTGTCGAAGTAGGAAAGAAAAGAAACATTGAAGTAGGATCGTTCGCCGCGCCCAGCATAGAGCTCCATCTACCTCGGGAAGTATTGTGCCTTGATCTTGGCCCGTGCTTGGAGAAAGGAAGAGAAATTGAAAGGAAAAAGGGAGGAAGGGGGTTCTCTCACTCTCTCCACAGTCAACATGCACCAACCGAATGGAGTGAAATGGGGTTGAGTTGTTTTAAAGTGATAAGGATGTGAATTTTGCACAAAAGTCCACTACATTTTTGTATTTCCATTTTAAGTCAAACAATGGCCCATTTCTTCAACGAGTGATCAAATGAAGTAAAGCTGAATACGAAAATCGACGTGCTCAACGAGATACACGCAATGATGCCAAGATGACGTGAAAATGATGCAAAATGCGAAAATCTATAATTACGAAAAAGTCCTTGACTCTACCCAAGTGAGTCAACTCTACACCACTCACCTATCTAAATTTCAAGACTCACTTGACTCAGTCTAAAAAGACTACTGGGTACTAATTTCGATGATTAACAACTAAGCATAATTAATCAAGCTAAATCCTCATTAATTAGCACTAATTAAGATTAACTTGGGTTGGGGTGTAACATTTCTCCCCCACTAGGACTCATTCGGTCCTCCGAATGATCTTACCTGAGCGAAGAGTTCGGGGTAGTGTTGTGCAACTTGCTCTTCGAGTTCCCACGTAGCTTCTTCGGGTCCATGGTGATCCCAAAGTAGTTTCACGCATCAAATGGTCCTCGTCCGCAACACTTGTTCTTTTACATCGATGATTCAAAGTGGACGTTCGACGTACGTGGAATTAGGTTTAATTTAAACTTCTTCATATTGGATGACATGAGATGGATCCCGGATGTACTTGCGGAGCATAGATACATGGAATACGTCATGTACTCCTACAAATTCGGGAGGAAGTTTCAATCTATAAGCCACATCACCTATTCGGCTTTTGATCTCGAACGGTCCCACATATCTTGGGGAGAGTTTTCTTTTTTGTCCGAACCAAAGGGTGCCTTTCATCGGAGATGTCTTCAAAAATACCCAATCTCTAACTTGGAATTCAAGTTTCCTTCTTCTATTGTCCACTAGCTTTTCTGACTCGATTGAGCAGTCTTCAATCTTTCTCTGACTTGGAGGACTTTCTCAACTGTATCTGCAATAATAGTAGGTCCATGAAAACTCCTGGTGCCGACTTCTTCCCAACAAATCGGAGTTCTGCAACTACGACCATAAAGAGCTTCAAAAGGAGGCATTCCAATGGTCGAATGAAAACTGTTGTTGTATGCGAACTCACATAGAGCCAAATGCTCATCCCACTCACTACCAAAATCAAGAGCGCTAGCTCTGAGCATGTCTTCTAACGTCTGAATGGTGCGTTCGGACTGTCCGTCTGTTTGCGGATGGTAGACGGTACTGAAGCTGAGTTTGGTGCCCATTGATTACTGAAATGACTGCCAAAATGAAGAAACGAACCTCGTATCTCGGTCAGAGACTATCGAGACTGGGGTACCATGCAATCGGACAATCTCTTTCACAAAAAGTTTTGCCATCTCATTGAATTTCATACCCTTCTTAAAAGGGAGAAAGTGAGCTAATTTCGTCAACCGATCAACTATTACCCAAATTACGTTGTTCTTTCGGCTAGTCAATGGTAAACCTGAAACGAAGTCCATCGATATATATTCCCATTTCCACTGGGGAATAGATAAAGGATGCAACAAACCTGGATTACACGCTGACAAGTGTAACACTTGGATACGAATTCTGCAATTTCCCTCTTCATATTATTCCACCAGAATCGCCTCTTAAGATCCTTATACATCTTTGTGCTTCCAGGGTGCATCGCATATCTGACATTGTGTGCTTCTGTTAAAATTGGAACTATCAATTGATTTATTTTCGGCACACACAAGTGATTCCTAAAATACAAGATTCCATCCACCAACTGAAAATCATGTTTCTCGGCAATGTGATCTCTTATCTTAGCCAAGTTAGGATCTTCGAACTGTTCATTCTTAATTCGATCCATCAGCTCTGGTTTGTACACCGACATGGCTGCCATCATCACCGAGTCATTAAGTAGTCAGACTTCTACATTTAATTCTTCAAAAGCATCAAATTTGAACCATTGTGTGCCCATAGTTGCAACTAAAGAAGATTTCTGGCTCAAAGCATCAGCCACAACATTTCCCTTTCCCGGAATGTATTTGATTGGAAAATCATAGTCCTTTATGAATTCTAGCCACCGTCTCTATCTCATGTTAAGATCCTGTTGAGAAAATAAAAACTATAAGCTACGATGATCTGAGTGCACTTCAAATTGTTCTCTATATAAATAATGTCTCCAAAGCTTTAGTGCAAACACAATAGCAGCTAACTCGAGATCGTGGGTGGCATAATTTCTCTCATGGTTCTTCAACTGTCTTGATCCATAGGCTATAACTTTGCCATTCTGCATAAGAACACACCCCAAGTCGACTCTAGATGCATCCGAATAAATCACAAATCCTCCTGTGCCTTCAGGTAAAGATAAAACTGGGGCGGTCGTCAACTTCTCCTTTAAAGTCTGGAAATTGGTTTCACATTCATTAGTCCACACAAAGGGCACATCTTTTCTAGTCAACTTAGTCAACGGGGCTGAGATCTTGAAAAAATCTTAAACAAACCTACATTAATACCCTGCAAGACCTAGAAAGTTTCGAATTTCTGCCACCATTTTCGGACTCTGTCAATTTATGACGGCTTCTACGTTCGCTGGATCCACTCTTAGGCCATCTCGAGTGATAATGTGTCCCAAAAAGGCTACTTGTTCAAGCCAAAAATCTCACTTCTTGAGTTTAGCGTACAACTGATGCATCCTCAAAAGCTGAAGTGATGATCTGCATGTTCTTCCATAGACTTGGAGTACACCAAAATGTCATCGATGAAGACCACGATAAACTGATCGAGGTAGGGAGCGAAGATTCTATTCATCAATGCCATAAATACCGATGGGGCATTGGTCAAGCCAAAGGGCATCACGAGAAATTCGTAGTGACCATATCTCGTCCTAAAAGCAGTCTTTTCAATATCTTGCTCACGGACTCTCAACTGGTGATATCCGGATCTGAGATCGATCTTCGAAAAGTAAGCTGCTCCTTGAAGTTGGTCAAATAGTTCATCGATTCGAGGCAATGGGTACTTGTTCTTTATCGTTACTTGATTAATCTGCCTATAGTTTATGCACATTCGGAGAGTCCCGTCTTTCTTCCTCACAAACAACACCGGAGCTCCCCATGGTGATACGCTAGGATGTATAAGTCCCTTGTTTATCAAGTCTTGCAATTGTTCCTTTAATTCTCGGAGTTCTGCTGGGGCCATTTTGTATGGAGCCTTCGAAATCGGAGCGGTGCCCGGTACTAAATCAATGGAAAAATCAATTTTCCTAGATGGAGGTAATCTTGGAACCTCATCCGGAAACACATTTGGAAATTCGCACGCCACTAGAATCTCTTCCAACTTCATGGGCGGTTTCTTCTCAAAGATAAAAGCAAAGTAGCATTCAAAACCACTCTCTAGAAGCTTGACAGCATATAACGCTGACACAAGTCCAGACTTAGATCTTTCTCTCCGCACACCCTCGAATATCACATTCGACTCGGGCTCCTCCACCTTAAAGTTGATAGTCTTGTGGAAGCAGTCCACACAAGCTCAATATTTCGCGAGCCAATCCATTCCAAGAATATCTTGCATCGCTAGGATAATCAAATCTGTTGCCATTAGTAAATCTCCGATTTGGACGCTACACTCGGGATAGTAGTTATCACAAGCTACTCGCTTACCCACCGGGGTAGTCACCATCAACACGAATGGAAGCAACTCAAGCGATTGCTGAAGACCACTAGCAAAATGGGGCGCCACAAATGAATGTGTAGACCCCGAATTGAATAAGGTCCTTGCATCTCTAGCACATATCAGGACAGTACCTTCTACTACATTACCGGCTGCTTCTGCTTGCTCAAGGTTTGCTGCAAAAAGTCTCCCAGCTTGTTGTGGCAACTGTCTGGCTTGCTGACTATGGTCTTGGCCTTCCTGGCTGTTGTCGTTGCTGTTGCTAAGGTCTTGGAGGAGGTGCTGGTAATGACACCCTCTGAGGTGGGGCCGGAAGTGCTGGCCTGGCTGGTTGCTGAGGATATTGTTGCTAGGGTGCTCCATAACCACCTCTGTTTCTGGGACAAGCTGTTGCTCGGTGCTCCATAGATCCACAAAGAATGCATGCACCGGTGTTTCTCCAACACCTCTTAGTAGGGTGTCCTTTTCCATAAGTCCCACACTTATGTGCATTAGGGCCAATGGCTACACCCTTTTGTTTCTTGTGCTGAAAGTTCTTCCCAGAGTGAGACATACCCCGCTTAGGATCAGCATTTCTCTTCTTGATAGCCATTTCTTCTGCAGTGTAGGCACTGTCTACTGCATCTTAAAAAGTTTCAGGCCTTTTGTACATTATCACATGTTCTTCATACATCGGGTGAAGTCCACCGACAAATCTTTTTACCTTCTTCTCTTCTGTGTCCACTAGATCTTTAGCAAACTTAGACAATTGAATGAAAGTGTGCACATATGTTGCCACTGTCATCTGGTTTTGCTTAAGAGTGATGAATTCTTCTTCTTTCTTTTGGTATAAGTGCTCCGGTATGAACTTGCGACAAAACTGTTCTTGGAATGTTTCCCATATGGTGGCATTGGGCATGACCTTGTAAGCCTCTCTTACGATTTTCTACCAATCTTTGGCAACTCCTCGAAACATAGAAGTGGTGAGTACTACTCGTCACTTGTTGTCACATTCTACTGTTTCAAATACATCATTTATGTGCTCTAACCATTCGTCAGCTTGAATGGCATCTTCTTTTCCTTGGAACTCTATAGCTCCTCTTTTTCTGAACTTGTCGAACAATACATTCGGGTCATTTTCTTTAGATTTGATGACCACTTGAGTGCCCAGGTTTGGCTGTGGTTGACCTTGTCTGGCCATCAATACTGCTAGATGCTCGTTTGTCTTGGCCATTTGTTCCATTAAGGCCATCATTCGTGCTTCCATCGGGGGAGGGTCATTCTCTAATACAACGAATTGTTCATCATTATGTGACTCATTATTCCCACCGTTATGTCCATTCCCGGAACCGGATGCCATTGTCCTGCAAAACAATTATAAGAGTTATGACTATATTCTATCTCTATCCATATAGTACTAACACTAAACACAAAATACTAATAATTAACGCACAACTATCAATAAACTAGTCTTGACAACTCTATACTCATAATCGAGTCTAACATGTCCTCACAACATTTCTAATTGTTTCTAAGTCTTTTATGAAGACTTTCAGGGCTCTGATACCATACTTACGTATGTCACATCCCGGTCCCGAATGACCCTGGCCTAGGGTAATCCCCGAGGTGTAGTACACGTACTCCCGTGATGTTGTACCTGTCTCGAGCCAAATACAACATACGAATGAGAGAAAAACAACTTTTTCCACACGTGAGTCAAGCTCACCATACATATATCAATAACAATTAATCATAACGGAACCTGTAATTCAGACATAAGGTATCATTGTCCATTTAGTCTAAATAGTTGTTCAAGTTTGATACAAAAGAATTATACAAGTAGAAACATTACTTTTACAAAAGAGGATGCATAAAAGAACTCTATACAACACTACCCAAAAGTATAAACAAAAGAATAACTGAAGTCTAACTGTGACCCACACAAAAAGGGGTTAGTCACACCCTAATGAGGCTCTCAAAAGATATGTTCACACGCTCCGAAGAGAATTTCTAAGCAGGCCCTTGTTCTGGCCACTCCTCTAGTCCTGGAGGTACCTCTTGGGTAACCTCCTCTCCCTCCTAGGCCTCCTCAGGACTGGGAGTTGCACCTGCGTCTGTGACACCAAGAATAGCATCATGAATACAATGATTCGGCAAGTATAGGCATTAATAATAAATTACATGATGTAACAAATTAAATTTATAGACAATTGATTAAAAGATGTCAATATCAAGTAATAACTAGGCAATTATGCTAAAATTGAATAATTCATGCCTTACGAATCAATGAGGAATAAAACACAGTAGTTGGCTACCACATTAAGCTTATCCTCTCAAATAGAGAACGAATCTAGTTGGGATGTCACCAGCGGCCCGACCAAAGGCTAGCTGGCTACCCGGTTCTGGAGTTCCGGTGCTCCAGATGATCTACTGCAGTGATCTCAAATAACTAAACCAAGTTTAACCCCGTCGGGTATCACGAGGTCGAAGCTCAGTAGTGCCAGACCAATCGAATCGAATAAATACACACATGAGTAAGATTGTTCTTACTTGAATCGAATCAAATCATTAATATCCAGAATATTTCACATATAAACTTATTCATCTCGAATTTCAATTGAACATCATATAACCATACAAGGATAATGAATAGGAACGAAACAATTTATGGATATAAATCATTCTTTAGATTTTGGAAGTTGAATGAAAATGAATCTCAATATGCACATGCATTGATTAAGAAGAATCAATGGTCATTTACTAAGCTCTCATCCTTCACATTCTCATATGGTGAAGTTTGGAGATCCGGTGTACGACTATCTTTAATTTGGTGCCACTTTGTATAAGTGTAGTATACCGGTTCTCCAAGCCTCATCCATGCCAAGGTGTTAGACAAAGATAAACTTCACATGAGATGATCTTAGCCTCAATGATTTCTCATGTGGTTAATTACCGTTGGTCCGTTGATCTCGTCAAAAGTGCTATTTTCTAGGGCCCTATAAACCCCTCAGAGTCCAAGACCCTAATTGATTTAATAAATATACAAGCCAATGGTATTCATCAACTTTTAGTATGCAAAAGAAGTCATTTTTGTCAAAAAAATTGGGCCCAGCAAAACCACACCTCGCTATAGCGAGGAGCACGTTTGCCCCTTTTCACTTGCACACACTTATTTCACCTGCACACACTCATACAATTCCATTTACATTGTCAACATGACATAACACATTTCATTAACTAAGCCACTCATCTCACCATTCCACATGCATTTATAAAACAAATTCAGCCATTTCAACCTCCTGCACACATCATCACATATAATTGCATATGTTTTGTCTCACCTACTTTGTATACTCCATGTACACACACTTTTACATACACCTTCCACCCACATACATTTGAAATAAATGATTCCCCTCATTCATCCAATCACACCTATAATTAACCCACATGTGTTCATTTCAAGTCTCCACTTGCTTTTCCATCTATATAAGATGCACATGGTTGTGTCCAGTCACCACACATTTCACAGGGCAATTGTTATACATCCACCTGCACACATGCACTTTGTATTTTTATTTTAATACACTACTTCACCACTAATCTAATCTCCTCTTTACCCTTCCAAATTAATACTACTAACACAAAAAAAAAAAAATCAAACCCATATTATAATCATTTTCTAATTATAATTAAAGAGGCTAATCACATTAAAAAGGAAAATAATAGAATTTGATAATCCAATCAAAGAATAAAAACCTCATGCATTAATCATTAAAGCTTATACTTGCCTCAATAGAGCTTTCCAAAGCTTTTTTCACAACCTAGCTCAAGGACCCAAAAATCCCCAAATATCAAACCCTAACCACAAATCCAAATGAAAAAAATGCAATGAATGCTATGAAAGACTACTCAAGAGTCTCTTGACTCCATTTCAACTCAAAAATACCACCAAAGATGGGTTTGATTCTTACCTTGACAAGGAATCCGAAATTTGGAGTTGGAGAAGAAATGGGTTCTTGGAAACAAGAGATGAAGATGATGAATAAGATAAAGAAGAAGACCTCCACACTTGCCTTCACTTGTACAAATGCTAAAGTGCTTGGAGAAAGGAAGAGAAATTGAAAGGAAAAAGGGAGGAAGGGGTTCTCTCACTCTCTCCACAGTCAACATGCACCAACCGAATGGAGTGAAATGGGGTTGAGTTGTTTTAAAGTGATAAGGATGTGAATTTTGCACAAAAGTCCACTACATTTTTGTATTTCCATTTTAAGTCAAACAATGGCCCATTTCTTCAACGAGTGATCAAATGAAGTAAAGTTGAATACGAAAATCGACGTGCTCAACGAGATACACGCGATGATGCCAAGATGACGTGAAAATGATGCAAAATGCGAAAATCTATAATTACGAAAAAGTCCTTGACTCTACCCAAGTGAGTCAACTCTACACCACTCACATATCCAAATTGCAAGACTCACTTGACTCAGTCTAAAAAGACTAATGGATACTAATTTCGATGATTAACAACTAAGCATAATTAATCAAGCTAAATCCTCATTAATTAGCACTAATTAAGATTAATTTGTGTTGGGGTGTAACACTCAAGATTATAATTTCTTGTTAATAGGCTCAACTGGATGATACATATTACAGAATACACAACAGCATCCACTAAATCCAGCACATCGTATGTTGCTTCAAGAATCATGTAAGATCCCGGTCCCGGTTATAATATTTTATTATATTTTAATTAGAATAATACTATTATTTTAATTAAATGTATTTTAGTTATTTAAGTGGTTAGGATTAAGTGGGGCACACGTTAGATTAGATGCGTGGTTTGGTGAGCTAGGTTAATGGGTAGGTGACTTGACCGTAGTTTGACCCAATGACTCAAGCTCAAAGAATATCTTCTCTTAACCTAATCCCTAATTTTAATAATTGTACGACTTATCATTTTCCACTATCTCTGCAACTCCTCTCGTTTCCCGTTCATCTTCTTCCTCTTTCAACTTCCCAAGCTTCTGCAACTTTAGGATCCAGCCATCACAATCAAGATCTAAAGACATAATCATTCTTGGCTCAACTTTCTTATCTCAGGTAACCATCTCCTCAAACCATTAAGAGTAGATCTGTACTTTTAGGTTGCATCCTTAATCTTTCCAACGTTAGGTTTTGGGTAGGAATACAATGGATCTGTTCATCTGAACATTCTTATCCCATCTTCTATGTTAGATTGGTGATAGGATTATTCTCGAGCGCTGTGGGAATCTCGGTTTGGGTATCGGTTAGGATTTATGCATTTGATTCAACCCCAGTAAAAGGCAAGTACCTAAACATAATTTGTGAATTTAATGTTCTCATTGATTCCAGTGTGGATGCATGTAGAAACCCTTTTATGCATTTTGTTATGATAATTTTGTAATTCGATTTTGTTCTGCAATGAGATCAAGATTTGGGGATGACCCAATTGATTTTCTCATTTTGATGTTACTGTTGCAACTATTGCCCGCCGCACTTTTGTTTGGATTTTCAAAACCCCTTTTTCATTTTCTGTGGTTTGGATTTCAAAACCCCTTTTTATCTTCTGTAGAAAAATTGTGTTTAGGGATGTGAGGCCATTATTTCAAGTGACCTTGATGGGCAGGCGAAATTACATAATTTAGGGAGTGGATCTGTAACAGGGAACGCAGGGAATTTGGGGACTTTCTGTATGTTTGATTGTGGGACCCAAGTGGGCCCCCATGTTAGATCTGATCCGTGGATCCGAAGGAGGACCCACAGGCGACCCTAGAGGGGCTGGTCCCATAGGCAGTGGACATCCTTGGCCCACCATCCATTAGTTTGATCAGAGAAGGCGTGATTGAGTGGAAAAGAATTAGTTTGGACATCAAGCAGTGGCGGGACCCACTGGGTGGTTTGATCATAGATCTGGGCCGATCCTTTTGCCATATAGACCTGGGCGACATATACCTGTAAGGTGGATCATGGGTTAGTGATCAGTGAAGCCTACAATCTGAGTGCCCAGTTGTGTCGACGTTGAACTTCTTCACATAACTGAGTTCTGTGTTGTTTGGACCTGTACATGTAGTGGAGATAAAAGAAAGGAATAAAGGGGAAAGATGATGACTTGATGACATCACATGTATGGGGATAAGGTGAGGGGATTATTGACCTGGGCATAGTTTTGAGTGAGGGAGCCATGTGTCCATGACAAAACATTAAGTTCTGTCATAAAATTCTTAGGTTTATGGAATTTGAGATTAGGGTCCTGATTATGTTATAAACCCACTTAGGCCCTTAAGCCTATTTTATAAGAGTTGAATTTGAAGAATATTATAGATGGGATCCTTAGGTTTTCTAAAATTATATATTAAGGGTGTTATTTGCGAATTGATTTTAAATGATATCTTTGATTTTAATGTGTTAAAATTATTTTTTTCGAGCTCTATTAATTGGATCATTGGACCTGAGTAAATACCGTTTGGGCAAGCGGTATCTTGCTAACACGTGGGGTTTAATACTTCGTATGACCTCGGGAAAATCCTAATAGATTCGAGTTCAACCCACTTCTATTGGAAAACCCTTAAGTGGGTCTATGCACCATTGATGGAAAAGGGATGCGTTGATCTTATATTTATTAGAGATTCGTGTGGTTGTTGAGTACGAGACCTTATGTTTGACCTTAGGATCGATTTGTATCTATGTCTTAACCTTCGCATGCATATATATGTTGGTTTAGGATATGTATTCCTTTAGATGCATACCCTATTGTATGTTATGGACTATAATGTGGCTTGGCAAATTTTGTATGACGATTTGATTATGATATGGAATGTGGAATGGCCAGCACTTTACTTTGACTAAGGACTCTTGTGTTGGAGCTTTATTATTCAGATCTATTATGCTTATATGTTTATGTTTATATGGGTCATTTATGGACGACTGTAGATCGATATATGGACGGTTGATCATCGATGTGACCGGATCACTTATAATCCACTATGAATGTGAACAGGTTACCCTGTATTTTTAATTTGATCGGTTTATGACCACTGACGTTATGGACGGGCTTTTCCAATTTATTTAGGGCTGACCACCCAAAACGGGGACACTTGTCTTCGTGTGAATCATTTGCTAGTTTTGCTTTGTTTGGATTATGTTATACATTCTTTCTTGTCATTGTCATTGTCATTACTTCTATATGATCACACTTGTCTATATTTTTTTTGTTGTTGTATTAAATTTTGAATTATGATTATGTACTTGCTGTTTACTTTGTAATATTTGGTGCAAAGGTACCGAGCCCTACTTTACCGAGGAGACGGAGGAGGGTCAAACGTTTCAAACGTTTATGCCAACTGATGAACCCGAGTGGGATGCCGGAGTTGGCTTTGAAGCCGTCTGAGCCTGCACAAGAGAGAACGACGCCTTAGAATTATTTTAAATGAACTTTCTTTTTAGTGTTGAGACCTCTTTTATAAATTATTTAATTTATTCTGCAACTTTAACTATTATTGTTTTATCTAAATTTGTGTTGGATCTCATTTGTGTTGGATCTCATTATGAACATTTCATACCAATTGAATAAAACTTCCGCTGCATTTAATGAAATTTATTTTGACTCACCACAAGTTGAAATTTTTTGTGGGTCCACTTTTGAAAGCTTGTGTTGTATTAAACACAGGAAATTTGAATTTGATTTATTTTTCACGTTTTTCCCAATTCTTATTTTTGGGGACGTGACAGTTGGTATCAGAGCCCAACACGATTTTCGGATATTAAAAATGAATAGCAACAATAGGAGGTGGTGAGGATTGCGAATTCCGTTAGACACGCTTTACATGCTAACTGTAAAGGCTATAGAATTGTTTGTTAGCTTGTTTCATAGGATCTAACCCATCGTTACTTCAAGTTTTCATTGCATTCGAACACTATTGAATTTGTTGGTCGCAGGAAACCGATTCGGACATGCAGGATCTCGGCATTGAAAACAGAAAGATTGTTGAAATCTGGATGTAAAGGGTATTTGGCGTTTATCACGGAGGATAAACAGTTCAAAGGGGTGGAGCATATTCCAATGGTCTGTGAGTTCTCGGATGTTTTCCCGGATGAAATTCCATGCTTACCTCCAGTCAGGGAGATAGACTTTTCTATTGAATTGGTGCAAGGGACAACAGTGATTTCTAAAGCTCCATATATAATGGCTCTAGCAGAACTCAAAGAGTTGAAAACTCAACAGCAGGATTTGTTGGACAAGGGATTTGTGAGACCAAGTGTAACACCTTGGGGTGCGCCAGTCCTATCTGTGAAAAAGAATGATGGTTCTATGAGGATGCGCATAGAATATAGACAACTCAATCAGGTCACAATCAAGAACAAATACCCTCTCACAAGGATCGATGAATTGTTTGATCAGCTTTTGGGGGCTGAATATTTCTCAAAGATAGACTTGAGATCAGGATACCACCAGCTAAGTGTTCGAGATCAGGATATTCAGAAGAAAGCATTCAGAACAAGATATGGCCACTACGAGTTTCTAGTAATGCCATTCGGGTTAACCAATGCTCCAGGAGTATTTATGGCCTTGATGAATAAGATATTTGCTCCATTTCTCGACCAGTTTATCGTTGTTTTTATAGACGACGTGTTAGTATATTCTCGGTATCAGAGAAGTTCATGAGTAGCATTTGAGGTCAGCATTGCAGACTTTGAGAGAGCATCAACTTTATTCCAAGTTGAGTAAGTGTGAATTTTGGCTTCAGCAAGTAATTTTCTTGGGTCACATCATCAGCAAGGAAGGATTGGCGGTAGATCCAGGAAAAATTGAGGCAGTGGTCAAGTGGCAGAGACCCATATCAGTAACAGAGATTCGTAGTTTCTTGGGTTTAAATGGTCCCGGATGTTTTCCCGGATGAAATTCCAGGCTTACCTCCAGTCAGGGAGATAGACTTTTCGATTGAATTGGTGCCAGGGACAGCTATGATTTCTAAAGCTCCATATAGAATGGCTCCAGCAGAACTCAGAGAGTTGAAAACTCAATTGATGGGTTTGCTGGACAAGGGGTTTGTGAGACCAAGTGTATCACCTTGGGGTGCGCCGGTCCTATTTGTAAAGAAGAAGGATGGTTGTAAGAGGATGTGCATATATTATAGACAACTCAATCAGGTCACAATCAGGAACAAAAACCCTCTCCTAAGGATCGATGAATTGTTTGATCAGCTTTAGGGAGCTGAATATCTCTCAAAGATAGACTTGAGATCAGGATACCACTAGCTCTGAGTTCAAGATCAGGACATTCAGAAGACAGCATTCAGAACAAGATATGGCCACTACGAGTTTCTGGTACGGCCATTCGGGTTAACCAATGCTTTAGGAGTATTTATGGCCTTGATGAATAAGATATTTGCTCTATTTCTCGACCAGTTTATTGTTGTTTTTATAGACGACGTGTTAGTATATTTTCGGTATCAGAGAAGTTCAGGAGCAGCATTTTAGGTCAATATTGCAGACTTTGAGAGAGCATCAACTGTACGCCAAGTTGAGTAAGTGCGAATTTTGGCTTCAGCAAGTAATTTTCTTGGGTCACATCATCAGCAAGGAAAGATTGGCGGTAGATCCAGGAAAAATTGAGGCAGTGGTCAAGTGGCAGAGACCCATGTCAGTAAAAGAGATTCGTAGTTTCTTGGGTTTAAATGGTCCCGGATGTTTTCCGAGATGAAATTCCAGGCTTACCTCTAGTCAGGGAGATCGACTTTTCGATTGAATTGGGGCCAAGGACAGCTGTGATTTCTAAAGCTCCATATACAATGGCTCCAGCAGAACTCAGAGAGTTGAAAACTCAATTGCTGGATTTGTTGAACAAGGGATTTGTGAGACCAAGTGTAACACCTTTGGGTGCGCCGGTCCTATTTGTGAAGAAGAAGGATGGCTCTATGAGGATGTGCATAGATTATAGACAACTCAATCAGGTCACAATCAAGAACAAATACCCTCTCTCAAGGATCGATGAATTGTTTAATCATCTTCAGGGAGCTGAATATTTCTCGAACATAGACTTGAGATCAGTATACCAATAGCTCAGAGTTCGAGATCAGGACATTCAGAAGACAACATTCAAAACAAGATATGGCCACTACGAGTTTCTAGTAATGCCATTCGGGTTAACCAATGCTCCAGGAGTATTTATGGCCTTGATGAATATGATATTTGCTCCATTTCTCGACCAGTTTATCGTTGTTTTTATAGACGATGTGTTAGTATTTTCTCGGTCTCGAGAGATCATGAGCTGCATTTGAGGTCGGCACTGTAGACTTTGAGAGAGCATCAACTCTATACCAAGTTGAGTAAGTGCGATTTTTGGCTTCAGCAAGTAATTTTCTTGGGTCACATCATCAGCAAGGAAGGATTGGCGGTAAATCCAAGAAAATTTGAGGCAGTGGTCAAGTGGCAGAGACCCATGTTAATAACAGAGATTCGTAGTTTCTTGGGTTTAGCAGGGCCCGGATGAAATTCGAGGCTTACCTCCAGTCAGAGAGATAGACTTTTCGATTGAATTGGTGTTAGGGATAGCTGTGATTTCTAAAGCTCCAAATAGAATGGCTCCACCAGAACTCAGATAGTTGAAAACTCAATTGCAGGATTTATTGGACAAGGGATTTGTTAGACCAAGTGTACTACATTGGGGCGCACCGATCCTATTTGTGAAGAAGAAGGATGGGTCTTTGAGGATGTACATAGATTATAGACAACTCAATCAGGTCACAATCAAGAACAAATACCCTCTCCCAAGGATCGATGAATTGTTTGATCAGCTTCAGGGAGCTGAATATTTCTCAAAGATAAACTTGAGATCAGGATACCACTAGCTCAGAGTTCGAGATCTGGACATTCAGAAGACAGCATTCAGAACAAGCTATGGCCACTACGAGTTTCTAGTAATGCCATTCAGGTTAACCAATGCTCCAGGAGTATTTATGGCCTTGATGAATAAGATATTTGCTCCATTTCTCGACCAGTTTATCGTTGTTTTTATAGACGACGTGTTAGTATATTCTCGGTATCAGAGAAGTTCATGAGTAGCATTTGAGGTCAGCATTGCAGACTTTGAGAGAGCATCAACTTTATTCCAAGTTGAGTAAGTGTGAATTTTGGCTTCAGCAAGTAATTTTCTTGGGTCACATCATCAGCAAGGAAGGATTGGCGGTAGATCCAGGAAAAATTGAGGTAGTGGTCAAGTGGCAGAGACCCATATCAGTAACAGAGATTCGTAGTTTCTTGGGTTTAGCAGGTCCCGGATGTTTTTTCCGGATGAAATTCCAGGCTTACCTCCAGTCAGGGAGATAGACTTTTCGATTGAATTGGTGCCAGTGACAGCTATGATTTCTAAAGCTCCATATAGAATGGCTCCAGCAGAACTCAGAGAGTTGAAAACTCAATTGCAGGATTTGTTGGACAAGGGATTTGTGAGACCAAGTGTATCACATTGGGGTGCGCCGGTCCTAGTTGTGAAGAAAAAGGATGGTTTTATGAGGATGTGCATTGATTATAGACAACTCAATCAGGTCACAATCAAGAAAAAATACTCTCTCCCAAGGATCGATGAATTGTTTGATCAGCTTCAGGGAGCTGAATATTTCTCAAAGATAGACTTGAGATCTGGATATCACTAGCGCAGAGTTCGAGATTAGTATTTTCAGAAGACAGCATTTAGAACAAGATATGGCCACTTCGAGTTTCTAGTAATGCCATTCGGGTTAACCAATGCCCCAGGAGTATTTATGGCCCTGATGAATAAGATATTTGCTCCATTTCTCGACCAGTTTATCATTGTTCTTATAGACGACGTGTTAGTATATTCTCGGCATTAAAGAAGTTCATGAGCAGCATTTGAGGTCATCATTGTAGACTTTGAGAGAGCATCAACACTATGCCAAGTTGAGTAAGTATGAATTTTGGCTTCAGCAAGTAATTTTCTTGGGTCACATCATCTGCAAGGAAGAATTGGCGGTAGATCTTGGAAAAATTGAGGCAGTGGTCATGTGGCAGAGACCAATGTCAGTAACAGAGATTCGTAGTTTCTTGGGTTGAGCAGGTCCCGGATGTTTTCTCCGGCTGAAATTCCAGGCTTACCTCCAGTCAGGGAGATAGACTTTTCGATTGAATTGGTGCCAGGGACAGCTATGATTTCTAAAGCTCCATATAGAATCGCTCCAGCAGAACTCAGAGAGTTGAAAACTCAATTGCAGGATTTGTTAGACAAGGGATTTGTGAGACCAAGTGTATCACCTTTGGGTGCGCCGGTCCTATTTGTGAAGAAGAAGGATGATTCTATGAGGATGTGCATTGATTATAAACAACTCAATCAGGTCACAATCAAGAACAAATACCCTCTCCCACAGATCGATGAATTGTTTGATTAGCTTCAGGGAGCTGAATATTTCTCAAAGATAGACTTGAGATCAGGATACCACTAGCTCAGAGTTTGAGATCAGGACATTCAGAATAAGATATGCCCACTACGAGTTTCTAGTAATGTCATTCGGGTTCGCCAATGCTCAAGAAATATTTATGGCCTTGATGAATAAGATATTTGCTCCATTTCTCGACCAGTTTATCGTTGTTTTTATAGACAACGTGTTAGTATATTCTCGGTATCAGAGAAGTTCATGAGCAGCATTTGAGGTCAGCAATGCAGACTTTGAGAGAGCATGAACTCTATGCCAAGTTGAATAAGTGTGAATTTTGACTTCAGCAAGTAATTTTCTTGGGTCACATTATCAGCAATGAAGAATTGGCGGTAAATCCTGGAAAAATTGAGGCAGTGGTCAAGTGGCAGAGACACATGTCAGTAACAGAGATTCGTAGTTTCTTGGGTTTAACAGGTCCCGGATGTTTTCTCGGATGAAATTCTAGGCTTACCTCCAATCAGGGAGATAGACTTTTCGATTGAATTGGTGCAAGGGACAGCTGTGATTTCTAAAGCTCTATGTAGAATGGCTCCAGCAGAATACAGAGAGTTGAAAACTCAATTGCAGGATTTGTTGGACAAGGGATTTGTGAGACCAAGTGTATCACATTGGGGTGCGCCGGTCCTATTTGTGAAGAAGAAGGATGGTTTTATGAGGATGTGCATTGATTATAGAAAACTCAATCAGGTCACAATCAAGAACAAATACCCTCTCCCAAGGATCGATGAATTGTTTGATGAGCTTCAGGTAGCTGAATATTTCTCAAAGATAGACTTGAGATCAGGATACCACCAGCGAAGTGTTCGAGATCATGATATTTAGAAGAAAGCATTCAGAACAAGATATGGCCACTACGAGTTTCTAGTAATGCCATTCGGGTTAACCAATGCTCCAGGAGTATTTATGGCTTTGAGGAATAAGATATTTGCTCCATTTCTCGACCAGTTTATCGTTGTTTTTATAGACGACGTGTTAGTGTATTCTCGGTCTCAAGAAGATCATGAGCAGCATTTGAGGTCAGTATTGCAGACTTTGAGAGAGCATCAACTTTTTACCAAGTTGAGTAAGTGCGAGTTTTGGCTTCAGCAAGTAATTTCTTGGGTCACATCATCAACAAGGAAGGATTGGCGGTAGATCCAAGAGAAATTGAGGCAGTGGTCAAGTGGCAGAGACCTACGTCAGTAACAGAGATTCGTAGTTTCTTGGGTTTAGCAGGTCCCGGATGTTTTCCCGGATGAAATTCCAGGCATACCTCCAGTCAGGGAGATAGACTTTTCTATTGAATTGGTACAAGGGACAACAGTGATTTCTAAAGCGCCATATATAATAGCTCTAGCAGAACTCAGAGAGTTGAAAACTCAACTGCAGGATTTGTTGGACAAGGGATTTTTGAGACCAAGTGTATTACATTGGGGCGCGCCAGTCCTATTTGTGAAGAAGAAGGATGGGTCTTTGAGGATGTACATAGATTATAGACAACTCAATCATGTCACAATCAAGAACAAATACCCTCTCCCAAGGATCGATGAATTGTTTGATCAGCTTCAGGGAGCTGAATATTTCTCAAAGATAAATTTGAGATCAGGATACCACTAGCTCAGAGTTCGAGATCAGGACATTCAGAAGACAACATTCAGAACAAGATATGGCCACTACGAGTTTCTAGTAATGCCATTCAGGTTAACCAATGCTCCAGGAGTATTTATGGCCTTGATGAATAAGATATTTGCTCCATTTCTCGACCAGTTTATCGTTGTTTTTATAGACGACGTGTTAGTATATTCTCGGTATCAGAGAAGTTCATGAGTAGCATTTGAGGTCAGCATTGCAGACTTTGAGAGAGCATCAACTTTATTCCAAGTTGAGTAAGTGTGAATTTTGGCTTCAGCAAGTAATTTTCTTGGGTCACATCATCAGCAAGGAAGGATTGGCGGTAGATCCAGGAAAAATTGAGGTAGTGGTCAAGTGGCAGAGACCCATATCAGTAACAGAGATTCGTAGTTTCTTGGGTTTAGCAGGTCCCGGATGTTTTTTCCGGATGAAATTCCAGGCTTACCTCCAGTCAGGGAGATAGACTTTTCGATTGAATTGGTGCCAGGGACAGCTATGATTTCTAAAGCTCCATATAGAATGGCTCCAACATAACTCAGAGAGTTGAATACTCAACTGCAGGGTTTGCTGGACAAGGGATTTGTGAGACCAAGTGTATCACCTTGGGGTGCGCCGATCCTATTTGTAAAGAAGAAGGATGGTTGTAAGAGGATGTGCATATATTATAGACAACTCAATCAGGTCACAATCAAGAACAAATACCCTCTCCTAAGGATCGATGAATTGTTTGATCAGCTTCAGGGAGCTGAATATTTCTCAAAGATAGACTTGAGATCAAGATACCACCAGCTTAGAGTTCGAGATCAGGACATTCAGAAGACAGCATTCAGAACAAGATATGGCCACTACGAGTTTCTAGTAATGCCATTCGGGTTAACCAATGCGCCAGGAGTATTTATGGCCTTGATGGATAAGATATTTGCTCCATTTCTTGACCAGTTTATCGTTGTTTTTATAGACGACGTGTTAGTATATTCTTGGTCTCGAGAAGATCATGAGTAGCATTTGTGGTCAGCATTGCAGACTTTGAGAGAGCATGAACTCTATGCCAAGTTGAGTAAGTGCGAATTTTGGCTTTAGCAAGTAATTTTCTTGGGTCACATCATCAGCAAGGAAGGATCTCAGAATGTTATAATTCTTTCTTGCGCTCGAATACCATTATCAAATGGTATTCCGTCCGTTCCATTTGTTTAATCCTTCTGGAGGAACCGAAGCAGTCTCCTCCGCTGCCGTTGGTGGCGTTGCTGCACCGGCAGGTGCAAACGGACCTTAATGTCATCAATAACACTAATGAACACGACGTTTCAACAATGTATAAACAGATCTTGTAATAACACATGTTAATACATATACTGAATTCATTAAATCCATTTGGCAACAAATATCATTCTAGACAAATCTAGATAATTCCTACAGTGACAAAAGGTAAACTGAAGAGTTAATCAATAGACATATACAAGATGGTCACTACCATAACTTTCATTCATTCATTTCATTTCGTTTACCATCTTCCCTCAAAGGAAGAATTCATCTTCCGAATGGAATGCATCAATCAATACCCACAGATATGATCGGAATATGTGGGACTTACTAGTGTCCGGGCCAGGGACAACTAGCATCACCACGAAGCTCTGGAACGCCCCAAATCCATCTGCTGCAGCAGGATTAGTCATTTGTTCCATTTATTAATTCATTGAACTCATTTAAAGTTCTAATACCATAGCTAGGTAGTGCCAAACTCAAGAGTTAACGCTCTCCAATAAGCAATTAATTGTTGAATTCAATTCAATTCAATAATCCTCTTCGTGACAAAAGAAGGGAATAATAGTGATACCAATCTCACTAGATTGGAACCCAACAATGTGGTGTACGATATAAGGAGAAAACTTACTAATCATTTATGGTTCTCCTTAACTTTGTCTCAAATCTAAACAATCATTTGGGTGTAACCATTGGTTTCCAAATGCACGTGTTATTTTCGATGGACATCACAATTATATATTCAATGTGTACATTGTATGGTCCCCGTAATTATCACCCATGAAGTTTAGTCTTAAAACTAATTTTTGAGGAGTACTTATACTTACAAGAAATACTACAAGCTTATGTAAAAATCCAAAATTTCACTCACTATGAATAATTTGGTCAGGTTCGGTTACCTTGACGGCTACCAGGCGGTTAGCCAAAACTGCACTGGTGGTTAGCCGAAACCTCGTTAGCGGCTAGCGGCTAGCTGAACCAAGTTTGGTCAGCTTACGGTCAGCTTTCGAGAAGCTGGTTTTCTGACTCAATTTCGGTCAGCCCAACGGTCACCTTTCGGCTAGCAAAAATTCCCATTTCAGCTAACCGAAATTCAGCGGTTAGCTGGCGGCTAGCTTTCCAGAGACTGATCAAGTTGGGGTTTTCTAACGGTTAGCCCTGCGGTTAGCCCTGCGGCTAGCCGAAATTCACCCAGAACGACATTTCTGAGCTTCAGATTTCTGAAGCTAATTTCTGTACATTGAATCCCTTGAACTCCAAACACTTCAATAACACACAAAATCACAAGTAGATGTTTATACATGCCTCTCCTGAAGCTTAGTGGCAGAAATCCTCTTTTCCATAGCTTGGGTTGAGATTAAAATCCCCAAATTTCAAGCTCTAACTCCATGAAAACGTAAAAACACATCTCATAAGCTATTTATGCTAATAACCATGCCTAATCACTCATTACAACTTGAAAACTCATTAAAAGTTCCAAGTACTTACTTGTAGCTCAATGAGAGAAATTTTGAGATCTTTCTCAAGCTCTACACTTCAACAATGGGGAGGATGATTTGGGGAAGATGATGAAGATGAAAATACACTCCTCACAACTACTTAGATCACTCCTAGCTTCTCTCTTGAGGAAGGAGATTGGAAGAGAAAAGGAGAGAATGTGTCTAGGGTTTTGCTTGAAGTGAAAATGAATGAATGATTCATTTCATTCTAATATAGGGTTCCTTCACACAAAAACCCCCTCTTAATAAGCTTTATTACATATTGAGTCAAATGAAGCTTCACTTGTTCCATTTGAAGTCAAATGAAATTACATCTATTATGAAAGTTAACGTACTATTCGAGATACACGCGTTGGAACCAACAATTTCCATATTTGACGAAATACGTGAAAACCCGTATTTACTAAAAAGTCCTTAGACTACCTTGTTTGAGTCTAAACTCACTTTAACCAACTCAATTTCATCTTAGTCCATTCCATTATACCTAATGTATCATTTGAGATTAATTTCTCTCTCTTCGGTCAGTAGCCTTCATTAATCTAATTATTCATGCTTAATTAGCATTAATCCCAATTAATTAGCCTTAATCATGATTAGCTTGGGTCGGGGTGTAACAAATCTCCCGCACTTGCTTCATTGCCTTCTGAAGGTCATTTTATCAGTCCTTCTGGCACTCCTATCAATCAAAAGTCTCCACCCACTCCTAGTTCAAATTCAATGCCCACCACAAGTAACACCAAAACATGGAATTATTTAGCACTCCCTGCTGGGGCTTTTCTTACTCTTGCTGTAGCCATGCTTTTCATGTGTCGTAGTCGAACAACGGCAACCATTGTTCCTTGGGATACCGGATCAAGGGGTCAGTTTCAAAATGCTTTCTTAACAGGTGATTTTACATCTTGAGTTCATTTCTGGTATGCTAAGGAAATATTGCGTGCAAAATCATTTTCCAAAGTGTTATTTAATCCTCCAATGGCTTGTGTTCCTACTATTATAAAACAAAGGAAAGGGAAAAGGAAAATAAAAATTATGCCCTTTTCTTCTTTTTTGGAAAATGCATCCGATGATATTTAAGTAGTTACTAAATTTCAATGGATTATCATCATTCTACATCAACATACATTAAAAATATGTAGTCTTATGTGAAAATTTTCAGGGATTCCTAAAATGACTAGAGCAGAACTGGAAACCGCTTGTGAGGATTTCAGCAATATTGTTACTACTCTGCCAGCCGGCACTCTATATAAGGGAATCTTGTCAAATGGATCTGAGATTGTTGTTGCATCAACCTGCATCACATCCTCTAAAGATTGGTCAAATTGTTCGGAAAAGCTTTTCAGAGAAAAGGTGGTGTTTTTTTAAATATCCTTGAATTTTGTACTTAAGTTTATGATTCTGATGTATCTTTGGTTTAATTTTGTCACGCCCCCAAAAGTGAAACCGGGGTATACGTGAGATTAGGGCCAATTTAAAACTTTTTCGAACATTAATCAAATGTCACTTGCCCTAATCATGTCCCATCTGGATCGAAGACCGCTGTGAGGTATGAACATTTTCCTCGAATAAATCAAACAACAGCGGAAGCTTCATATAACAAAAGGTATCTCATAGATGTATAGTTTAAAAGCCATATACTAGTATCAAAGTTAAGATTGAAGTTTAAGACTATTACAAAATATTAATTACAAGTAAAAGGCTAAACTACAACTAGATCTAAACAAAAGTATAAGAAAACCAAAATATGAAGCTAAGAGACTAAACATGAAGCGCTCGTGTACGGGGTCGTCACGGCTACACAATGCCGTCCGTACTATACTCTAGGAAGTCATCAGGCTGATCTGCCTGAACCTCCTCCGTCGTCTCCTCTGCCGTGGGGTAGAAGTACTCGGTACCTATGCACCAAGAGTAGCATCACCAACACAACGGATGGCAAAGCAATAAGTATATAAATCACATAGATATGCAGTACTAAAGAGAATGAACGAGAAACATGATTATAAGATATGCATAGCACTCCGATCGTAAGAGATGCATTGCATTCGAATCATAAACGAACTATCAAAGTAGGCGATCCACATAAGCTAAACTATATCATCAATTGGGATAAATCCCAATATCCAATATCCAGACAACTCGTAGCTCAAATGCTCCGGCTCCGAGAGCTCTGGCACTATCTTGCTTCGAGGACGTACTAAACAAAACAGAACAAAACAGAACAGAACAGATCATCTCGAGGAATATATAAATGACTCTCAGCTCAAGTAGCTCGGGCTCCGTGAGCTCTGGCTCTATCTTGCTTCGAGGTGGTATCGTGTTCTCCCACAGTCGGTGCCCCAACTGTGTTGAACGTTAACAGCTGAGTGGTGCCTGACACAAAGAATCCTAAACAAAGGTGAAGGGCTAGGTTTCTTGCGTGAACAAGATTCAATACTAATAGAGAACTACTTATTCCAGAACAAATCAAATCCCAAACCAATACCAATAGTAGTCCTCTCAAAGCTTGACAATCAAAGCTCCCTAGCCTCAACACTCCAAATCAATAACGAAACGAACGAAACAATACAAGGGGACCCTAAGTCCAACCTCTAAGTTCTCAAAGCAATCCTCTAATAAAACAAAGCAAATAGAACTAAAGAACATGCTCATCACATGTAGAAGATAGTACTTAAGGGTACTATTTGAATTCAAAGCGAATAAACAATCCAATCCTAAGTAAAGTGTAAACCCTGAAGCATCGTACAACCCAGTCAATCAACGAAGGGTTAGGGTTCGCGATACTCGTACGAATAATCCTCGTGCATAGCTTTAAAGAAGAGTATCCCGACATCCCATACCTTTCGAGATTGAATTCAATTGATTCTCGATACATCCGAATTCACCGTGAGAAATGTCGACTCAAAACACTCTCACACTAAGTCAAATGAGTCCTAAAAAGGGGTATCCAAAGTCCACCAAGGTCCAACATAAAACAGGGTAGAAATCCCTTAAAAAGGAAAAGTTGGAAAAATTCCAGTAGGCTCGGGCGAGTGGCCCCTGTGGTCTCGGTCGACCGACCCACAGGGTCTCGGTCGACCGAGACACCTGCGGAAACTGGGCAGTAGCCCTGTTCTGGGCTGAAATGGGACTTTTCCCATTTTCTGTTCTTGGACCTGATAAACAGCATGTGTATGATTTAAAACACTTAAAATACAACCTATAGAAACTACTAAACAAGCCATTAAACTCTAAATCCATTTCATTCAATCTATGAGTCATATTATCATGTTTTCAACTATTAAGGTATCAATTGAGCCAAACTGATCTAAAACATGATTTTAGCATCCAAATCAAGGTAAACAAACATATCAAGCAATGATATAAATATTGACTTGCCTTAGTGATGTGATGACCCAAATTCAAGAAGAAAAAGAAGAAGAAAGACACTTTGGAGGCTCCAAAAAGGGTGAACTCTTCTCCAAAACCCAAGTAGCTCCTACACATGCATGCCAAGGCCAAGGTAAGCCTATCTAATCCATTTCTAACCAAGGAAGAAGATGAAGAGATGGTTTCTAAGCTTGGAGAGCTTACCTCTAAGTGGGTTGTGGGTGAACCAAGGAGAAAAGTATATGAATAAACCCTTGGAAGCTTGGAGAAGAAGATTGGTGGGTTGGCTTCCGTCGCCGGAGCTCCGGGCTCGTCAACGGAGAAGAAGAAATGAGAGGAAAAGGGAGACGGTGGCTGTGCTGTGTTGGAGTTGAGTGAAATGAATGAAAGGAAAGAATGAAATGAGATGAGTTTGTGACCTATAAATGAGGGGTTTTGGGCTTGGGCTTGAGCTATGGGCTTGGGGCTATGGGTCAAGGTTCGGGTCGGTCCACGCATACAATTAATAGATTTCGGACCACTTCGATGCGTCCAATCGAAACGCGACCGAAGGCTAAAGTTCATGAAACGAAGAAACCTACCCAATGCACCCAACTCACCAAAACTCATAATCTCTTAAATTCCCTAAAAACCCTACCCACAATTAAAACGACTCTCTATGCTACCCAAACGCGCTCCGAATCGTGCTAAACTTCGCACGCGCGATTCGTCGATAAACCCAACTATTTAGACTCTAAACTAGCTTACTAACTAATCAAGCAATTAATTATAATTAGTAGGCCATTAGGGGGTCGGGGTGTTACAAATTTTATGGGAGTTTGTATTTTTAAACGTTTAACAGGTTGATATGTTTTCACGTTTGAATCACAAGAACTTTGTTAATATTAGTGGGTATTGTGAAGAAGAGGAACCTTTCGTTAGGATGATGGTTTTTTAGTATGTTCCTAATGGTTCTCTCTTTGAGCATCTGCATGGTTAGAACTTTGCATTTCAATTTGCCGAACTTTGTGCTTTACATCTTCTAAAAGGAAAAAAGTAACAATGGAGCTCGTTAATTTCTATTTTGTAGTTAAAGGAGCTTTACATCTTGATTGGCCTGCTAGAGTGAGGATTATTATGGGAGTGACTTACTGCCTCCAATATATGCACAATGAACTGAACCCACCTATACTGCATTCCAACTTGACTAGTCTAGCTCTATCCTTTTGATGGCTGATTATGCCGCAAAGGTATGAAAACATACATTAGTTGTACTGTCCAATGCTTTTTCTGAATGCATTTGATGTTTCATGATGTTTCTTTTTGCATATCATTGAATTTGGTTTCTGGGAGGAGTTCATATTGAAAGGAAAAATATCTGATGATCATGAAAGGAATCCTTCTGAATCCTCACTTGTGGATCTTGAAAGTAATGTCTTCAATTTTGGGGTATTGTTGCTGGAAATAATTTCCGGAAAGCTTCCTTCTGATGAAAAAGGGTCTCTTGTAGACTGGGTAACAAATTTGGTTTTTTTTTTTTTTTTTTCTTGTTTCTTGTTTCTGTTTATTCCATGGGCTCCGCAGGTCAAGCATGCATGTGTACAAACTCAAAAGCAGACAGGCTTTGTATGCATGCATGCATTTACATACTAATAAGCATTCAACTTCCTATCCTATGTGTACTCAATAGGCGCATCCTTATATGCAACTATATTGTCAAGGTATCCCTTGTTTGGAAATGCTGATACTGTTGATTTTGTGGTTGCATATACCTCGAATCACAAGTGGTTTGAATACTTGGTATTGGTTAGCCTTTTTTGTGTGCGTTTAGAACAGCATGGAAATTAGAACACAAAAAAAAAAAAAAAATGGGGATACTGCTTTACTGCCATTGGTGATTCCTCCCCAAATTATTATCAGGGCGATTACCAATATTGATTTGGGTCAGAACTCAGAAAATTCTTAAAGAACCTGATCCAAATGCCGGTGTTTTTCCAGCTCCAAAGGCACAGTAGAATACATACCAATATTGTTCAAACCATCTTTTTATTTTTTTTATTTTTTTGTGTCCAAGCTTCTAAAATAGTACTTGTATGAGTGTTCTTTAAACTTTTACAACGGAAACAGATTGGAGGAGTAGTCTTTTTCTTAATGATGTACTGTCTAATTGGCTAATTGCAAAACTGATTGCTTCTCAGGCCCTTGAACACTTAAATGACAAGCATGGTAGTAGCTGTATCATTGACTCCTCATTGCAGTCTTTTAAGGACAATGAGTTACAAGTCATCTGTGAGGTGATCCTGGCATGCATTCACCAGGATCCAAGTCAGAGACTAACAATGAAAGAAGTTACAAGTAAATTGAGGGAAGTTATACCAATTTCACCTGAAGCTGCAGGTCAAAGACACTCGCCGCTTTGGTGGGCGGAACTTGAGATACTCTCAGTGGAAGCTGGATAGTTTCAAGTCATACATGTCTCTGATGCTGTTCTCAGGGAATTCTGCTTTACAATTCATGCTTCTCTCCCAACAATTCATAGATTCTTTTTTGCTTCCAACCTCCGCTAACAAGATGTTTCTTTAATTTTCTCTCCCTCCTATTTTCCCCTGGAGCCATGCCAGTGTGTAAATCGAGTAACAGAGAGATGAAATTAAGTACTTGGATCTCAGTCTTCAATTGACCATTTTGATCTATAACTGAGTGCAGATTGAAGCATAGAAACATTTTGTTTTAAATTATTGAAAGGCTGTGGCTGTGGGAAACTGTAAATTCTTTCTGATCTTGTGTAACATTTGTATGTCTCACATTGATTTATACTCATTTCCTTGTGCGCTTATTGGTAGAAAGAAACAATGAGAGCGTCGCGTTCACCTCGTAAATTAAGATATCTGTGGCCCTGATCTTGTATATTGGTTTTTTTCTTTTTCTTTTTGCACTTTTTGTGATTCATATTGCAATATTACCACTTTAGTCTTTTATGACTGAGCAGCAGCTTGTATTTCTGTGTGAATAGATAGGGAAAAAGATCAGATGAGATTGCATCTCAGACAAAAGTGCAATTGGTGATTGTGGGGCCCACTTGATGATGCCAATTCATTTGGGCAAGGGGATATGAAGGTGATCTTGGATTGGTGATGGGTGATATAAAGTGTAAACCTGATGTTAACCCTCAATCTAGAAACATGCGGTAGATTGAATTCACTTTACTACAATCTGATTTAGGGCGATGGCCTGGTGAATATTTATTATCAATGAGAAGATCATTTGATAGTACTGGTGAATCTTATCTTTTAACTCATTAAATTTTAGTCCATTGATAAAAATGCATTGCATTGAATTCTCAATAATGAAAAAAAGTTTCTCGCAATTTCCTCTACCGCAAGCCATTGGGATTTTGTAGCACTTTGCTTTTGAGGTAGTGACTATCCATGAAGTGGGCCATTGGAGTTGAATCTAAATAATAGGCTAAACATTAGACCCAATGCTAATAAGAACCCTCATAAGAATCATGCTTAAATAAACCAACATATGTGATGATCACTTAAATTCATATATATATATATATATATATATATCTTTGTAATAGTAAACAAACCCACATTTGCAACAAATGCATGCAAATAAGCCAAAACTCACATAAGAATCATGCATGACTTACTTGCATAAAAACCACATAAGAATCATATAAAGAAAATTTTAATATAAGAATCACAAAGAACCCACATAAGAATCATCATTAAATAAATGCAAATATATAATAAATGCAAATATATATATATATATATATATATATATTAAAGCAAATGGGGAGGTGGGCTGTGAGGTGTTTTCTTTTCTTTAGATCTTCAATCATCAATGGGTCCCATGTTAAATATGTTTTATGCGCCCTACCGATGATTAAAATCCAAACTGTTGCTCATTTACTCTCATTTTAGTTTTTTTTCTCTAAATAGATGGATCCAGTAATGAGCACCCGTTCGTATTAAATATATTTCAAGATCAGACTCTAATATTAGATGAAATCTCAATGGCCTTCTCTTAACTCCTTTTTTCTAAGAGCGGGCCCCACTGATAGAGGGAGGCAAGCCTATTGGCCGTTGTCTGGTTTCTTAATGGATGCAAATCAATTAGTGGGTCCCACACATTTAACTTATTTCTGCAGTGGGACCCACTCATGGATTATGCATAGATATTAGTTTTCTAGGTCAATATGGATTAAGGATTATTCTCTCTCTCAATACCATCTATCTTCCATTCTCTCAAGATTGTCATCCTTTTATTTTAATATTTAGGGTCCACCTTTCAACAATTCACACTATCATTTTCTTTTAGTTTCCAAATAGAGCTCTACTCTATTTAGAGATTGTCACACGTGAACAAAAATCAGACCCGACCTTCTGGTAGACCACCTCATAGATGGGCTTGTGATGAAATTGTTTTGAGATTGGAGTTTTTTATTTTATTTTAGGCATCATTTTCTTATATGATTATATAGACAAATGACCCTAGGTTTGCCCCCACCATAATTACACTTTCATGACCCCACATGGACTCAAAATTAAGAGATATATATATTAATCCAAGGTGGGCCAATTATTACTGAGATCAAATAACACTAGTATGTAGTTTTAAAGTTTCATAATTTATGGCTTTTAAAATTAAGATGTTTATACATTTTTTTAAAAGTCTAGAACTAAAAAACGTTTTGATCGATTCTAAAATGGTATTGGTGCTACTTCAAAGGGGTAGAGAAGAAATTTGTGCGGAAGGATTAAAATGACCATTGGCCTATATGAAGATAACACTTGTATTTATGATTGAAGATGTGTTGACTGTTTTTATATAAATATATATGAATATATTCTTATATATTTATAATTAATTTTGATATCTCATAAATTAAAAATGCAATATCTTACATTTAGCCCAGGGCGTTGTTGCTAGTATATGTTTAAATAAATCCACATATATATAAGTAAGAGAATTAGAGGGCCAGACCACGACTAGTATTGTCCAAGCCTGACCCTCAAATTGGTGGGTCTACAAAAGCTTTGTCCGATCCCATCTCTCTGGTTTCTTAAGAATAATAAAAGCCCTCATTTTACAGTTTTTTTGAAAGCCAGGCCAAGCCGGGTACCCTTATAAAAGGGCCCGATTGACAACCCATTCCCACCTCCTAAAAGATCAGATTCTTCTCCTCCACTTAGCTACTTTTGGCATATAAAAGGGGTAAGATGTTCTTCAGTAATAATATAATATGTATTATTTTCATTCTAAATGTTAAATGAATGTAAAGGAATATGAATGTCAGTCATCAGGTGCAGACTGCAGTGCATAAGTTCTATGTTATATAAATCTGCAAAGAATGAGCAGAAATGTGGACATCCTAATACTAATAAATGTTTCAAGGCATCCTTAATAAAGTCACATTTTCTATGTGTGGGTTTGTGAGTAAACTTTCCAATAAAGAAATAGGGAAAGAAAAAATAAAAACACCAGCACCCAAATGCACTCTTTACAAGGGGAAAAGTCCATGAGTTCGAGTCCTTCTCAAGAAAAATTCACATTTTGTTACAAAACATTACAAAACAAAACAGTTGAAACCATAATTTTAAAACATGATATTTGACAATGTATCCACCAACTTCGAAGTCATTACGTTTCAAAAACATACTAGTTGTTTTAGCAATTCTTCTTAAAATGTTAATTTCTTAAAAGGTTCAGAAAATAAAAAAAAAATGAAAATCCTCTTTTTAATCAATGTTAAGGTTTTTTTTTAGTGCTAAATAAGTTTCTGAATATAATATAAGGTGGTGGGAACAATTTCATATATTCTGATTTGAGCTAAACACATGAAAAATGTATTGGAAATGGCAAATACCTTTTAGGGGTGGCAAACGGGTCGGGTCAAAACATGATGGTTTGACAATGCTATCTATTGATTAAAGTTCGGCCCTTTTTTTCAACGAGTCAAGTAACTTCAACCTGCACCACATCACTAACATTCAATGCAGATCCACCCGTTTAATTCAACCCAACTTGTAGAAGCTTGGCCCAAGCCTGATTTATTAAAAATAAAAATCCCAACACAAGTTTGGCTCATTCCTTACAAAATAAACTATTCTAAGTGCTGCGGACACACTCAATGGTTGAGTGGTGTTATTTTCACACACTTGCCCAGGAATCAATTCCTAGCTTCTCAAGTTATAAGTATTAGGGCCGATAAAACCTGACCCGCATGGAAAACGGGTTGGTCACGGGGTAAGTTTTTCTAACCCGACAAAAATAGGTCGGGTCAAGGTTGATCTGCCTAACAACCAAAAGCATAAAATTATTTAGAAACTACTCAGACCCAGTCAGCCAATCCCCTACTGTCCATGAACGTGCGAACTTTTCAATATGGTTGCTTTGGGCTATCAACCCGACCCTTTGATGAAGGGGCCCACCCACCTGGCCTGCGCAATCCTGCAAAGAAAGTGCTTTTCTTCTTGTTATAAAGCCCAAGAATAGGGTAGGACCCAATTTTGAAAAGCCCGAAATCATGAGGGCTAAAGAGGGCTTGGCATATCCTAGCTAGCCCGACCCGCTATCTATTAGTATATATAAATTATATACTATATATGTATGATTGACAACATGATCTTACAAGTTACAACACTGTCAGACTTTGTGTTGGATGTGGCCCCCCTATTTATTAGTGATATACAATTCATAACCTTTCTCATGTGGGTGTCTTCTATTTATGGGATCCTACGTTTGACATGCATTGTTGATAAAGGCCAACAAGCTAATTTGAACTGATTCTAACCATTTAGACATGATTAAACTGCACCAATACAGCTGATACCCCAACTCATGTTGGTTCTCTCCAAACCAATGCAAATAGGTTTTCTATTAGACCAGAGTGAGAACCAATAGTGGTGTTTGGATCAATAATTTCTGTCAAGGACGCATCTAAGGTGACAAATGAGCATATTAAGCGGGAAAAATGGAGTCCAGATCTGGCAAGAGAGAACCCCACAGTGACCGTGAGTGGACCATTCACAATCCGCCACGTCACGAGACAGGAGCTGCCCATGGTGGCGTGGTGGACTCTGAGTGGTCCACTGTGCGTAAGGCCACTCAGAGGACCGATTCGGAAAGATGATACTCAGAAATCTATTAGGTGGGAGTGGGAGAATTTTTCCCTTCCCCACAATTAGGGCACGTTTGTGTATGCCCCTAGAAAACCAGTTCTTCCGTGGGAAATTTTATTTCCAACTAACTCATAGGAAAGGAAAAGCTTTCTGCGGAATCAGGAAAAAATTTATGATGGCTTAGGTCCACCTGTAAGAAGGGCCCACCACAGATAGACTAAGGCCACATGTATTATATATCACCTCATAAGGACAGATAAACACAAGCATCTCTCAACAGCCTCTAAAATGGAGGATTGGATCATATTCATACCCATTGGAAGTTGTTGGTGGTAAACTATGATCGCTCAATCCAAACAGCAGTGGTTCCCAGTTACTCTTTTATCTCAAAAATCAATATTCAGAAATTACATAAATTGTCTTCCCATATATTGTATCAAAGGATTTTACCATTATTATTATTATTAGTCAAAAACTCTTTCTTGAGTGGTCAGAGAAATTCTCTCCCATCTGACCCAAAAATAGCAAATGTAACTAACTTCCAACCAGTATAACGTTGGGCACAAACCCATTCAATCTCCAGTAAAATTCACCCAACTTTTACTATTTTTAAACTTCCGATCTCTCTCCCTCCATTCCAAAGACCTGTTCTCTGTTTGCTCCAATTTCCAAGAGAGAGTTTGCATTCGTGAGATCTGCCTGAAAATCTCCCCTTGGTTACTCTTGGTGATTTCCATCAACCTGGCCTCAGGGCTAGGTTTGATTATTTTCCTGTTGGAGCTCTCTATTTTTCCTAATGCCGCATGCTTCTGATTCGAATTCCAGATAATAAGAAGAGAATACAGGAGCATGCACACACGGATTGATAGTCCAAGATTTTCTCATCTGGGTCTTTTCATAAGGAGAACAAATGGAGAAGAAAGGTAACATCTTGATGAACCGCTACGAGCTGGGGCGTTTGCTCGGGCAAGGAACATTTGCAAAGGTCTACCATGCCAGGAGCCTCATCTCCGGCCAGAGCGTTGCCATTAAAATCATCGACAAGGAGAAAGTTCACAAGGTAGGTATGATCGATCAGATAAAAAGGGAGATTTCTGTCATGCGGCTGGTCCGCCATCCAAATGTGGTCCAGCTCTATGAGGTCATGGCCAGCAAGACAAAGATATACTTTGTTATGGAGTACGTGAAGGGTGGCGAGCTGTTCAACAAAGTTGCCAAAGGGAAGCTGAAGGAAGATGTTGCGCGTAAATATTTCCAGCAGTTGATTGGAGCTGTTGATTTCTGCCACAGCCGTGGCGTTTACCACCGTGATCTCAAGCCAGAGAACCTCCTCCTCGATGAGAACGGAAACCTTAAGGTGTCGGACTTTGGCCTGAGCGCTTTGGGAGAGTCACGCACGCAAGATGGCCTCCTCCACACAACGTGTGGGACGCCAGCCTACGTTGCACCTGAAATCATCAGCAAGAAGGGCTACGATGGTGCCAAGGCAGATACATGGTCTTCTGGTGTCATTCTCTTTGTTTTGCTTGCGGGTTATCTTCCCTTTCGAGATTCAAATCTGGTGGAGATGTATAGGAAGATAAGCAGAGGAGAATTCAAGTGCCCCAACTGGTTCCCTCCAGAGGTTCGCAAGCTTCTCATCAGGGTCCTGGATCCAAACCCAAGTACACGGATCAGCATCACCAAGATCATGGAGAATTCATGGATCAAGAAAGGTCTTAAACTGCAACAAGGTGAGGTTATTGGTATGGCTAGCCTAGGGGATGTCACTGAGGCGCTCACATTTGAGTGCAGCAACGAAGCAGATGAGGCTGAGGCTTCCAACACCATGAAACCCACTTGCTTGAATGCCTTTGATATAATATCTCTATCTCCAGGATTCAATCTTTCAGGATTATTCGAGAAGGATCATGTTCAGAAGCCAGAAGCTCGGTTCACAACTAGTAGGTCAGCATCAGACATTGTGTCAATGCTGGAAGGGATCGCAAAGCACGAGAGCTTCAAGATCAAGAAGAAAGATGGTTTAATGAAGTTGCAGAGAAGAAGAGAAGGGAGCAAGGAGCAGCTGGCCATACAAGCAGAGATCTTTGAGGTTACGCCATCTTTTCATGTAGTAGAGGTAAGGAAATCAGCTGGGGACTTGATAGAGTTCCAGGAATTCTGTGACCATGGGCTGAAGCCTTCTCTAAGGACGTAGTGGGGACTTGGCAAGGAGGTGATCTGTAGAAACAGCTGCAGGAGCAAACAAAATCTGAAGTGTGGTTCCTCTATCTTCATCTGAATATTAGATATTGGTTTTGGAAGCTCTCCGTTCATCTGAAAATTAGATATTGGTATTGGAAGCTCTCCATAGTATAAGCTTCCGTCATTTTTCCCCTCGTATATCTTATGCGATCTCTCTTTTTTGTAATCCCTGTTCCAGCTTGCAATCAGGCAATGTCAATAGAAATTTTGTATTTAAAGCTGTTTGCATGGTCATTAAACCTAAAGCAGTAATTTTCATATCACCATCTTGCTGCTTCATTCACTTTCTTCATCTTCTTCTTCTTCCGTCATATCTTGTTGTTGCTTTTCCAATACCAGGTATTAACTACTAGCGTACAAACTTGTCAGTGCTGCGGTCATTGCCACTTTGGGAGCTAATAAAAATGCTTTCCTATGTTCAAAGACCTGAGAGAAATTTTACTGAGTATAATCCCCAGAAGGCTAGAAATGAATTGGACCCATTTAATAAGGAGTGGCTGAGTAATCTGGGTTGTAGGGAATTCAAGAAACTGAATTTTTGCCAGTGCATTGTCTAGTGAATTCTCCATTTGATGGGGAGTTTCCTAGAATCATTATCAATGTTGCTGCTCAGAAATGGTTTTTGGAGGCCAATGTTGCTTATCCTGGAGAAGCATAGGATTGAAGCCAAAGTCACCTCACTTTGTTCACAGCTGGAAAGAATGGAATGAAAAAGATGAACTTTATTTGTTTGGTTACAAGCATTACTGCCCTACTCCTCTTATTCGTATGAATTTTCTATTTGGTGAGTCGTCATCCAAATGCCAGTAGTCTAGAACAAGGATCAAAATAATGATTGCGGCGGGCGAAGCGGGCAGTGGCCAAAATGCTATGTAGCGGTTGCGGCGATATATAGCAACGTAGCGGTGTGAATTTTTTTGGTAAAAAAATTGAATCTCATGCAGCAACAAATCTTGTCGTTTTTTAGTGATTTGAGACCATATAAGGGTAGAGACAACTTTAAGAAAGGCTATAAAGGAGAAGAAATAGGAAAAACAGTGTTTTAAGTTAAAATTGCTTAGCTCTACTAGGTTCTAGACTGTAGCGCTACTATTTTCAAAATAGCATAACAACATCAATGCTACGGCCGCTACACTACGTAATGACCATTATTTTGAACCATGGTCTGGAATGGCCTTTCGAACCATGCAAAGTCTTTAAATTATGGAATTCCAAAACCAACTTTGAGCAGGAGAATTTGGGGAATTTCAAGGGCACATCATATGGGAAATAATGGGTATTCTCCCAACTCAAATTTCAGATAATATCCCAAAGAAACAAGCCTTAAACTTTGACCCTGAAGCCACTCTGCGACCTTTGGACAAACTTAGATTGCCACTCTCCCAACACGGTTCAAGGTTCTCTGCCCTCCTGGAAAGTCGTAGATCAGTGGCTGTTTTAAGAGGGAGCCAGCCATCTTTAAGGAGAGCTAGGACCTTCTTGTTCTACTCAATTGCCCAAGCTTAGCTAATTAACTTTTCAAGTTTCAACGGTTGGGTCATGTGATTGAAGCCACCCCAAAAACCTGGGTCCAGCTGCAGGAGTAAAAATTTGGATTGTGGAGGCAATAGCTCTCTCTCTCTGTTTTTTTTTTTTTTTTTGGCATCCAATTTAAATCGCAAATGACACAATTGGGGGGTGATACTCAGGCGGGGCCAGGCCACGTATTGGCTTAGTCCTAGCCCAAATGAAAATTTGGGCCTAATCAAGTACAGGAATAGAAATAAGAGGAAGGGGGGGCGGGGGTGGGGGTGGGGGTGGGGTTTGGGGGGGTGTGTGGGAAGATGGGTGGAGAAAGTAACTTTACAGCTAATGAAGGTGAGTAGTTGTGAGGTGTTAACGAAGAAGGGAAATAGCCAAGTGGAACCTAGAGTGTTATATTTCATCGTAAACTGAGGAGACCAAGTTGTAACACATTTAGCCCTCTATTATAGCCTGATAAAATTTCTAAAATCTGAGCAAGTACGAACTTCAAGAAAGCTTTTCTTATCCTTTTGACCTTCAAAAATATTTCCTCGCTACTGCAAAAGAAACTACTGTGCCTTAATCCATGTTATCAAAAGGCTGTGCCCTCTTCCACACACCAAATAAAAGGAAAATAGATTTATTTCCAGTCAAATATTTTCACTTACATTAGCAAAAGAAAAAAAGCATTTATGAGAGGAGGCTTCTCTTTTGGAAAAATAAGACACATGAAATAAAAGGCAAAAGAGAAAATTTACTGCCATAATGTTCAAAAATAGGCCAACATCAGACATGTACCACGCATTCTCCAACAGAGACTGAATGAAAAAAAAAAAAGAACTCTAATTATGGTTTTCCAAGGTGAGAACCGAGAAACAACCTAATCAAATCCAATTCTACATGCTAATCAACATGACATCATGTTTGGAACATCTAGGGTTAGAAAAACTTGTGAAGTAATCACTCCTTTTAACATTCCTAGTTTCTAGAGTGTGCCTCTTTTCCATTTTCAGAGTGCACCAGGACCTATTCCCATTTTGTTATGCAATGCTCATTCATTTAACATATGAATTGCCAAAACTAGTGAATTCAGAACATAGCGAGCCCAGTTCAGTCTGAATGTTCAACAATGGATTATTCCAATGACATTGCATATGGTGGCATACAATCAGACATTAGAGGTGAAATTATCATGGAACATTAACACCCAAATTAATATCAAAGTTCATTCCTTGACAATGGTTTGGGGAAGGAAGGAAAAAGTACATAACAAATGGCCGTGCTTTCTGCCAAAATATTCAAACTTCTCGCGATTTGGGGTACATTTGAAACACAAGCCTAAGGATTTATGCTGATTCAAAATTAATGGTCCCTAAAATGATGGAAATAGCTCAATCGCCATAGAGGATGCTGGACTCAATATCCAAGAAAAGGGAATATGTCAACATGGAAGCTCTATACAATGTAACAAGAGCCACTTTGCAATCAGAAGAATTTGGCATGAGTAGGATTTACCACTTTCTTGTTTCAATACAATGGGAGGACCACTTTGCAGGGGCAATCCAAATTACGCTTCCTATATCTATGTCAGATCACATGCCTATAAAGTTTTTCTTGGTAGGGGTCAAGTGGGGTCCACATCCCTTTAGATTTGAAAATTGTTGGCTCTTTCCATAAGGAGCCCTTACATTAGGACAGAGAGTGGTGGGAGCAGATGAATTTTCAGGGTTTCGCAGGTTTTAGAATCATCAAAAAGTTGCAATCTCTTAACGGCATAATCAAGGCTTGGAATGGGGAAGTTTTTGGCAATATTGAGTCTTCTAGAAATTCTGTGTCTAAGCAACTGGATGAATGGGACTTGAAGGAGGAAGTAAGGGGCCTGAATCAAGATGAGAGAGTGGCTACTGGGCCTGGCTAGAGAGGTGGTTGTCAAGAGATTATGGGATATTAATAGAATGGAGGAGATAATGTGGAGATAGAAATCCAAGGTGCTATGGTTGAAGGAGGGAGACAAGAATACAAGTTTTTTTCATCAAATGGCTAATGTGAGAAAAAGAGTTAATTTCATTGGCAAAGTTTGCAAGAGAGATGGATTCATTGTGCACACGGGAAATAAAGGAAGAGATAGCCAAGTTATTCGAATCTTTGTATTATGGTATTTCTGTTCCGAGGCATAATTTGGAGGAGTCCATTTTCCTTCTTTTCCGTCCAGTCATGCATTGGGAGTTTGAGGAGGAAATTAATGTTGATTTGGCAGTGTGTGCGAGGGTTAAGGCGCCAGGTCCCAATGGATTAATTTTTCTTTCATCCGTGCAGCTTGGGGTTTCTTGAAGAAAGATTTCTATGATACATTGTTGGAATTTCATCATTGGTACCGTTTGAGTAAGAAAATTAATGCCACTTTTTTGTTCTCATTCGTACAGTTTCCAATCTAGTGGAGCTTAGGGACTTCAAACCTATTAGTTCGGTGGGATGCGTCTACAAGCTTCTATCAAAGGTTTTAGCTAACAGGTTGAGAAACGTGCTCCCTCTTATCATCAGTCCAACTCAAGGGGCCTTTGTGCAAAATAAAGAAGTGGTCAAGGACTCTTGTTCCTAATGAGCTTATTGACACAAGGAAGCGGTCAAGGAAGCCGGGGATTATCTTCAATATTGATATGGAAAAGGCTTACGATCATGTTGATGGGAAATTGGTGGATTAAAGGTTGTGTAGATTTGGTTTTGGCCATAAATGGAAGGCTTGGGTTTGGGAATGTATTTCTTTGACTTCCTTCTTGGTCTTAATTAATGGTTCTCCTTTGCTTCTACTCAAGGCATCTCAAGGTCTGAGCAAGGGAACCATCTTTCTCCTTTATGGTTCACCATTATGGTTGAAGCTATGAGTGCTTCGATCCGGAATGCTAAAGATCGGGGTTTAATTGAAGACTTCTCTATGTTTAGACTTTAGAGGTGAGGAGAATATCACTCATCTTCAGTTCGCTGATGATTTCATCCTCTATAGTTCTACGAGATTAGTTGATATAGTAGTGATTAAGAGAATTCTCGGATCTTTTGAGATCATTTCTTTCTTGTTTGAAGATTAATTTAGGTAAGAGCTTACTTGTTGGCATTGGGGAGCTCAGACGAGGAGATGCAGCTGCTAGCTTGAGAAAGTTGCCAATGTTATAACTTGGTTTACCTATAGGGGCAAAGGCCAACTCTAAAGCGTTTTGGGACCCAATTGTGGAAAATTTTGAAAATGCTCTTTCCATGTGAAAGAGGAATTGTTTGTCTCTTGGAGGCCAGATTAATTTCATCAAGGCAACATTATCCAATCTGTTTACTATATGTTGTTGCTCCGCATGCCAATGGCCGTTAGACAGAAATTGAATTGTATTGAAAGAGACTTCTTGTGGGAGGGGCACAGCGAGAAGAAGAAATTGTTTCTTTTGAAGTGAAGTGGCGTTATTAAATCAAAGGAGGCTGGAGGTTTGGGCTTGGGCAACTTGGAGTTGGAGAATTGGGTTGTTTTAGCTAAGTGGTGGTGGAGATTTGGGGAGTAGAGAGAAACCTTATGGAGGAGGGTCATTGTTTCTAAATATGGGATGGATGTGTGGGGTGGTCTCCTAATAGGGTTGCTAGGTATCTGGTGTCCGGTCTGTGGAGCAATATTTTAAGAGTTGGGGGACTTGTCTACTGAGTGGGGGGTGCCTTTTAAGAAGGAGAGCGTTTCAAAGTGGGAGAGCATAGCAAATTCCATTTTTTGGGGGATGATTGGTTGGGAGTGTTTCCTTTGTGCTTAATGTTTCCTAGGTTATTCAAGGTTGCATCCAATAAAGAGTTAGTTTTCAAGGATTATTATGTGGGTGAAGGGGGTTCGGTGTCTTGGGAGGTGTCCTTTTCTAGGTGTTGCGTCATTCTGAGGTGTTTGAGTTTTAAGTCGTTTTTTAATAGTCCTGCTAATGTTTTTATGTGCAAGGAAGAGGGGGGCATTCAAAATTGGAAACACAACACCAAGGCATGTTCTCTTTGAACTCTATTTATTATGAGCTGCTCGAGCTCCCTCTAGACAAGCCTACTAGTTATCTGGTTGGTTTTGGCTTCTCCTAGGGTGGAAGCTTTTTGTTGGCTCACAGCTTCTAGCAAGGTATCGATGGCGGATAATCTTCGGAAGAGATGTATGCTTTCGGAGGCCATTTTAGATTGTGTGTGATTTGTAGAAGTATGGGGAAATGGTGGACCACCTTTTCTTACAATGTTCTCTTTTGCTTTGTGGTGTTGTTTCTTGGATAAGTGAAGCGTGTTGTGGTATTTGCCAGGATCTTTCATGGGTTTGGTCGAGGCTTGGAGGTTGTCTCCTTTTTTTGGTTGTGGGGTCATTCTTTGGATGCTTGTTCCTTTTTCCATCTTATGGTTAGTTTGGAAAGAAAGGAATGATAGAATCTTCTCGGAATCGTCTTTGTTGGTTGAAGATCGTCTACTTTTGGTAATCTTGAGAATGGAGAAATGAACTTCTATGAGTAACGAGTTCGATAGCTCTAGCTTCGATGGTGTCTTGCATAATTGGAAAGCTACTATGTTCTGCAGGGTTCCTAAGAGTAGAAAAGTTTTAAGATAGTAAGAAAAGTTTTAAGGTCTCCTCCTCCTATGGGTGTACTGAAGTTTAATGTGACAGTGCCTCAAGAGGAAATCTAGGTCCTCCTTGGATAGGAGGGGTGCTCCGCAACAGTGAAGGGGATATTTGGGCCATGTTTATAAAGAGTGTTGGCATTTTGGATTCTAATGAAGGGGAAGTTTTGACTATTTTAGAAGCTCTTTGTATTTTTCAGATGCATTTCCATGTTTTTCATGCTTTTCTTGCAGTGGAGACTTGTTGAATGCAGTCTCTTGAGTCACTCACTTCTCCATTGGTCGCCCTGTAGAGATTTCATTCATTTCAATGAGATTAAGTTATTGGCTTCAAGTATTCAAGTGGAGTTTAAGCATATGGGCCAGTCAGCTAATGGTTTGGCGGACTTCTTGGCCAAACAAGGGGTGGATAGACCTTCTCCTTTGTTTTTATTCTCTTTGTAATTTGTTTTTGCTTTGACGGTAAAATGCTTTTAATTTATACCTTTGCACCCCAATCTTTTGATTGATACCTCCTTTGCTTGTTTCCCTCTTTTAATGAAATCTTTCGTTGCCAACAAAAGAAAAAATGTAACAAGAGCCTGAACGATAGTTGGAAGGTGCTCAGAGTGCAACCACAAGGTAACAGGTACGAGTCAGGATACCATTGAAGAATACAATGTAACCTAACTGCCTTCACTATCACTGAGAACACCAATTCTGAAGGGAACTAAACTATGGCTAAGTTTGAATACATTGTGGCAGATTGAACAGTTAGACAAAAGAGATACATCTCCATGCATATGGGGCAAGTGGGCCCTCAGCATCGTTTTTTTTTTTTTTTAAAAAAAACTGATTTCCTAGGTATCCTAATACACTCATTACTATGATTGGTTAAAATTGAAGAAACAAAGGCGAATATCCATAAATGGCTTAAATGATCTCCCCTTTAATGGAAAATGAATTAAGGGGGGATTGAAAAAGAATACCCAGCCATCACCCAAGTAAATCAAATCGTAGGAGAATCAGGGCCCAATCCACATTTCCACCTGATACCTTCACCCCTCACTTCTTCAATAATCCTTTGTTGGAACCATATTACCATGAATTCCCAGGGACTCAATTCCATGCAAGAAAACGGGGCCTAAATCTCAAAAACAACTACAAAATAAAGTGATCCCTACAGAGTCATCTATCATTTATGGCCCTTTTGTTTCATGGGATTCAATTCCATGGAATTGTAAGAAGCATATTTCTATAAGCGGCTAAAATTGAAGAAATAAAGGTGTTATTTAATCGTCATTTTCGGAACTTCACCTTTGTTTCTTCAATTTCACCCATCTTAGGAATACTTGCACAGAATTTCCATGAATCCAATTCCTATGCAAACAAACAGGCCCTTAACAAATGGAACGAAGACCATGTAAAAAGCACACCATTCCACAGAAAAGATTCAGATGGTCTGTTGCAATTTTCTGATACCAAGAAAATCAACTACATACATAAAAAGGAAAGCCCAAGCTCTGAAATTCACAACATTAGAAATCACCACCACTGAAAAAGACATTGATGAGAAACAGAAATAACAACAGTAGCATTTTACTTATTCAGAAGGAAACCCTAACTAGGATTCCACGGCTTCTTTTACCAATTTCGTGGTTGGATTTTCTGGCGCTTCTGCCGCTTGCTTGGCCACCTTTCGCTCGTAATCCCTCCATTGATTGATCGCGGCCGTGCAAATCACTGAAACAAGGAACATTATCCATGATTTTGATCAGAGATCAATCGTAGAAAGCAAAGGCGAGAAAGATAGAGAGAGTAGTAGTTGTTGCAGTACCTCCTGCGCCTACAAAAGAGAGCCAACGAACGAGCTTCGATCCTACTTCTTCACTGACCATGGCTTCCTTCTCTACTCTCTGACACCAAACCAACAAACCAACTACAGAATGCAGAGAGAGAGAGAGAGAGAGGGTTTTCATCAATTTTGCAAAGTAGCCTGTTCCCGGCAGACAGAATTGGGCCTGTTAATGTGGACTTGGATATGTAGAAGGATTCATTTAGTAAATGGGCTCAGCTTTGAGAAATGATAAAGAGAGCTGGCAAAACCCGTCCCGACCCGACCCGCATATGACCTGCACAACTTGATCCATTATACGGGTCGGTCGAGGGTCAAGCTTTTCTAACGCGCATTTAAACGGGCCAGATTAGGATTAGCTCCTTTAACTCGCCTATTGAGTGTATCCTTTTGTTTTGATATGGTGTTTTCTATTTTTATAAAAACTTTATTTTATTTCTATTAATTCTATTAGTCTATTTCTATAGTTACTATTTTTAAAAAAAATGCATATTAAACTCATTGTATAAATAATTTCTTCTCTTTCCTTTTGCTCAAGTAGATCATTTGTCAACTTACTTAAGATTATCTTTGTGTGCTCTTCTCTCTTAGGAGGATTATGAATATGAAGAAAATACATTGGATATGACATAAATAAAATAAAATAATCAAGTAATAGCTGAATTCATGCTAAGTTTCCACACTATTTTCTCCTTATGCCAGCACAAGCTAGAGAGAATGGTGAATTATGGCATCATAACCCATTCTTAGGCCTAAATTCTTAACCCAACATCAATTGAGCCTAAATCTGATTTAAGATCCTATATAAAACAAATTAACATTAGACATATCATAACTCAAATAGAGCTTGTCCATATTGCCTATCATGATCGGTTTTAAATTGTACCAATAAAATTTAGAAAGTTAGGAGTTGTTCTTTCAGATCTTATCTTATTTTTTATAAATTAACTTATTGATTTGGGTCTAATTTAAACTATGGATATGGTTTATGCCTTAGAGAAATGTTTATAAATTTAGGAGCAAGTTATGTGGGTAAACTTGACCTTCAGTAACCCGCAAGGGTTATGTGGGTTAATGTGGGTTGGGTCGGGTTAACCTGCAGCGGGTGCGGATTTGGGGTTTCTAAACCGTTTAATAAACAGGTCGGATACGGGTTAGGAGCATCTAACCCGTTTAATAAACGGGTCCAACCTGCCCGACCCGACCTGTTTACCACCTTTAGATGAAGGTGATGATGGTGGGTCATTTACTTGAATTACTGGATTGTGCAAATTTTGGGTCCCCGTGAACAAGGTTCACCTTGTTTTTATAAGGTGGGATTCTATAATTCATTTCTTTAAATGGAATCACCAATGAGGAGGCGGTATACTCTAATGCGGTCCAGCTCATGGGGCTCATAAGGATGCATTTTGGTTATTGGGGTAGGAAGTAGATAGATGGGAAGGTCTCTTTGCTGGGTTATTGCTGGGTTAAACACACTTAGATTTTAATGCTCTTTTAACTATGGGAGTGCTCCTACGAGAGTTACTCTCACCGTAATATAACGAATAAAATCAATATAACGAGTAAAAGTTGAATGAGTATAAAATCAAGCATGGTGCCACTCATATTAGGTATGAGTGTGAAAGCTGCAATTAAAAGGTATCCCTAACTGATCCCCATGGAGCTAGACTATGTACATGCAGTCCGCTGCTGAGAGAAGATTCTCCCTTGTTATTTGCTCACACAAATACACCTGATCAACGATGAGACCTTGGGAATTCACAACTTTTCCAATCAGTAGCGGACCCAGAATCTTCATTTGGGTGGGGCGGTCAATGGTCAAATATGAAGTAAATTAAAATAACTTTCAACCTGTCCATATCCAAAAGATGAAGAAAAGGCATTGTTTGGTGCCTAAAGATTCAAATGACTTTCAATCAATCTATATCCAAGCTTATGAAAGTGGATGAGGAAAATCATCATATAAAAAATGATCCCACTCATCCATACAACAATGTATAACCATGACTCTGAGGTTTCCAAGAGTATGTATTTTTCTTTAACATTTCAAAAAATTCAGACAACAAGGTATTCAAACCTATGAAACCAACATTTCATTGAAACCAATTACCAAGTTATATAATTTCAATATCAACAGTGCTTCCATAGCATAAGGTCTTTCTCCACAGTGAAAGCAAGAAGAAAATTGTGCTTTCTTCAATGTCTCATCCCAAATGGGCAATGGAATTTATAACAGGACACTTCCAAAATGCTCCCAAATCCCAACATTCAACAATATTGCTCAATTGCTAGATCAACAGCCTCAGGGCCTGGCCCTTGGCCATCTCTAATCTCCATCCTCGGCCAGCCAGTCTCCCTCCAGGTTATGACCAATAGAAGAAAAAAAAATTAAGATTCTAATACTTACTCCCACAGGATTTTTAAGTGAGACAGGGGTGCATGACCCATATCCCTCTAAAAGGTTTTCAAAATTTACCGGGTGCAGGTGAATACATGTGGGTCTGCCCCTGTTTCGTATCATACAAGATATTTAGCAGCAACTCCAAGCGGTAGCTCAGTTGGCGTAAGACCACGGTTTGCACTCAGGGGTTGTGGGTTCGAAACTGCAATACCACACTGGAGCTATATGGGAGTTTACCCGGCTTCCCTCTCGGCCAAGAGGGATTAGTCCAACCCAAAGGGTTGTAACCCTCCGATAGCAGATAAAAAAATAAAAAGATAAAAAGAAAAGATATTCAGCAGCGTCTCGATCAAACGTATGTTCTTTGTCATCAAACTCCATCATTGTTTCCAGATTTAATGCCAAATTCCAGAGCTGGAAGGATAGTTTTTCTTACAAAGCAGGCAGGAAATTTTTTATCCAATCAGTTTCTTACACCCGCTCATCTTATTGGATGAGTTTTGACAAAATCAGATCCAAACAGGTCACGCAAATGCACCAATTCCAATATCAGTTTCTTTGGTCAGGGAAAGTTCAGTCTGGACAATGGATTCCAATGGTGTGGGATAAGGTAGCTAGACCAGTTATTGGGTGTTAAGTCTATGGATAAAAAAAACGAATGCAGCCTTCTTAGCCCCCACACGTCCAATCCAAACTCCTCGTGGGTTTGTCTCAATCATATATATCTTCAAGATTCCACCATTCAAAATTATATGATCAAAGGCTCTGATTCCCCATTTTGGAAAGCAGACATAAGAATCTCACTTCTATGTCTTCCAAGGACATCTAGAAACGTCTCCATCAAACTAGAAAAAACCCAATAAAGTTCCTGACATTATCCGAATGGTTTTGGTCTAATACACCGTCGACCTACCTCCACATCAGTATATTTGGAATATGAGGAATGAGCATGTGTTTGCCCACTCCACAATTCGTCCTTCATCATTTAAACACAAAGACTATTGCATTGTATGAAATATGAATGGAACCATTCTAATTAATCTTATTGCGATGATTGTTACTCCCCGTGTTCCTCCACATGCAATGGCGGACCCATGATTTTTATTTTAATAGGACGAACAAAAAATATATATAATTTACCATATGTAAACCTCTATAATTCCCCTAACGAGAGCCCCACCTCTATTCCTACGGACTCCACAATTGTGTGACGTGGGATTTTCAATTCCCGCCATCCAAGCATCAGGAACCCCCCTTATACTAATAGGAATAAAAGTCACATATGTTTCTTTATCATAATTGTTGATGGTGATGATAATTTGTGTTGTTTGGAGTCTCTGACATATATGATTGTACCCTTCGCATTTAAAAATATTATACTGTTTTTGGGAGAACTCTGAGTTCCTACCTCCTGGAAAGTTACAATAATCGTTTTCAATCCAACCGCCACAAACTCTTCTCAGGAGGATTTTGGGATTCCATTGGGAGGGGGGGACGGGGTACTTTGAATAAATAGGCGAATGGTGTTTATGCAGGAGTCTTGGATAAGGGAAGGAAAAAAAAATTACGGCTACCACTGAAGCCTAAGCTGCACAAAATCAATATTCGCTGGTTGGAGCCCCATGCAAAACTTTACACTAGTCAAATTTTAGGCTACCCTTCATTAATTATGTGGAATTGGACCTGTCTTAAACTAGAAACAATTTTTTTTATTCTCGTGTTTTACATATGATCAATTTCATTATTCACTATATTCGAAATTAAGAAAAATTTACATAGTATAAGGTGAGATTGTGATTTCAAACCCACCTGGGAGTTGGTGGAGTAGCGTAAAGCTTGGATTTGCTCGCCATGTCTTGTGTTCGAAACCACTTCAAATTTGTAGGTGCGTGTTTGTGTGAGTTTAGTAGGCACCACCTAGAGATGATAGTCCTAATGGGTCAAATGGATAACCATGTCATAAAAATAAAAAAATGTGACTTCATGGACAATTTAAGTCACTCTACCATTTAGACGTGGGAGTCTTATAGAGAACTTTAAAAACTAAATCTTAGATAAATTAAGCATGTTATTTTTCATTAAGAATAGTGTGACTATTCATAGAGAACAAAGATCATTAACATAATTATATCTTAATTATGAAGTTAAGTCAACCACATCATAACCTAATCTAATCTAATTCTTATCACACCGTCATTCTAATCTTATTCAAATCATAGTACCAACTCAATATTATAAAAAGGAAAAAAAAATATCTGCACTGAGTTGAGGATTCATGTTACTGTATATCGACTTTCGAGTTCCTGTAGCCTTTTTTTTTTTTTTTTTTTTTTTTTTTTTTGCATTGAATTGAATCTGGTTCCTCTGAGTCTTTAACTCAGAGAATTCCCAGCCTCTCAAAATCTAATGTAATCATTATATTCATCATATAGTCGATGTTACGGTAGGGCTAATTCTTATTAGAGTAAAATCCAGAATAAATCCAATAAACAATTTCTTTTTTAATAAAGATACCCAATACACATTTAGACCTAACATTCATTTTAAGCGGCTCAGATTTCCAATATATGGATTGGACTGTGGAGTTCCACTTCTTCAACCCGTGAATTCTCTGAAGTTAGAAGATCAAAACTAATACTTTGATATTTTAGTAGTGCCATCCCTGCGTTTCCTCGGATACCAACTATTCAGTGAGCACTAAACCTAACTAATTTTAATATATTACATTTGCCTTTTACCAAATATATAAAATAAAATAAAAATATATTACATTCGCTATGGAGGTCAGCAGAAAATTATCAAAGCTGATAACCTGTCCATCTGTAGCTTGCTTAGCATTTTTAGGCCATGCTTAATTTTAGCTTTCAAAAAAAAAAAAAAACTACATATATTCTTGAAGATCACAACGAACAAATCCATACACAGGGTTTTATGTAATTACATGCCACAAAAACATAATTTTTTCTCTGTTGCGCTTGTCTTTGAAAAAGGAAACAAAAGACTCACTCCATCCTACCAAATACAAGAGGCCTCCAAAGATTAGACAATGCAAGTACAAGAACTTACACCCATTAAACATTTTCAGCTGCCCAATATTAAGTCATGAAATAGGATGTCAAACATGCTTCTATTTTGTTTCACATTCAATCAACATGAATTCTCATATGGTTCACAAATTCCTCTTGTACGGGTGAGTTGGCCCAAAAAAACTGTTGCGAGTATCCCTTTTAAGAGCTTAAGATCCTCCAATACTTGGAATCATGGGAAATTTGGTGATGTTTCAAACATCATTTTCTTATATGATCCATCTTACCAAATCTCACTCTAATAGATGTTGGGGGTCATGGTCATGTTGATCAATGTGTCCAAACTCGTAGTGAAATTCGGTTAGAGACCACATAAACAAAGAGACATTTATTTTAAATTACTTGGATTTTACTAAATGGGCCCTGGTTGGTGAATCCAAACTTCATGCCGAGAATGAGAGGATCCAAACTTCTAGCCCGCAGAGGGTCCGGGTCCATAAACCATTAGAAGAATGGGGTTTTGACATATTGGTTCATCTCAGATTTTGTTTTTCCAATTTCATGACAAAAATTTACATAATGTCACCAGAGTCGTTTGACTCTGCTCAACACTATTCTTTTTCCCACCATATTCCATGAATAGTCTCATGATATCATGGGATTTATTAGGGCCGTCAAAATGCTACACGACTCGTTAATACGACACGAACCCACACGATATTAATGCATTCAGGTGGGCTCTTAACGGGTTCAGATCGTTAACGAGTCAAATCCATTAACACGTTTTTAAGTTAACTGGTTGTGTACGAATTAAACTAGTAACTCATTAACAACCCGCTTAACCCGTTAAAAAAATTTTAGTCCCTAAGTGTAGCTATAATTAATTTATATTTAAAAAGAAAAAATTGAAATTTATTATTTTATAGTGAGGTTTTAGTTGGGATCCACTCGAGATCTTCACTTACAATTTCATGTGGCTTATATATTTTTCTCCTTATATATTTTTGTATGGATTTTCTTTTAATCTTCGAAATAACTTAATACTTAACAGGTTAACGGGTTGGGTCGTGTAACCCGTTAAATTAACGAGTCGTGTTCGGGTTGAGTTTTTTGACCCGTTAAGTTAACGAGTCGTGTACGGATTGAGGTTATTTTAACCCGAATTCGTTAACCCCTGACCCGAATTCGTTAACACAACACAATTGAGAGCCCTAGGATTTATCAATTTCTGTATCAGATATCTTTTGCAACTAGTGAACAAATTCATTTTTTATAAAATACAAAATCTGACATTTTATGAAAAGTAAATACATATTTTATCAACATTTCTCAGGTTTTATCATTTGGAAGAAAAAAAATCTCTCTAAGATGCTATATAAAAGTCATGATATCATGAGAGAAAAAAAAAAAAAGTTGACCAGAGTCAACTGACACTAGTGACATTACCTAATTTGGTCATGAAAATGGAATATTTCATATTAAGGGGGACTAATATGTCAAAATCTATATGAGAATTGGGCCTGTTTCTTTGTTGGAATTCTAAGAATTCCTATCCGAAAAAATTTTGAATTTCGAGACATAGTGGAATTTCTGGATGCCCCTTTGAGCTTGAGCATCCAGGAATTCCACCAAAATACATAAAGAGTGAAATTCCTAAATTTTTAAATGCCAAAATAGACTTTCCATTCAGGACTGGAATTCATAAATACTTAATAAAGATAGAAATTTTTGCGGGAATTCCACGAAAAGGGACACCCATCTTCAGATAAAGTAAAAGAAGACAAACTCCCTCACCTACTCTCCATTTTCTATTCCATGCAGGTAGTTGGATTTGCAGCAGTGGAAGACTCACTGTAAAGTAGATTCTCCAACCCTGGCTTCAGCTCCCTGTTAAAGAAATCGTCGTATTCTTCTTCATCTCCTCCCTCCTTCTTCACCTCCACCACCACCAGCTCCGCCGTCAGCTCGAATATCTCCGCCACAACCCTCAACCGCCCCCTCTCCCCCTCCCTCCGTCCCTCCAAACCCACTCTCCGCTCCTTCTTCCACACCCTAAACCTCCCGGCAACATTCCCAATCTCCTCCAACTTCCCCACAATCTTCGTAACGGGCTCCCCCGACACGAACCTCCGCTCCTCCCCTCCCTCCCCAAACAGCCCCGATAAATCAAACCCCCTCGAAAACGATATAATGTCAAACGCATTCAACCTCACACTCCCCAAACTGACACACAACTCCTCTTCCGATACCGTTACACTGTCGTAACGGACCCGCTTCAGTTCCTTCTTAAACCACCGATTGTCCATGAGATCAGGAATCCTGATTCTGGTGCGCGGATTCGTGTCGAGGATGCGGGAGAGAAGCCGGGAGAGTTCTCCTGAGAACCACTTCGGGCACCGGAATTCTCCCCTGTAGATCTTCCGATACATGGCCATGACATTCTGATCGTGGAACGGGAGGAAACCGGCCGTCAGGACGAAGAGGATCACGCCGCAGGACCAGACGTCGGCAGTCGCTCCGTCGTAGCCCTTCCTGGAAAGCACCTCCGGCGCGACGTACGCAGGCGTGCCGCAGAACGTGTGAAACAGTCCGTCGTTTCGGATCTGCTCTGACACGGCGCTGAGCCCGAAATCCGATACTTTGAGATCGCCATTCTCGTCCACGAGGAGGTTCTCGGGCTTGAGGTCGCGATGGAAGACTCCTTGCGCGTGGCAGAATCGGACGGCTGAGAGCAGCTGCTGGAAGTACTTCCTTGCCACGTCCTCTCTCATCCGTCCGTTTGCAACCTTTTTAAAGAGCTCGCCTCCTTTGACGAACTCCATCACGAAGTAGATTTTTGATTTTGTGGCCATGACTTCGTAGAGCCGTACGATGTTGGGGTGACGGACGCGATGGAGGATCGAGATCTCGCGCTTGATGTGGGCCATCATTCCTATCTTAAGGATCTTCGCCTTGTCCAACACTTTTATGGCTACGCTCTCGTTGTTGTTAACGTTACGCGCGTGGTACACTTTGGCGAAGCTGCCATGGCCGAGGAGCTTTCCCGTCTCGTAGCGCCCGAGCAACTGTGACTTCATCTGCTCGGGCGGCTTCTGCTGGGAGAGAGAGAGAGATTGGATTTTAAATGGAAGTGTAGTGGGAGATAGGCTGAGGGGTTATGACGGGGAGTAACGGTTTCGTTTGACACGTGGCGGAAATGTAACGGCTATTTGGTATGGGTCTTGGTTTTAGGTGGGGCTGGAAGATAGAGAGAGGACTTTTAAGTTTTGAAGTGGACAGCGATGGCAAACCAACAGTCCAAATTCAAAGATGGGCACGTGAGTACCAAGCCGCTTTGGTGAAGAACAAGGCTAGCCATTTTGTGTGTCATGACTCGTGCCAATTGGAAGGGCTTGGACTTTGAAGTTAAAAATGAGGGGTAGTCAACCAAGTTATATATATTGGTTGTGAATTTTCTTTTTAGTATGAATTGGGTCCATAGTCCATACATGTTCCAAGTTAAGGACACACTGCCTTGCTAAATGGGGTCTAGCTGGTTTAGACATTATGTGGGATAGGAAGATTTAGCTTTTGGGCATTTCTTTTGGTGTTTCTGGTGGCTGGTCTGTTTGATATCTTAGCTTTTCTTAGCTGGCTTGTTGGTTTCTGTTGAGCTGTTGTTTCTCTTTGATGTTTGCTCTCTGTTTAAGGAAAAAAAAAAAAAAATAGACAATGTTCAACCACATCTAAAGTATGCATACATTCAAGATTATAAATTGAATTCAGACTTTTAGTCCTCTCTTTTGATATGCACTAAGGTATTTACTACAATTTAATGATCATTGTGGTCTATAGATTAATTAGTGAATCCCACTTAGAAAATCCAAGCAGCTCAAAATAATTAATTGGAGTTGAGAATATCTTCAATGGATCACATGCGTTTTTTGGTTTTTGTTTTTGGTAAAAAAGATTGATCACATGTTAGATGCATGATTGGAGATCAATTTAGAGGTGGACCTTATATTCTGATTGGAAATAAATGAGGAATATTGAATCTAAGCAGTTTAGATTCCTGAAATTGGCTCTGGTGATGGTCAGCTTATAAAAGTTCTATGAATTATGTTGATATGTATGACTCACATATAAAATATCAGTTTGTCAGCTCATTTGATAGATGTGGGTAGATACTGAGTCATACGCAACAACAGTAACCAATGAGTTCACAGCCCAAAAATGAATGCGGGCTCATGAGATAGGTTGACATAGACATGCACTTTGAGTAAAATACACAGTTGCCAAAATGGGAAGCCAGGCCAAGGAGAACCAAATGTGTTAGTTGACTCATTTTGTAAATTCTTCTTTTATGATATTATATATATATATATGTGTGAGAGAAATATGCTTCTATAAGAGATATTCCTTATCTTATATGAGAGATAGGAGTAAGGGCACTCACATTTAAGTTGTTTACATTGGATGTGAGAGCCCCCACCAAATTCCTAATGTGAGAGATATCTCTCATAGGAGCATCTCTATATATATGGAATATATATATCTATAAATATATTTAGACTAGAAATTATTTCATCGGTAAAGGAAAGACTATGGGACACCCATATATATTTTTCTCTAATTTCCCAATCATTTTAGCTTTTACACACACCTTTCTCTCATTAATTAATCAAACCCTAATGTGGCATTCATTGACTTGAACATTATTCATTCACAAAACTAATCACAATAAGTTTTGAGAACAAATCGCGGTTAATCTCCAAAGACCTAAAACTAGGGTTTAAAAATCATTTGATGGGCTAGATATTTCACAAAATTAGAATTCATGCTCAAGAAGTGCTTTCTATCTCTAGCCTCTCTTAATTTTCATGAATCTAAGGTGAACCCACAGGATGTAGACTTAAAGGTTACATGTTGCATTGCTCATCAACAAATGTGATAAAAGATTATAAATTTAGTTTTCACTCGGAGGTTGTGGATTCGAAACTATACTACAACACTGAGATAACAGGGAAATTTTATCCGACCTTTTCTCCTGAATTCATAGAAATTATTCTGGCTCAAAGAACTAGCAACCTGCGTTATCAAAAAAAAATTATAAATTTTATTTTATTTCCTTTCATATGCGTGTGAGTGTGTGAGTCTGACCCACGCACTTGAAGAGAGAAGCAAGCAGTCAGTAATAAATGCCATTAAAAAACCGGTCATCGTAGAAGTACGTAGACCATCCTAGATCCGGAAATGGCTCCGCATTTGTTTTCAAATGACTCGGATCCACGTAAGTTTATGTGGATATCTTGTTGGCATGTCAGGACCATACAAATCTGTCAAATTCCATGTTGGACAAGGTAACGTAGTCAGACGGTTGGATTCAAAAATTGAAAAACAGAAATAAGTCAAAGGTCGGTTACCGGTTACTGACTTTTTAAACCCAAGAGGTGACGGCCACTTGCCCGTTGCCGCCCTCCAAGGAACATGGGGGAGTTTCCATAACTCACGTGGACGCCCCTATTATGGATCCGGATTCTTGTTTGGACGAACCAAAGGCCGCCACGCGCGGGGGCGGGAGGGGGGTGGAGGAAATAGAAATTTGTTTTTTTTTCCTCCGCACCCCTTTTGCCCCCACACGTGGCGGCTCCTGATTCGTCCAAACAAGGATCCCTTGTTTGGACGAAACATGAGATTCTCTTCTTACCTATTATACAAAGACTGTGTAACATATGCCAGGAATTTAATCATGGTTTCACATAACTATATTTTCGACGGCTCAAGATGAATCTCATCCCTTGTAGACTTAATGGTGTATATTCTTGGATTTCATTTTCATCGGAGTGGGCTCCCACCATATGATTGTACATATAATTGAAAACATAACTTGCGCCAATGTGATATTGTTGCTAATGTGGCATTAATTGCATTTTTGGTTTGTGCTCAATTGGACGATAAGATCAACTCCCGTTGGACTGAAATTTGAGTGCATATAATCCTTAAGCGGATCATATTCAATTTGAATGGCCCAACCCATCCATATGCAAGCTCAACGATAGAGTTCTTAGCATGTGTTATACGATCCCTCTTGATTCCACATTCATACTAGATGTACCGATTGTCTCTTCCCTTTCAGGCTTTCCTCGAAAGGAGGGAGGGATTTTGTATGGGTACTTATACGGTTGAGTTGGACGAGCCCACTTAAATGCTTGTCTATCATAGGGTTATGATGAAATACAAAGATCTCTTCGCGGGTAGGCGTCATGCCGAGAATCACCTCAACAAATTATTCTAGCCCTGGTTTAATGAACTTAAATCTTAATGCTCTTTTAATCATAGACTTTACTGAAAATCAATCCAATAGTAAGTAAATGCTTGATGAGCATGAGACTCGGCAAAGTGGAAAATCATTGGAGATAAGAGAGTGACAATAGCTAGCTAATCAAAGGTGCGTTCGATGGGCCCTATAGAGATGGTTTGCACATGCAGTTCACTAATAGGAAGAACATCGTTGCGAAAGGAGTGGAACTCTACATAGGTGATCACTTAATAAAAATATGAGCCATTCAAAGTGAACGCCTGACCTATATATTGGATATTATTGAGTTTTGCTTTTTTGCCCTAGCATAATTAGGTGAGACTATGATTAAAAATGTGATTCATTATGATTGCACATTAATTTATGAATCCAATTAATGTGCTTAAGATTGTGTGAATTACCTTATTAATCATATTTTCAAATCTCATGGTTGGACCAACTCTTGCTGGAGCAATACTTGGGAATTTCTCATCCATAGATAGGACATTCATTTTGAATATATAGTTCTAGTTTTCAATAAATAAATTCCAATGCAGAGTTCCACTCCTTCCACGAATAGGATCGAGACTCCTCATGTTCGCCATAAGATTAATAGTCACCTATCTTTTTATTGGCAAATCGTATGACATGAAAAAATATATATATATATATATATATATATATATATATAAAGGACCCAATCTTATCAATAAATCTGTGTACACGACTTTCTTGACAACTTTTCAAACAGTAGGCCCCAAGTCCCTAACTCTTCAGCTTGGGTGTTCAACCAAAAACACATAATATGTGCATTTTCAATAAAATGTGTCTCTTGGACTAAATATGTACATTTTCAATAAAATGTCTCTTGTGCCCATTTGTGTGGATGTAACACAATTCAAAGGGATGTCTTCCAACTCTATAAATTAAAGTTATTTTTGAAGTTTTTATTTAGTATTCAAAATGAGCATAAATGTATATGAATCATTTATTTTGTGTATGCTGACGTGGATTAAGCGAAGAAAGATTTGGTTTTTATAATTTTTTTATTGATTTGAATTTTTTTAATTAGTTTGTTATAAATAGATTTATAAGAATAGGATATTAGTTTTAATATATTATTTAGGACTTAACTTGTGCGATGCACAGGGCTTCATGCTAGTAACATCAAATGGTCGATCAAAGCTTTTAAAAAAGTCCATAGTATGTATATATATATATATATATATATATATATATATATATAAAGCTGAAAAAGGGATGGACCATCTTTCCAACTAAAGAAAAGATGCACGAATCATCAAATATAAAATAATGTAAATTTCTAATTATTATATATGAAGCATTGGAGATTTTGATTTGGAAATCAAAGTCCAATTTGACAATCAAATTCAATTTTGACCTAATTCCAATTAACTTTGACATCTCTGATTTTAATATTGGCCGGCCCAATTAATTTTGACTTTATATGGAGCCCCTATAAAGGTAAGGAGGACAATATCATAATAACAAATACTAAAAATATATAATACATAAAAGTTGGAAGAATTTACACCCCTATAGGTTCAAGATGGGCTGCTTGAAACACTCTTTGAGAATACAAGAAGATCAGCAGATGGTTGGGAATTGGAGTTGCTCAAAAAGAGTGAGTCTAACTATTCAATCCAGTTTGCTTGGGCCTGGGTTGAATGGAGAAGATGGCAGAGATTTGATTTATATTGGGTTTCCTGAATTACTTTGGGTCACATGGTCCCTCCTGATATTGCCATGGATTTCATTCCTTTACAACTAACAAATAGTTTGAAACAAGAAACTCCCCTGGAAAGAGTTGTGAAATGGATCAGGGCTGATGATTTACTAGGCCAGGCCCATACAGGAGTTATGATCTATATTTGGTAAGCAATTCTTGAAAAGCAAGGATTTTGTTTACTTCTGCCTTTGTATTTCTTCCTCTTTTTTGCTAATGATAATTTGTGTTATCGATAAATAAAATAAAAACAGAAGGCAAGAAACTGATAAGACTACCTACAACAGTTCTTGCTGTGGATCACATGTATATCTCATATACAATAATGATGGTTCATGGTTTGGATAATCTTGTCACATTTAAGCCATAGGAATTTATTATAACCAAGTCCAGGTAACATATAAACAGAGCAACCAAGTTCCTGCCACCCAAACACAGCCCATAGAAATCTCTTTTATATAGTGTTGGCTTTCTTCATTTTAGAGTTTGTTTTGGTTAATGGATCTAGAAATCATAAACAAACATGTTAAATTAATGGAATTTAAATGGTTTAATCCCTCTTAAACTTGGATTCCACAAGATAATGACAAGACAGTGAGATGATAGCATAGCAGCTTGACTCTAGTTTGTTTGTTTGTTTGGGTTTTTTTTTTTTTTTTTGAAAATTTTGTCCAAAACCCATCATGGGATTTATCAATTTTTGAGAAATACAATAAATAAAAACAACAAGAAGTTGTGACTTCATCTTCACTATATTTGAAAAAAAAATCCATATTTGGTAATCAGCCAGTTTAATTTTTGAGTTTTTTCATATAAATTTTGCAAAAAAAAAAAAAAAACTCATGATATCATGAGATTTTAAGTAATTAAGTGTGGAAAAACCCATGGGATTTTGGAAAAATAGTCCAAACAAAAAAAAAAACATAACCAGAGTTAAGCGACTCTATCATTTTGGAATCTTTCATCATTATCTTGTGAAGTCTGAGTTTAAGAGGGCCACAAATGTCAAGACCGTCAGGTCAGCATTTAAAAACAAAAAACATCTCTAAAGTTGAGATACAACCAAACCATTATATTTACACATTTTTAGCTTATTTCTTATTTTTCTTCATTATATATCTATTGTAAGATTTTGAGGTCGCTGTGTTCATCAGTGGCAGAATTTAAAGCATTGTTTCATACACGAGACCAACTTCAACATGTTAGTATTTTAAGAAGGGCGGACCAGGAAATCCAACTTGGGAGGGCTCCATGTAAAAGAAATATTAGGGGTAGGGGCAACTATAAAAGAATCATATTAAATTTTAGAATATGTAGGCGGGGTTTTGAAATTTTTTAATTGTTGTCAGGTATGAGTAGGGGCTTCAACCCTGGACCAATGTACCTGGGTCCACCCCTATCTGGAAACATTCAATTTGCTAGGAAAGCAAGCATTCAAAGAAAGAGCATCCACGATCTTGGCAGGATAAGGATAATATAGCCAAAACATGCCTGTGCTTACCATGAACAATATAAATGTAAAAGTTATGATAAAAAGTAATTAATTAACATAAGTTTGTAGAGAAAGTTGGTGATTTAAAAACTTTAGAATTCGTAATTGATGGAGATGTCGAAGATAGGATTAAAGCAAGATAGTTGAAGTAGAGACTTGCTCTGGGAGTGCTTTGTGACCAACAAATGCCAATAAGATTGAAGAAAATTTTTTATAGGACAACGATTAGATCGGCTATAACCTATGGAGCATAATATTGGCCAATATAGAAGTAGCATATGCACAAAATGGATGTAGTAGAGATGAGAATGTGGAGGTGGATGTGTGGTAAAACGAGAAATGATAAAATTAGAAATGAGCGCTTTTATGGGTAGCAACAATAGGGGATAAAATTAGAGAAACTCGTTTCGGATGGTTTAGGCATGTCTAAGAGGACGCGGATGAAGTTAGTACAAATAGATATGAAGAAGTGTCACTTATTTAAGGATTTGGCTCAAGATATATCGGAATGGATAAACATAATTCATGTAACTGACCTCAACATAGTCGGGACAAAGCTTTGATTATTATTATGATGATGATCAATGTATTTTTCAAGGAATCATGTAAATAGAAGAAGAAGAAAAATCAAATTTTATTGTAGGAACTATAGGCTAGGGAATTGTGATAAAAATTCTACCATTGATCTTCATCATCGATTCTTCTTTAACTTTGAATGAGGAATGAGGAAGTGAAGAATTCAAACCTTTTTAAATAACATATTTGTAGAAGAAGATAATTTTTAAAGTTTTTAAATGTAGAATAGTTATATGAGTGGTGACGTAAGATAAACGACGACAAAATAAAAGAGCAGTTATACAAAAGTTAGTTGTTTCATGAGAATATAAGAGTGGGTGGAATGAGATAAAACTAGAGGAGTTGAAAGTGAGTGGAGTGAGATAAAACCTAAAAAGCAGGGGAGTGGGGAGTGGGAAGTAAACATGGAAGATTTTAAATAAATTAGTGTAACCTGTAGTCAAAATTATAACTGATGGTCAAAATTAAAACTAAAATCCTGGCATTAATATATTATAATGGATGGGCAGCTTTTAAAATTGGTTCTTCACCGAATAAGAAAAAAATTATCAGCACGAGGGAGAGTGTGATATTTACTTCTACCAGAGTCCCTTGCTCGACCTAGATGGGTTTGGTGCAGCCCTCCTACGTGCGACTTATGAAGATCTAAGACTTTCATGATGGAGGTGATTTCTCCAGGATAGGAAGTGCGACTTATGAAGATCTAAGACTTTCATGATGGAGGTGATTTCTCCAGGATACGAAGTGGAATCTACACATAAAACCCAAGTCTCTGCCATGTCCATAGTGTGCTCGTGCCGCGCCTCTTACCTGGCACACCCAACCAATCAATGAGACTGGGGGATTGAAAAACATGGATGGGCCCTACTTCTGTATAAAATTCTAAGCCCATTAGATCATTCTAACCCCTTCATTCGCGGCCCAAAAGTTTAAGGGTTTTATTTAAAAAGGGACAATTGAGCCATTAAAACCCAGACTCAATGACTTCAATGGATTTGGCTATGGTTCCAAAAACTGAGACTCAACTTGGCTCGAACCTCTACCAAAATCTGATGACTTTTTTATTATTTGGCTCTGGATATGGGCGACTCCGAGACCCAATCCGTTGCTTCCCTGTGAGTGATACCATCAAGTCCAAGGGATCAATGGACCAGACCAGTCCAATTAATCAGGCCTAAAATACATCTAAAGGGACACAAAAAGGAAAAGAGCAGGAAGAGGTTCTTTTGACTTGTAGCTTAAGTTAGGGAAGCATAATTAAGCAATCATGATGGATAGATGGGCCCCACCTCTCAAATGGTCAAAAAAGAAAGATATAAAGCTAAAGTCTTCTAATATAGACAGAGACAACTTGTGATTCACCTTTACAGCAAAAAAAAAAAAAAAAAAAAAAAAGACACCCTTATGATTCACCTAACTCTGATGGGGCCCTTGTAAGCAGTGCATATTATCAGGAAGACCTTGACTTGCACCATCAGTTTTAGTTTCCAAGGGGGTGCACAATTCAGTTCTCTGTCTGATATTTTGGAAATATTGCAATATTTATTAAAAATTATATTCCCTTGATAAGATTTTTATTATTTTCAAAAATATCACTAGAAAACTGAAATAATATCAAAATTTTCATTTCTTTTTACATATGAAACTCCAAATCAGAAAAGAATTCCATGAGTAGATAAAGATAAGAAGAAGTAATGAAAATATATTTCTATTTTCTGTATATTTAGGTTACACATGGGCACAGTGCAGCCATTTTGGATGGATAAGGGCTGACATTAAGGCCCATGGTCTAGCCCAATTTAACATTTTAAGTCTGACAGTTAAAAGATAACTTGGGCCTGGTCCAATGTCTTCTTCCTAGAGTCCAAAAAAAAAAAAAAAAGGCTCAGCCCAAGCCAATAAAATTCAACATAAAGGACCGGATAATTCACTGATGGGCTAAGCAAGGAGATGCCTTTTAAGCTCATGGATCAGATATGGGCCTGAATGTTTAGTCCAACATCTGTCAGCTTGATCTAGCTTTGATCTGGGCCAGCCAGCCCACATATGCATGTCATTCACTGATTTAGAGCTGTCAACGAGCTGAGCCAGTTCAACTCATCTTAGATGGGCTAGGGTTCAAGCTTTGTGTGTGTGTGTGTGTGTGTGGGTTTATAGATTCAAACTTGTTGGGTTAAAAACATGAATGACACTGACAAACACAAGCCAAGCACAAGCTCAGAGAAGGCTCGTTTGGGATCTAGATCAAGCTCAATTTAATAAAACGAGCCGAGCTCGGGCTCAAGCCGAGCTAGGCCATGTTGCCTTTGCTTAACTAGTTTACAGCCCAATCAGATTGGGTGATAAAAATAGATCAAATGATTGATCCAAATCGTGGAGAATTTTGAACTTCATTCGAGCCGTTGACTGTCCACCTGATAGAAGGTGGGCCCCATGAGTTTAGCCCAAGAGCATGTGGGACCCTTTGCTATTATGGTGTCGAATGTGAATCATGCACGCGCTTTCAAAAACCAAAGGTGCTACATGGCCCGACTGGGGGATCCAATGGCCCTCCTGGGGGATCGGGCCAAAACCCGGTCTCCCAGTCGGGCCAAGTGGAGTTTCTCTTCAAAAACATAGACGAAAAATAAACAGGACTTGGTGCACTGTGGGGTCCATCAATCATCCACTTGAGTACGAAGTGCTAGAAGCCTAGAACTGTTTGCCGGGTGCCAAAGGACCCGACTCTGAATGAAATCGGGTACATGTGTAAATTCTCTGGATAAGAGTTTAAAACTTGAAGCCCACCTTTAACCAATTCAGTCTGGTCACACACATTGGTTCCCTTGAGTTGGTATCGTTCCAAGCTTTACACATTTGTAGACATTATTCACCCTCAAATTTTATTAGAAGAAAATTCCACACAGTGAGCACCTATTGAACAGGACTTTTGAGCCATATCTCATATTCTCCTCATTTAGTTTCAAGCCCTTAGCTCGGATGGTTCCTTTAATGTCTTGCATCTAGGTGAGCTCTAATAAAAGTGGCAGTCTTTTTAGAGAAAATACATGAGGCCCTCTATAGCACAGACCTTAACGTATGTGTAGATTTATGTGCATATGGTGGATGGCTGTATAGATCCATTTATAGGGCTATGTTCGACTAAGAAGCAGCTCTTATTGATTTGCATGAGAAGTGATCATTTTACCACCATGCGGGACACTTCATTACAAATCTAACTCACTCACATTCGCGGCCCTAATGAATGGGCACTCGTTACCTCACCTCTCACCTAAATCCATGAGATATACATCTTAGCTTAATACAGTAGATTCTAATATTTATATATACAAATGTGTGTTTGTGTATAAAACTATATTTTAATATTTATGCATTAATATTTTAATACTTAAGCATGTGTTTTGATCATTTTAATTCAAATAAATTCTATGTTTAGATTTATATTTTTTTTGGCAGGTTGGTCTACTATTCAGAAATGATATTATCAATATTGAAGACCACGGATTGATCCCTTGTGAATGTGTGGTACCGAGGTACCAACATCAGTACTCAACGATGACTATGTTGGCTCTACATTTAGACTATGTTGCCTCTACGTTTAGTTTTTTGTTGAAACGCCATCTGAGAGAGTGGGTACCCAGTTGCACTTCTGGATTGGCCGATTGTGTAATGTTGCTTTTAATACAGCTTGCACATTGCTGGGTTTTAAGGGGAAAAAAAATCATCTTGGGTACTCTTGCTGGACAAACTTGTGCAGAATGTCAACCCTAGTCGAGAGAAAGATAGAGCATCACTTATAGAGTTAATCAACTTTCTTAATGTTAATAATGAAATCCAGCAGTGAATAATGTCCAAATTGCTGTCACATTAAGACTAATGCCTATTTGGTTGAGGGACTTCTTTGATCAAAAGTGGGTCTCTCATATGGCAAAAAAGGCCCTCAATAATAGAGTGAATTAACCTTAATTTTATTAAGTTACTTGTAAACGTTCTTATATATATTTCACTTTGATAGTCTCAATTTAACAAAGATTCTCATTTTTTTTAACATTCTATTTATCCCCCGATGAAAAACGGGTACTGGACCACTTCCGAACGCAAATATGTTAACTCAGGGTGTGCTTGTACGACAATAGAATTTTGTGATAGAGTTGCTATGATTTTCGTACACCCCATTTTAGCATTGTTTGATGCAATATGTTTTCATCCCAGGAGAGGAAAAATATGAATCAGTTTTCAACAATATAAGAATGTACGATTCCTCCATCCCTTGAAATAGAAATCCACGAAGAACAGAATCTTCCCATTGCACAAACAATTCCTTGTGAAAATTTGTTAATCCTTAGCTAATGCGAATTAGAAAAGTTGATGGATATGAAGATTTCAATGGGAATCACTCACAGAAAGAAAAACGTTAAGTGGTTTTTGAATAGAGAGATTAAGCATTGGATTAAGTCAAAGCGTAAGTCTTAATCTGTCCCTGGAAAGTTTGAAATGAGATATTGATAGTCTACAATGCACAAAGATGTTTGAAAAGAGTTAACGTTGACCCCATCTGGGGGTGGCAGAGATATCCGAACCTGAGCCTCATTAACACACCCTTTCATATGGAAATGGGTCTAGATTTGGTAATGTGGTCTTGAGCGATAACAAAATTCCATTAAAGGAAAAGGAGTGAGAAAGCATACAAAAAAAACCAAAAGGGCCCCAATGGGGATATCCCCACTCGTTTCTTCCTTTTCTTTTTTCTTTTTTGTCGTTGTTTTGGAGAGCGGTGATATTGTAGCTGACCTGTATGAGCGGGGATATCACCTGTTAGGTTTTTTAGTGTTGGCCAAATTTATGGGTTGGACAAAACTCTGAGTCTTTTGAGTTATAATTCTTTTTTTAGAAAAGGACTCTAAAGATAGAAGATTAGAATAACTCAGAAGAAGAAAGTCTAAAAGAATTAGAAGAAGAAAGCTGGAGAAATAGAGCTGAAATTTCAGATCAACCAGAATGGGGTCCGCTCGAGCGGACATGATGTAGAATAGCCTAGCGCTGAAACAGAACTTCATCCGCTCGAGCGGATGGCGGGTCCGCTCGAGCGGACATAGCGGCAAAGTTCCAAGAAAATTAGAAACTGTTTTTCTAATCGTACCCAAACTGCTGGTTTTAATCATAATCAAGTTAAGCAACCTCAAGCACGATCTAAGGGCTATTTAAAAGACTTAAGGGCTATTCCAAAGATTAACCTCACCTCTCAAAGTTCTAAATTAGAGATTATCATTGAGAGAATTCTTCTCTAAAGATTTATTAAGGAGTTGTGCTGACAAGTTCTCTAGAACCAGTTCTTCTGCATCATTTGTAGAAGATTATCTTCTTGCAAGAAGACTTGAGGAGTCAAGCGCTGGATTGAATCTGTTGCAATCAACGGTGTGGAGTCATTGAAGCGTGTAATTGCGAGATTCATAGTGGTTGATTTGATCCAGTTTGGATCGGTGGTTTTTCACCCGGTTATGGTTTTCCACCTTAAATTTGGTGTCCTTGTGGTGTGTGCTTATTTATTTTATTTCTGCTGCATATTATTTATTTCTGCATACTTTTGGGTTGATTGTTTGAGTAGACCAATCTAGAGATCGTGGACCCCATAAATCTTTTCATCGCCGTTCATTTCTTCTACTTCAGCAATATGCACAAACAGGGATATCCCCCTTCCGAACCTTTTGGGTTGATATTAGAGTTTGAGGACCTTTTTGGTCTTTACAAAGTTAAAAGGGGGTTTTTCTCGTAAAATCCTCTTCATAATAAACATCCTCTATTGAATAATGTATCTATATTGCATTCATGACACCAGAAAAAAAAAAAAAAAAAAAAAATGACAGTCTCGGTGACCAAAACACGAAATAGCCCCAGAGCTTGGATAAAAATCTGAAAACCCATAACCCCGGCCCCTGTCAAACCTAGCAGATTGGATCGCCCTTTCTTAACCAGACTGTTTATTCCTGGACAAATGCTGCAAATAATGAGAGTCTCGGCTTACTGTCAGTTGAGCCATATTGTTTGTACTCAGATGTAAGTAACTTGACTCTCAAGTTGAATCATAAGAGCTTTTTTTTTTTGGTTTCCTATTACACAGTTTTAACATACAACTTGCCAGTACATGTACATTCATGCATTTACCATGCATGTGTAGGGGTCGAGATGAGTCAAGTCAGCTTTCCCTTTTGCTGATTCAATTCACCAGCTAAAAAGAAGATACTATAACCGCGTTTCCACAGCAATAGTTTGAAAAAAGTTGCTTCCACTGTTGTAGATCCAAACCACATTGCTAGTATAAATACAGGGAGAGATGGAGCCTTCTGATCTCATCAGGTTTCCTTTCTCCAATAGCCATTATTTGCATCATGGCCACCTCCTCTCTTTTTCTTTCTCTCTTTCTCCTCTCTCTCATTGCGTGGGGGTGGCCATGCACAGCTTTCCCCAACCTTCTATGCCACAACATGCCCCAACTTAGCCACCATAGTGCGCCAAGTCATGAGCCAGACAGTTAACAATGAGCCGCGAATGGGAGCATCTATTCTTCGCCTCTTCTTCCACGACTGCTTCGTAAATGTATGGTTATGATCTTTCTAAAACTTGCTTTTCTCTTGAATTTATGGATGGGAATTGGTTAGATTAAGTTGAGTACTGTTGGTAGTAGCATGTATAGATTGATACAAAACCTAACCATTTTGCTAATTGAGTTGAAACTTGTTATGTACCTGACCAATATGCCAAAAGCCTCAGGACTAATGGAACGCGTCAAAATAAGTCTTATAATCATTCATGACCGTAACATACCACCACGCTTCCGCAGCCAAAGTCCTTGGCGGCTCTCACTCTGGCAGAAGACTATTCACATGTTAGGACGGCTCAAACCATGCTCTAGGTAGCCCTCTCCGCGGTGGCTTTCACTCTAGCTGTAGGTAGCTCTTTTCTGTATTTTTTTTAGACGGCTCTCACTCTACTCAAGGTGACCCTTTCCGTGACTCGAACCCGAGACGTGAACGTTGGCTTTGATACCAAATGTTATGTACCTAACCAATACGCCAAATGTTATATACCTAACTAATACGCCAAAAGCCCCAGGACTGATGGAACGTGTCAAATTAAGTCTTATAATCATTTAGGACCGTAACAAAATTGTGTGCCTTTCAAACTTAAAAAAACAAAACATATGGATTTTCCATAAGAGAAAGCCCTCCAAACAAATGGGCCCTAACTTAACTATTTTTCTTTTAGAGGGCTTAGTCCACAATTCGCCCCTGTTCTAACAATGGTGTGAACCTAGCTACCCCGCCTTCCTCTTAAAGATTGACATGTCTCTTACCAACTGCACTATACTTTAAGATGGGTAGCATAAAGATCCTATGGACAAGCCCGTCACGATTAGAGATATAAAATTGGTGTTAGAAAATTTGAAAATTGTGGGGGAATGTTTGGAAATTTTCAAAATGGTAAATGAACCTTTCAAACTTCTCCACTAAAACCCCATATCCAATATGATTGAAATGAAAAGGACATTTATATATGCTTATTTGTGTATCTCAATTGAGATGGTGTGAGAGGCCATGGGCTTGGGCTTAGAGTATTTGGACTAGTAAGGAAGCCTATTTTTTGCCACTTAGCTTGTTTTTGGACGACCCATTATTTCGGCTGCAAATTGCATCCGATAGATTTCTATATATTCCTTACATATATCATTGTCGGAAAACAGAGATGATTAATCAAATCTTGGTCATCAATTACATGTTTTGGGTGGGACCATTGGTGTTCAAGGGTTGGTTTGGTTACTGCATGCTGCAGTTTTATGAATTGGGTTTTTTATCCTTGAAAAAGAAAAGAATGACATGCAAGAAATGAATTAGGTTATTTTCTAAAGAAGAGAACATTAGTGATTGAGTTTATGGGCCTCATGGGCTTGCCATCCCGGGCCGAGCCACAGGCCACGGCCCCCCTAGCCCAGCCCAAATTGACCCAAATTTGACACTCATTGGAGTTCAACTGGCTCCTCAAATTATCATGCAAATTATGACACCCATCCAATTTTTCCTTTTTGGCTTGGTTAATACTCAAACCCCTGAAGGCAGTACCCACAAGTTGCTAACCACCAGCAAAACAATCAAAAATTAATTTCTTGATTGTTTCTATGGATAGGTAAATGCCTCACCATTGGATTATTGTGGCTTGGCATGAGACTTTATCTAATGACTAGGGTTTGACCAAAACCTGAATTCCTCAAATTAGTACTTACTTTATTCGATTGACTCCTATTTTGTGAACAGGGGTAACATGGAGTTTCGAACAGATTTTCATGTTCCTAGATGAGTCCCATCTACCACATCGGCCAACACCTATTTTTCTTCTAAATTTAGGAAAAACCAACTATCTTTTTTTTTTTACTTCAAAGTTGACTTGTGGCTAATGCGCATATCTTGATTGGAACTCTTATATTTGTGATGTACCTCATCAGGTGACATGGACTCTTGTTATCCAAGTGGCATGAAATTTTTCTATTTAAGTATGAATTGACCCCAGAGAATGGAGATGCAAGCTTGGTGAGTCCAAGGGAAAGGGATATATGTGAGAGAGTGAGCAGGATTTGAAATTACTGCTTATATTTTATGATGTAGATATTCTCTTACATGATATTATGATATCATTTAGGGCACGTTTGTGTACATGTAATTTTCTAGGAAATTGAAAATTGCCACATCAGGAAAATCTATGGGTTTTAAATTCTTTGGAAAAAAAATTCTGCGGAAGTCAAAATTTTATGTTTGGTGCAAAAAGGTTTTTCTTGATGAATTAGTGCTAATGTTGTTTGGTGCAGCTATGGATTTATTTAGTGAAAATCACTTTTTAGTGAAAACTATCGGGTGGGTGGGTTGGTATGTGTGTAGGGTGGGTGGGGTTTGGAGGGGAAGAGGAAGAAAGAGGGTGGTTGGGTAGACTGAGGGTGAGAGAAAGGAAATTGGGGGGTTAGTTTTCCGTGGAAATGGACTTCCCATACCCCCATAGGAAGTCTATTTTCATGCCTAGGAAGGAAAATGCTAACGTAGCGAAAAAGCATTTCCACGGAAAAATGCCGCACCAAACACATGAAAAAGAAGTTTTCCGCAAAAAACTACAACCTTTTCCGTGGAAATGGGCAACACACGGGCACGTTTGTGTACACACCCTTTCCGCGGAAAGAGGAAATTGCCACGTCAGCAAATTCCATAGAAATGAAAACTTCGGAAAAGGATTTCCATAGAATTTAGAAATTCATGTTTGGTGCAAAAAGAGTTTCCTCATTGAATTGGTGCAGATGTTGTTTGGTGCGGCTGTGGATTCCTTATAGAAAATTAAAATTTCTTATTTAGTGAAATAATTTTTTGAAGAAAAATAACATAACATGTATATTATTTATTTAACATTAAATAATAATTTAAATAAAGAAATAAAAAATGAAAGAGTTATAGGGTTTTTGGGTTGAAATTGACAAGAGTGAGGAAAAGAGGGAGAAGTTTTCCGAGGAACTGTAACACTTTTCCGCGAAAAAGTTGACGATTTTCCATGGAAAATCTATTTTTCCAGTGTTTGGTGCGGAACAATTCTGCGGAAATGCTTTCCTGCCTCGTCAGCATTTTCCTTGATAATTGTGGAAATGGGTTTCCCATGGGGGGTATGGGAAATGGTTTTCCTCAGAAAACTTCTCCCTCTTTTCCTCACTCTTGTCAATTTCAACCCAAAAACCCTATAACTCTTTCATTTTTTATTTCTTTATATAAATTATTATTTAATGTTAAATAAATAATATACATGTTATGTTATTTTTCTTCAAAAAATTATATCACTAAATAAGAAATTTTGATTTTCTATAAGGAATCCACAGCCGCACCTAACAACATCTGCACCAATTCAATGAGGAAACTCTTTTTGCACCAAACATAAATTTCTAAATTCTATGGAAATCCTTTTCCGAGGTTTTCATTTTTATGGAATTTGCTGACGTGGCAATTTCCTCTTTCCGCGGAAAGGGTGTGTACAAAAACGTGCCCTTAGGGTTTTTGCATCCTCCAGCTTTTATACAGGACAAGTAGTAGGTTTGTGTGGACAATTGGCCCTACTTGGTAGAAAAGGAGCCAAGTGGCCCAAACCTGGTAGGCATACCATTTAGAAGGAGCTAGAGAGATCTTCTTGTGGCTAAGGAGGGAAACAGACTTAATAGTATTAGGGAGATTTATTCTAATCCTTATCTTTGAATTTAATTATTTGGAAGCACATAACTTTACAATTTAGTTAGGTGCTTTAGACTATTTGGAAAAGTTTAATGGCCTGATTTAAACAACTCTCGATTTTTCTTTTTCATTTTTTCCAATCAGTAAAGTAACTCAAATCCACAACCTAAAATAATTGCAATATTGAGCAGTGACCTAGTTATCTGAAATAGTTCTATTTCAAACAAAACTAATTCTGGCTTGTTTGGCAAGTCTTATCTATATGAAATGATCTTTATAATATGGATCTATTTCAAAAGTTGTGTTTTGAAATAGATGTTTCACAAATAGATCGTTTGGTAATATAAAAATATTGGTAGAAATAGATGTTTTAGGAATCCAACGGTTTTCAATTTTTTTGACTAATTTCTTGATATCTACAATGAACTAGAGGCTAATTTCTTAATCCATAGTTGTTTTCAACATTTCAAAAGAGATCGACGGTTTGGATTCTAAATTTGGGGCCCACATAAATTAAAAACAGATCTAAGGTTTTTCACTTTCATAAATTTCTCGGGATTCAAGACAGATCAACGGGTCAAATCTGATCCCTTACCTGTGTTTCATCTCGGGGGCATTTTCAATGGTTCTGATAGTCACTTTGGTACCTGTACTTAAAGCCAAAAAGTAAAACTCGGAATGAAAAAAAATCACTTAAAAACTCCTTTGTTTTGACCTGAGCCTATTGATGGTTCTCCTTTTTTCCAACATTTTATCGAGATTCGTGACGAATCAGAGGTTGAAATTTATACCCATTACCATTTTCAATATTCCAAGCAAGATCAATGGTTTAGACTCAATTATGGGCCCCACAGAAGTTAAAATAAATAAATCTAGAATTTTGTACTTTGTCACAATTATCTCGAGATTCCGGACAGATCAACGGACCAATATGGACATGGTAGCTGTGTTTAAAGTTGGAAATATTTTCAACGGTTTGGATGTTCCTTAAGGGCCCCACTACTTGAAATAATTCAAAAACCTGATCAAATTGAGAAGCACGCCAATGATACTGTAGCAATGACCATTGGCACGCTTCAGACATTCAAGTCTGTTCCAAATCTGACAGAAATGGTGGCTTTCCCAAAAAGACACTATAACATCTTTATGAGGTTTGGAAGAGACGTGGTAAAAGTGATTGCCAAACCATTTTTTAAACCGACTTACCATGGAAGGGCGTTTGTGTTAAATATGTTTTGACCAACTAGACTAGGGCATGTTTGACAAGTCTGATTTATTTGAAATGGAGCTGATTCAATTAGGGTCCCGTGTCTCTTATTTATGTCTCTACTCATCTTAAAATTGTTTTAAAAAAGGGGGATTCGGCGAGAGGTCCCTGAACATTTCACTTTATTACCTTAGGTCCACAATCTTTTTTTATAGTGTGAAAGGTCCTTTTTCCAAATTTGAAAACCTGAAGTGTCTAATTTACCCTTTCTTCAAATCATATCCCATAATTAGTGGGATAAGTCATTAATAATGGTCAACTACCATTAAATTAGTCACGATTAATAAAATTCCACTAATGAGATTTTCAAATAAAGTTCAAAAAACAGGAAACAAATTTCAAATAAATTTCTAAAAATGAAATAAATTTCAAACACGCAAATAAATTTCAAAAGATCCAAATAAATTTCAAAAGACGAAAATAAATTTAAAAAAATGTAAATAAATTTCAAAAGACGAAAATAAATTTCAAAAGATGTAAATAAAATTAAAAAAAACAAAATTAAACTCTAAAAAAACAAAAACTAATTTCAAAAAATAAAAATAAATTTGAAATAACGCAAATAAATTTCAAAAAATGCTATAATATCAAAAGAACATAGAGAAATTTAAAAAGACGCAAATAAATTTCAAAAAATCTAAAATTTTTCAAAAGATGAAAATCAATTTAAAAAGACGCAAATAATTTTCAAAAGATGAAAATCAATTTTAAAAGATCCAAATAAATTTCAAAAAAATGTAAATAAATTTAGAAAAACGGAAATACATTTGCCACAAACTCGGATAAATTTGTCCAAACTCAGATAAATTTGTCCCATAACTCAGATAAATTAGCCAAAACTCAAATAGATTTGTTCAGAACATAAAGAAATTTATTTCAGAACTCAGATAAATTTGTAAAAAACTCTGATAAATTTGTTTAGAATTCAGTTAAATTTGTCTAGAACTCAGATAAATTTGTCCCAGAACTCAGATAAATTTCCAAAATGAAGATAAATTTGTTAAAAACTCAGATAAATTTTCCAAAAACTCAGTTAAATTTATCGGGAACTCATACATATTTGCCAAAAACACAGATAAATTTCTTAAAAACTCAGATAGATTTTCTTTTGGGCTTTGAAACCAAGTCAAACTTGACCCGACCTCACCTGGACTGGAACCAACCCTCTAGGTCATCTTCTTCCTCCTCTGCGAGATCCGGACTCTACGAGCTCCGCCTTTGCAAGATCCGGACTCCGCCCTCTGCGGGACTCCGGCAATTCTTGCGATTCCCAGGCCCACCTATTCTTCTTCTTCGTTCTTCTGTTCTGATTCAGAACCAGAACCTGCAACTCAATAAAGACAGTCAGTCTTTGATCTTGATCTCGGCCACCTTGCTTCCATTTGTCTCTCAGCCTTTGTTCTGCAACAGAACCGAGACCCATACCCTTTGCCAAAAAAAACAACAAACAAAAGCTATCTCTGCAAAACCACTCAGATGGTATGGAAATTTATCTGAGTTTGGACAAATTTATCCGAGTTTGCGGCAAATGTATTTGCGTTTTTCTAAATTTATTTACACTTTTTTGAAATTTATTTGGATCTTTTAAAATTGATTTTCATCTTTTGAAAATTATTTGCGTCTTTTTAAATTGATTTTCTTCTTTTGAAAATTTTTAGATTTTTTGAAATTTATTTGCGTCTTTTTAAATTTCTCTATGTTCTTTTGATATTTTAGCATTTTTTGAAATTTATTTGCGTTATTTCAAATTTATTTGTATTTTTTGAAATTAGTTTTTATTTTTTTAGAGTTTAATTTTGTTTTTTTTAATTTTATTTACATCTTTTGAAATTTATTTTCGTCTTTTGAAATTTATTTTCGTCATTTGAAATTTATTTGGATCTTTTGAAATTTATTTGAGTGTTTGAAATTTATTTGAAACTTTTTTCCTGTTTTTTGAACTTTATTTGAAAATCTCATTAGTGGAATTTTATTAATCGTGACTAATTTAATGGTAGTTGACCATTATTAATGGCTTATCCCACTAATCATGGGATATGATTTGAAAAAAGGGTAAATTAGAAATGAGAATTATATCTAGGGACTTCTCGCCAAAATATGTCCAGTTGCATGGACTACAGGCCTTAAAAGAAAAGTTGATGGACTGAAGGCCTTACAAGTCCTATATGAGGGATCTTTCGCTAATTATCTCTTTTTTATTCTTTTGTTGTTCAAATCATAATTGTCAAATGTGAGCATCATTAACAATCATATGGTCCAATTAGAAGTGGAAAATCTTGACCTGGTAATCGGGTTCAGGTTTAACCTTTTTTGTGCTTCGGTTCTAGTTCGATGCCCTACATTAAAGATTGATTTCAAGTTCACACATCGAAGTGCAATTAATAAAATTGAACGGACACATGTATTAAAGTAGGTAAAAAATTTCAACTTGAGCCAACTCAATATCAAAAAAGTATCAACCCTGAACCCTGAATTATTGAGTCATGAGCACAATTTTTTTAATATTGATGCTAAAGACCCTCCTGCATTCTATTCCTTTTTCATCATAGAGGGAGGATTAATTTGAAGAGTTCGGAATATGTGTTTACGTTTTGATCTATAAATTTGATGTAGGCTCCCTTGGGCCCTCGGACTAGGGCACAAGGCTCCTGAGCTGGGCTGAACGTGAAATACCCCAAGTTATTAAAAAACAAACCTGATTCAAATTGCTAACACAGTGGAGTTATTCCTGTAGGGATGTGATGCTTCGGTCCTTTTGGATGATATTGTGGGCTCATTTGAAGGTGAGAAGACTGCACCGGCAAACAAGAACTCAGCCCGTGGGTTCGAAGTAATCGACACAATCAAAACTCAAGTTGAAGCCTCCTGCAATGGAACCGTATCTTGTGCAGACATCCTAGCTCTCGCCGCAAGAGATGCAGTCTTCCTGGTCACTACTATAAACTGGCTCTTTCTTTTAAGTTCTAACTTCACACTTTATAAATATATATTACTTGCTTCTACACCAAAAATCGGAAATTGGAACGGAAAAGCGTTCCTAATCCTTCCGTTCCTAATCCGTTAAAGTGTTCCAATTTCCGTTCCAATTTGGTACCAACCGTTCCTAATCCAAATTGGAACGGAAATTGGAACACTTTAACGGATTAGGAACGGAATGATTAGGAACGCTTTTCCGTTCCAATTTCCGATTTTTGATGTAGTGTTAGCATTGAATTCACAGGGATTGTAAATAATTCATTCGTATTAGGGAGGCTAAAATTTAAGAAATAGAGGTAGAGATCCACAGATGGCCAAAGAAATGATTATCAATACCAGTCATCACCTTAATAAATCAAATCCTAAAAAAATGCAGTTACTATCTACATATGAACTATTTATCCTTCACTCCGCACCGCATAGGCATTTATTCGTTGTACCTCAGTTTATCATCAACTCCTGGAAATTCAATGCGGAGTTCAATAACGCCCCAGTAAACAAATGAGCGAGCTTTTAAGAATTTTACTGACAGAGAAGTGTTTGGAGGGCTTTAAAATTATCCACACATGAATTCTCCTTCTTGCTACTCAAATGTACCATATGGCCTATTTGATTGCTAGAATTTCTAGGGTTCATGCTGGAAATTTTTCCAATTGTCCAAATTTTGTCTTCCTGCCTTCAGAAGCAATTAGTTTAGTTCCGTTTGATCTCGAATATATGCATTATGAACATACTTACATGTATATGATGCATGCATGCAGCTACGCGGGCAGTCATGGATTGTGCCCCTTGGCCGAAGGGATGCGAGAACAGCGAACAAGACTGCCGCAGAGAGCCAGCTCCCTGGTCCTGACTTCAACCTCTCCACTCTCATCTCCATGTTCGCCGCGAAAGGTCTAAGTGCACGGGACATGACTGTGCTCTCTGGCAGCCACAGCATTGGGCAAGCGCAGTGCACCACCTTCCGCAACCGCATCTACAACGATGCCAACATTGATGCTACCTTTGCGGCCACTCGCAGGGCTAATTGCCCTACCACCAGTGGCAACAGCAGCTTGGTGCCACTCGACATTCAGACGGCGAACCAATTCGACAACAATTACTTCCAGAACCTGATTGCTCAGCGCGGGCTACTACATTCAGACCAAGAACTTTTTAACAATGGGTCACAGGATGCTCTGGTCAGGTCTTATAGCCAAAACAATGGACTTTTTGTAAGTGATTTTGCTGCTGCCATGGTGAGGATGGGCAACATCAGTCCTCTCACTGGCAGCAATGGTGAGATTAGAACGAACTGCAAAAGGGTGAACTGAAGAAGGATCTTCCACCTTCATTAATAACTATGAATAGGTGGTGTGGTTTCAATTTGAACAAGCAATGTAACTCTTGAGGGAAACTAAGTTGCAATGTGCCTCTGAAGGAAAATAAGTTGTAACAGCAGTGATTAGGAAAAAAGCAATGATTGTCTAATGCAACTTCTATAATGTTGATGTTGTCCTTCATGCTTTCTGATTGAACTTGCAATTTTTTCTACACAACATGGATGGCTGAACAGGAGGATTGGGATTTTGATGATGCAAATCAGGGTCGATTTGATTAGCAGGGAAGTTAATCCAATGAAGGTTCTGTTTATTGAGCCAAATCAATCGAACGGTAGGGATGAAAATGGTTGTGTCTTGATTAATTAGGTTCATACTTGGGTTCAGGTTACAGATCCATAACCGTGGTTGTAATTAAATAAAGGCCTGAACCCAAACCATGAACTGAATAAATGCCTTGGTTGGGTCAATTGAGGCCCAAAATATTTATATACTTGTGTAACATACATATATAAATATTATATACTTCGTATAACTAATACATACAAAATGTATGGATGTAGCATCGGGTATTTGCATCCTTGGGGTAAAAGCCATGACCTGAATCAACATCCAAATTAAAAATGGGTCAAAATATTGGATCCATGTTTGGTATTTTTGGTTTGGTCCTTTTGGCATCCCGCCATGTATTCTTTTATTGTTAAATACTCCACATTATCTCTCCACCACCAATCTCAACTACCTATTTCTTTTCTGATGAAACCACTCACCCCCACTCTCCACTTTTGAAAGTTATACGTCTTCTTTTCTAAAAAAAACTCTCTTTGTAAAAAAAACTCTCTTTGTACCTCACCTCTTGTATTATCTTTATGCCCCAGTTCTTCTGTTGTCATTCTGTGCCAGACATATTTGTTTTCGGTATCTATTTGTCTCAATGTCTAAAGCAGCCAAAGATCTGTAAAACAAGAGTGTTTGGCAGTCATTTCTACCATCTGCCTACTTTAGAGAAGTAGAGGCAAAGCCTCTTAAAACCACAGCCCCATGTTGGATGCAATTGAAAAGTATAAGGAAAAGAAAAGATGTGGATGAATAGTGCTCTCTATATCCACAATGCCTAATCCAGTCTTTTATTTTTTATTTTTAAAATCTGAGATAGTGAATCAAAATTCAAACCAATAAAAATGTTCATAAGACCAAACACGGTCATGAGACCAAATTTTAGTCATTGGATCATCTCCATTCTCGAGATATTTCCAAAGAAAATAAAATAAAAATTGTAAGCCATTTGGTATTATTTTCTGATTTTTGTATGACCCAAACACAAGATCAGAATGGTTAGATCTCGTTGGAAGGTTGAATACAGTTATGGGGTTGGTTTTCAAGGCTAAATACCTTATAGATCTCAAGAAATTTGAGAACAAATATCAACAATTGATATAACATGCTCAATTTTGGATTAGTCCATAGATAGTCCTGTTATTCACTTTGTTTTTAATTATTCCCGTGATAGTAAATCACGATCCAAACCAAGAAAATGTTTAGAAGGTCAAACACTACTATGGATCCAATTTTCAACCATTGGGTCATCACCGAGCTTGAGATATATACAAAAGAATATGAATCATTTGATATTATTTTCTAAAATCTGTGGGGCCCCAAACACAAGATCGGAAGATTCAAACCGTTAGAGCTCTTTAAAAGGCTGAACACGGCTATGGGGTCGAATTCCAAAGCTTGATACCTCATGGGTCTCGAGAGATTTGTGAAAAACTTTCAACTATTGATTTAAAAAATTCTATTTAAAAAAGATCGTTACATTATCAAACACGTTTTTTATTCTGGCCTCTTTTTTATGGATCTATTTTGGATGGGTCCGTCAAAAAACTAGTAGAGATACCAAACAAGCCCTTAGCTCTCATAAATTTCGGAATAATATTAGTGGGTGATAATTATTTGGATGTTTTCGTTAGAAGGTGATGAATCTATGAGTTTTTTTTATGTAAATTTGATTTTACTTACAATTGTTTAGTCTTTTTATATAGGAATATTTAGTTTGTAATTTTTGGACATGCATGTGCTCAGCACGGGTTATTGTGCTAGTAAGTATTAACACCGAAGGGCCTCCCTCCACTCTCTTTCTTTCTTTCTTTTTTACTTTTTTGCCCTTATTCCAAGATACAATGTGACCTATATCCCATGATATCATGGGATGTTCTTCCTCCTTGTGTTTACGTAGGAATTCTCTCATTCGTATATCTAAATATGATAAGAGTTTCTACTCTAAAATCCTCATCAAACAAAATCCTCCGTGCAAAATCTATCATCAAATATCCAACACCCCAAATCCACAATCAAACGAAGTCTATCATCATCAACCAAACACCATCGTTTGAGATCCATCACTAAGCTATTAAATTTCGTCTGCTACTCATTCTTACCAAAACCTCGATGCGTTAGTTGAGGCAACGAAAACACTTTTCAATAGTCCCTCTTGGGTAGCCCACTCCTTAACAATATCCATCGGGTGGAACCTGTTCGGCCCACTTTTTGGCAATATGCATTCTTTTTCAGTGTCGAGTCGTTCCACTTGGGATTCGAACTCGCAACCGGATGGCTCTAATACCATCTTAAATTTGTTAACTAAATACTTTAGAAGATGCTTTAGTAGGTTGGTACATGTATCTAACATAAGCAGAACTTAAAACCACAGGATCCAACATCCCCATCCCATGATCAGACAAATCTAGGACATTACCGGATCTTCTTTGATCCCCTTGTTGTGAAGTGATGTTGTTGTTTGAGTAATGGGTGAAAGCTTGAATACAGGGGCGGCCCTTGGGATAGTGGTCGTGCTGTCGCCGGCACCCAAATATAATAAAACCTTTACTCCAAAAAATATATGTAGTATCGTGAGTAAGGATCGTTCCCACGGAGAGTGTTTAGTCAAATTTTATGCTATGTGATCAAGATGGAGGTTTTGATTATACTGAAAGCAAAAATAAATAAAAGCAAATACAAAGCAGTAAAGTAACGAAATCAATCAAATGGGCAAGCATTGGTCAAAGTTAACATCCACCATCGGAAATTCAGAACTGATCATTGATGCAAAAATAAATCAATTAACACTTTGAATATTCATCGTTGGAATTAAATTCCTACCTCCTTAATTAGTTAATTAGAAAACACGCGCTCTAATTAACCCTATTTACTAAACAACCTAAGACAAGCGCTATAGATTTAATTTAGCAAAAGCATTAAAATCAGAGAGATCGATGAACCCAAATAACACAAGCACAAGCGGTTGCATTTAATTTAGTCAAGTGTTCTTCCTAATATCTAATAATTACTAACGCAGTAAATTATTAAATATCAGTTGCTTCACAAATTAGAGGGATCAAACAATTACGGATTTGATCTCTAATTTAGCATTAGATTGCAACGAAAAATAAACTAGTATGCATCCTAGCCATTAAACGAAACAATCATCATAAGAAATTAAGCATAGAAGAACACTCATATTCAAAGCATAAATTGAACAATAAAAATAAGTTAGATCTCACAGTATTTATTCCGAGGCTTCAGTCTCCTTCAACCAATTAAAAAAATTAGCCACGCAGGGCCATGCTAACTTGCAAAATAAAATAATCTAAATGGAAAAAGAATGGAAAAAGAATGGAGAAAGAAGAGAGAGAGAGAGAGATCGTTGCTGTCCAAGCTCCTCTGTGAATGGTGTGTTTGCTTGAATTTATAGAGAGGTGGGTTGGAGTTGGAATAGGAGAGAAAATTGCTAAGTGGGCCCACCAGATGGATTGTAAACGTTGAAGATGGCTTTGAGAATTTTAGATGGGTTAGGAGAGAAACTCTTAAACAAAGGAGGAGAGTGACGTGAGAGACATAGTTGCTGTAGAAGATGGGTGCTGTACGTTGAATGTTTTGAGAGAATTTCAAGTGAAGTGGGATTGAAGATGGGAAACAATAAAATAATCAATTAAATTCTAATTTGGTAAAAATCTTCTTTTTGACCATATCTTCTCATTCGGGCTTCTGTTGGACTCGACCCAAGAATCAAAGTTGCACTATTTTTCGTTCTGCATAATATGAGCCCAATATTGGATATGTTTCAACGAACTTCTAATTTCTTCAAATTTACCATAATGCCCTTCTGCTTGATTTTTTTCATCTAAATAAAATTCGGTTCCGAATCAACTCCGTTCATTCAGCATCAAATATGATCACCTTCTTTTGTTGTTCCACGGTCTCTTGAATTGTCTCCACCGGAGCTCAGATGAGAGAGTTATGCCCAACTTGCGAAGCGATGTGAAAATGTCTAAAATCGCCCAATTAGCTTCGTTTAGCACTTAGCCCTCCAATTGCATCCTAAATCAAAATATAAGAATAATGAGTACATTTAGGCATCAAATATGTATAAAGTACTAAACATTAATGGAGAAAAATATAACATTTTTCATTCTTATCAAATTCCCCTACACTTAACTTTTGCTCGTCCTCGGGCAAAACTCCAAATAAAATATTTTTTTTTTTCAAAAATACCAAGGCTGAACGCCATCAATTAAGAACAACCAAACTCTTCAAAACTCATAACATTTCATGAGCAAACATTTTTAAACAAAGTGCAATTACTTAGTAAGCATTTTCACTCGAATATTGAGTAGACTAAATACATAGACCCTCACGGATATAAACACTCGACTCTCATCTGTTTGAAGGTTAGGTGTTTCGCTCAAATTCATTCCAATAGAAATGATCTACCATAGGCTTGCATATCTTCTCATTCTCCACCACTGGGATCACATGCATAACACGAATCATAAGGACTTTTCAAGGGTTGTAACGGGGTTTAGGATCAAGGTGAGAAATATTTGGGAATGTAGCTCAAAAGCCAGCAAAACTAGTGAAGCAAAATTGAACCAACTTCAAACTTGAATATAGAAGACATAAAACCAATCACTCCATTCAGCAGCTTTTTCAATTTGGCTTCAAAGCATTCAAACCATGTAAAACTCTTGTATTGAAAAAGAGATCGAACACTTTTCATTTGCAGCAAAGAATGATTCTTCACAATAACTTCCACCTTTGTATGTATCACATATGAACATACCCTTTCTTGGAATTTTAGGAGGATTCATGAACATGGATAGTTTGTAGCAATTTCTTCCATCACTTCATAAACTTTTTTTTTTTTTTTCTTCTTCTTTTTTTTTCTTTTTTTTTTTTCATTTTTTTTTTTTTTTTTTTTGAACAATGAAAATATCAAGAATGGAACTTATAAATTGAGAATGAACACATGTCCCATTTCACCAGTCATAGCCATATCACAAATTCCGACACCCCCTTACTTATTTATTGCACACCTATCATAATGATAAACAATGCTTCACTAGCTCTACGGCTTAGGTAAAGGTATATTTTTTTTTTTTCAGGTTCAAAGCTTGGAATGTGGGTTTACAATAAATAAAAGATATAAAGCTCAAAGGGGTTCAACAAAGGAAAATTTAATTGCAAGGTAGGCTATTTGGCTTATGTAGCTTATAAAAATGGTGGCCTCAATCATGTTCATGCATGCTTGTGTCTATGTGACCTCGAAGAGAATCAAGGCAAGTTCTAAAGAAACAAATCTATGGAAGAATATCTCTCATGAAAGAAAATAGTGAGACTGATATGGATGTGTCAGTCGAAAGGCTCAAAATCTCACCGGCTTTTGTCCACCAAATTTAGTCAATAACATCCTCAAGGAACTGTACTAAATAATCACAAGTTGAAAGATTACTTATTCAATCATGTTATGAATTTCTCAAGCTCAATTGAATCTTGCTCATGACATATATAACCAAAAATCGTTGAAAACCACAAAAAAACCAATTTTTCTTTTCTTTTCTTTTTGAGAGTTTTTTTTTTTTTTTTTTAACACTTAAAATTAAAACACAACCTAAATCCCTTCCCCCACACTTAAAACTTGCATTGTCCTCAATGTAAGGTAAAATGTAAAGAAAAGGCAAAAATAAACAGAATAAAAATGCGAAAATAAAAAGAAAAGGAACAAACTCCCCTTTGGGTTGCCTCCCAAGCAGCGCTTTTGTTTA